>SMDT01001544.1:0-84503 GCA_005392925.1 Aquilaria sinensis | reverse complement strand
GCAACATTAATGGTATTTACTTTCTTAATCGATTTAACCACCCTCCATGTTAAGTAGGAGTCTTGATTCATCATAGTCAATCATTGGCACAAAAGCTGCTTGATTCCCTCAATAGAACATGGCTATGCTGGCTATATTGGAATCTTGAGTTATTGTGGTCAAGGGTTGGTATGATGGATACTTGACCCCATTTACAAGTGTTGGTGTTATAAGATCAATGAAAGCTAATGCTAACTCATGCTTAACAATTCTACAATTTGATTACTAAATTTATCGATTGGGGCCTCCTTTATATGTGGATCCCATTTGAGTGGTGAGATGGGCTAAACTTACCCATAACTGATATATTAAAAGTGGATCCCCTGACCTTAGCTATTTTATTTAAATTTGAGTTTTAATCAACGCATGTTCACACATTGCACCAAAACTTTCTTTGTTAAAAATTTGTAATTTGTATTTCTTAATTCACTTCCCTGTGGTTTAACACTTGGACTCTCAAGATTTTATTACTTGCGACAACCTATATTTAGGTTACAATTGCTAAAGTGTAGGAAGTTTTTGGTGCCGTTGCCGGGGAAGTAAAATTAGAGTACAAGTTTATTTTTTAATTTTTTTAATTTATTTTGTTTTGTTTTTGTTGTTATTGAATGGAAGGCTAAGCCTCCTACCTCTTCTGTTGATCATATGGAAGGTTAAACCACCTACCTCTTATTTTCTATTAATCTTGTTTTCTTTTTATTTTTCTATTATTGTTTAATTGAAGACTAAGCCTCCTATATCTTCTGTCCATAAAATGGAGGTTGAGCCTCCTATCTATGTTAGTTGTTCACATTATTTTTTTTGTTATTTTTTTTGTATATGCATGAAAGCTTGGTCACGTACATCAAGTGGTAGACTGGTAAGAGAATCTTCATCTTCTTCAAATATGGCTGAACACATTAATGACCGAGAAGATAGCCATTCTCTACATTGACAAAGATCGGCCTAGGTCCCTTAGAGACCACATGAACCCCATAAGAAATAGTGCATCATCATGTTTAATATTTACTCCTGATGCATGTCACTTCAACTTTACCCCAGGTATTATTCAACTTTTACCAACTTTTCATGGCTTTGATTCTAAAAATCCATTCTTGCAGTTGAGAGAATTTGAGGAAGTTTGTCACATATATAATAACCTAAATTGTAGCATAAACACCATCAAGCTTAAGCTTTTTCCCTTTTCTTTAAAAGATAAAGCTAAAATGTGGCTACAAATTTTTATGTCAGGCTCCGTTAATTAAAGCAATGAATTGTAACAGAAAGTTTTGAAAAAATTTTCCCTACCCACAGAACAAATTCTTTCAGAAGGCAAATCATCACTTTCACATAAGAACCAAGAGAAACTTTTTACCAATGTTGGGATAGATACAAAGATTCACTTAACACATGCCCACACCATGGTTTTGAAACATGGAGAATAGTCTTACATTTTTTTAAAGGTTTGACACCTAGGGAAAGGCAAATGGTGGAATTGATGTGCAATGGAACATTTGAGGATAAATATCATGATGAGGCAATGAATTGTCTAGATTTGCTAGCGGAGAATGCATAGAATTAGGACAATGCTGGTACCTATGAGGCCCTAGGTAAGACTCAATCCCCTGCATCTAGTTGAGGCATATACCATCTTAAGGAAGATAATGACCTCCAAGCAAAATTTACATCTCTAGCTAAAATGGTTGAGACATTAGAAATGAAGAGAATTGGTCAATTGAAATCTATTGAAGAAGTTGTTTGTCACATTTGTGAGACCAATGATCATTCCACTAGCAATTGCCCAATCTTGCCTTCTTTCAAAAAATGTCTCCATGAACAAGCCAATGCCTTGAACAACTTCAAGAGGCCAACCCAAAATCCATACTCACAAACTTACAATCCTGGTTGGAGGAATCATTCAAATTTCAGTTAGAGAAATGATAATCATGCTTAATCGTCACAACCTCCTTCGCACACCCAACATAATTTTCAACAATCTCAAGGGTATGCACCTTATGTTCCTCCTGTTAGGAAAAATCTTGAAGATACATTGCATTCATTCATTGAGAAAAAAGAGTCCATCAATGCTCAAACAAATGAAACCACGATTGATTTGAAAGATACTTTTACAAAATTTGCATTTGCACTCAACATTCAGGGGAAAGGGCAATTTCCTTGTCAACCATAACCAAATCCCAAAGGTCAACCATGGATCAAGTGAAATAAATCATTACAGTCTACAATGGTAAGGTTATTGAAAAATCCATTCCTGATCTTTGTCAAGGAGACCATGAGTCAACTTTTAAGAGTAAAGAAGGGGTTGAACCTATACCAAGTGAAGAACAAATTGAATCTCCACCGGTACCACAATTTCCTTAGGCAATAACTATTCCTAAGAAGGTGAATCACAATCCTAAAATTCTTGTTATTTTCAAGTAGGTAAAGATCAATATCCCCTTGTTGGATGTAATTAAATAGGTACATTCTTATGCCAAAATTTTTTGAAGGATTTGTGCACTGTTAAAAGAAAACTGAATGTGAAAAAAAAAAAAGAAAGCCTTCTTGACTGAGTAGGTAAGTTCTATTATTCAAAATAATATTGCATTGAAATACAAGGATCCTGCTTGCCTAACAGTTTCATGTTTCATTAGAGAAACATAAAATTGAGCAAGATTTACTTGACCTTGGGGCTAGTGTAAACTTACTTCCATTTTCAGTTTACTAAAAACTAAATTTGGGTGAGTTAAAACCAACCGAGGTAACTCTTTGCTTGCTGATAGATTAGTGAAAGTACCCATAGAAGTTGTTGAAGATGTGTTAGTCCAAGTTGATAAATTTATGTATCCTGTATATTTTATTATTTTGGACACACCACTAGTGGAAATTAAGAATTCAATACCCATTATTTTGGGATGTCTATTTTTAGCAACTTCTAACACTTTGCAGAAATGACTGATAATAGCCGAAGTCATTTAGAATATGGACATTGAAACATAAATGTGTCAACTTGGCTTAGATGCACCCCACTGCCAAATGAAGATGAAAGTTGAAGAAGTTGTGCATTATGTTGACACCTTGTTTTAAAACTATTTAGTGTCTATCAGGCCACCCAAACCGTCTCAATGCCTTCAGCTGATTGTTAACGTTATTGCACATTGAGTCTATGATATTTTATTCAAGGCATTAATCCAGCAATTATGTTTGTTGTTTTGTTTCCTTCTGCGTAAATTAATAAACGATAATTGATGTCAACCCTTATAATAAATGATATTCTTAAACCACTCCCTGGTTTAGGTATTATTAGTGGAGCGGGTTCGCAATAATACATAACGGACTAGCATATGTGGGACTAATTATGCAGAGTATGTAGCTTCATACAGTAGTGGGTACCACTTAGTGTGGGGCGACTTGTGTACTGGACCGGACCCACCAACCCTGAGAACACTACATGGATCGTTATAGGTTTCTATGAGTGTCATAAGTGATTCTCATAGTGATCATGATATATGTAGTCCTTCGACCTAAGATCATCAAGGTTCCCTACATGTGAGTTACATACTTTGATACTTTCCTTTGTTGCTCATACTTGAGTGAACTTGAAGGAGGTCATTGGGTATGTCACATATCATGCAAAGGGATTTGTATGATCAAAATGGGATTTGTCCTTCCAATATAACGGGAGTGATATCTTCGGGCCCCTTGATAGAGTCCCTTGATAGAGTAAGACTTAGAAAAATGCATGGCCATGCTCGGATGAGTTGATATATGATATCAATGTCATCAGTTTTAGTTGGTATACTCGATAATCAAGAAACCAAAAATTGGGCTATACGAAAGTAACACATTCCATGTCTCGTGCTTAGTCTTGATATCTTGGACAAAGGGACAATGGCATATATTGGTGATGATCATAAAGGTTTAGTCAAATCATCGACAATCTTGTCACTTGGGTAGCAATGATGTGTTACTAGACACCGTTCATTGCTTATGATCATAAAGGTGTTGTACTTGAGTCTCTTAACCATGGACCATGGTCTTTATGGACTGAAACCTTGTTGGATATTTTTGCCCCTATTATTGAGAACTTGAGCCAATTATTTGGATTTGGTAAATTAGTAAGTTTGACGTTGACTATCATTGACTATCATTGTGCATAATTAAAGGGGGGAAATGTGGGATTAATTGGGGAATAAGCCTAAATACTTCTTCAGCCCCTGAACTCATTTGACCAAGACGCTTGCCCCCTAGACTTCAATTCGGACCAACTGAGCCCCTGAACTTTATTAACTGTCATGAGCTGGCCACTTGATGAAGGATTAGGTGACACTGTTTGCGGATATTAGCAGCTACAGCTTTCGCGTTTGTCCCTCCTCTTCGTCGAGCTATCCACCGACTTCTAACTTTCCTGCCCTCTCTCTCTTTCCCTTTTCCTTCCCCTCTAATTCTCCCTACTCTTGGACAGGCTTCTCCTTCCTTATCCCAATATCCATGGCACCAGAACAAGGAGAAACTTGGAAGTTGAAGGACACCTGCCGACAGGGGCGTATCTATTTAGGGGTGGGAGGGGGCAACCGCCCCCCCTAAAATTTTAAAAAATTTTATTGGGTACTTGGATATGTGATCAATTGTAGAAAAATTAAAGTTATGTACCTATCTGTAAGTTTTATAATTAATAAAGGGCTCTAGTATATTTTATCCATTTAAGGTCTCAGTCATTTTCTTATTGAACAAATTACGTGATAATCCCTACTCTTTAATTATTATTTTATTTTAGTCCCTATCCTATTAAATATACTGTTTTGGTTCCAAACATATTAAAAACATTTTGTTTTAGTCCTAAATTTATAAAAATTGTTTCATTTTGGTTTCATTGCATGAAATTTGTTAACTCAAAGTATTTGTCTGCTAATAACTTTTTAGATCATAATTTGGATTATCCGATATGTACTATAAAATAAATTTAATTTGTATAATATTTTTTTTAGAATTAATAGAAAATTCAAATAACTATTTTTACTCTATAAATTGAACTTAATTATTATAAATTTTTGAATTCAATGTGTCTATATATGTAAACTGTCTAATGAATTTCGAGTTGTAAACTTTTGAAATAAGCTTAGTTATTATACACTTTCAAATTTTATATGTCTATATATAATATTATTTAGTATTTTCTATTAGTGATTGTAAATTTATATATGCTAATAACCCGTTTCACGTCACGGCCCCGCCCCCCTAAGTGGAATTTCTGGGTATGCCCCTACCTGCCAATTCAGTGCAGGTAATGAGAGAAATCAGACGGGTAGGTCATTCCTTACCCTCTAATTCTTCGCGTACTTTTCGACATTACCGTAATCGAACTCGTCAGGCTGTTGGTCTCATTGTTCACCACCGCACACCGATAACTTCTCCTTCCAAGTGGCCACACCTCCTGGGTTTTCTTCATACCCACTCCCTGCCACCTTGTTGTCCACCATGATGATATGCTAGTTACGATTATTTTCAACAGATTGTTCATAGCACCGACGACATTTGATTTGATTTTGTCTTTGATTGACTTGATTCTAGTCTCATCAGACCATGGATTAGTGAATCGATTGAAGCGCAAATTAGAAAATGGATTAGGATAAGGCACTCGAATGGCTTGAAGAATGGATTAGAGAATGTATTATTAGAAGGAAGGTGGTCATGAGGAAGATGGTAGTTTGTTTGTAACGTTATAAGATTAAGATAGAACAGTAAAAAATTAGGAAGGTAAGGATGGTTTTTGAAATTTTTCCTTGTCTTGCTGTAATGTAATACAGTTACACATTTACCCCTTATATTTGATCCGAAGGTATACTTACAAAACTAAAGATATATAATTGTCATTGAACTGTTAACAACGCACGAGATTCTTGAAAGCCGACCATGTGGCATGCACGGGTCAGTCAAAGGAGTAAACTAACCCATTTAAGCATGTTCTAGAGATGAGTTTGACTGAGTTAAAGTTTAGAGGAAAAGGTGTTAAAGTCAACCGAGTTTAGGAACTGAAGGAGTATTTAGCCCTTTGGGAATTGCAAATAACTCTCATTAATGAAAAATTATGAGTTAATAATCAATAAGGAAATTAGACACCAACTAAAATTAGAAGTTAATGCATAGTACAAACATTCTGAAAAATGTTCTTTTACTTTATCCTTTTACCTGATTCGTATTTTACGCGATATGATTGTACAATTATGTTCCTCATTTTTTTTTCTCGCTTCATTATGATGCTTGTATAACTTTGTTCATTTTTTGTATTTTTATGGAGTACATCTCTGTCCATAAACTGCTCATATTTTCTTGCTTTGCTATGATGCTTATACACCTTTATTCATTGTTTTTTGGAGAACATCTCTGTTCATAATTTTGCATCCAATTTTCTTAAAAAAAAAGTTCACCGAAAGATTTTAGCATATAAAATTAGATTATAATATATAAAATGTTGTACATTAGTATACAGTCGTACTCATAGTTTCCAAAAATATATGGGCTCTATCTTTGGTGGAACGATAATTTTGAAATGCACCTAGGAGGTTGTGCATCTAAATAACAAGTATTAATGTTGTGAATTTTCATTTTAGAAGGAAATCAGTATTAAATAGGATAGGTCTTCTATTTTTCATAATTATCCCCAATTTTCCTTTTACATTTTTTTTTAAATTTTGTAATTATCCTTATCTATTTAATTCCTAGCCTTTTCTTCATCGCCCAATCCACTAAATCAAATCTCTTTCTTTCTCCCTAGTCATTTTCCCTAACCAACCGAATCCCTGCCTTTACCCACTTATCCTTCATCACCACTATCATTCGCTGCTGTAAGAACATAACCAAACAAGACCTTTGGAGTAGATAAAAAATTGATGGACACTTATAAGTTTTCTATGGAACAAGACAAGAAAAAATGAAAAACAAGTGAATGTGTTCAAAATAGATGGTGGTTGGGTTCACGATAGAAGGAGTTTGCTAAACAGAAGGTAAGGAAAGGGTTGGGTTAAAGACAATGACGTTGATTTTGGTGAAGAAGAAAATGATTTCAAGGTGTGATTCATGAAAAAAATATACAAAATTTGTGTTTTTTTTCTTTTTTGCAAAATAAACATGGGATTGTGAAGAACTATTTTGAAATTTGAGATTTTTGAGTCATTTTAAAGATTTATATGTTTGATTGTGATTTTTTTATTTATGTATGCATCTATGTTTTATATGTATATTCTGGGTTTGTAAAGAGTACAAACATATATATATGTATGCTTCTAGGGCTTATATATATATTCTGGGTCTGTAAAGAACATATATATGTGCTTCAAGAGTTTATATGTATGCTTCTGGGTTTGTAAAAAATATAAGTATAAATTTATACTTTTGGATTTTACATGTATGCTTGTAAGTTTGTAAAAAATATAGATAGATATGTATGTTTTTGGATTTATATGTATACTTCTGAATTTTTCTTGTAAAGAACACACAAGTATAGATGTATGCTTCTAGGTTTCATAAGTATGTTTCTGGATTTTATGAAATCAGGTTCTTATTACAGAAAATGAGTGTATATGTATGAAATTGAACATTCTTCATAAAATCTAATGAAAACCCTCCAAAGATGAAACTAAATTCTTCATGTATTAAATTGGCAACCAATTGTATGAAATTGATAATGTATGCCACTTTGTGAATACTTGTAGTCATGTGAAAACAAATGAATGAATTAACTAATTTTTATATTAATACCATGCCTATCATATTATATTTATTTTTTTATTAAGACTATTCTTTAAAAGAATTCACATTCAAAAATTTACCGTAAAAAAAAATTTCAATAAATTTAATATATTTCGTAATTATCCCAATCAAATATGACTTATCCTAACAAACAAAAGTTACTATTTTTATTCAAGCTTAAATCTTTAATCCTACCAAACCCTCACTTTTTCCCTAATGACCTAAAGTGTGTGTTTGTGCACTTAGGTGCACAATATCATGCCTCCCCTACCAAAACTGTCTAGACCTATCCAAAGCCTTTCGAGAAATTAAGTAAGTAACATCATTAACTAGACAACTCATCAAGAATGGCTCTAGAGTAAAACAAACATAGAACACAAGAGCTTTAGATATTTAAGTTTCCACGAGAAACCAGTGAAGACCTCGATGATGAGTCTCCTTCAAACCTCAAAGGACTGCCAACGCTTCTAAGTCAAATGGGTTAGAGCCATTGTATGGAAAACAATAAGAGATAACTAGCAGGATGTGCCCATGATGGTCACGTACCACTAATCCCATTACAGCTGAATGACTCTTATTTTTCCAAGCTGTGTTGACATTAATTTCAATGCTCCTATCTAATGACACAATTTTGAAAATGCTTTAGGCACCATCATCGACATATTCTTATGCATGGAATTCACCTATTACCAGATATCCATCCATGTCTAAATGCTAAAAACAAGATGAAAGGGTGTTTGGCAAAATGGCTCAGACATAACCTTATTTTGATTGAACCAATATAACCAATATGTGACCGTAAATTTCAGAGATTTAAGTAGCTCACCATTAAATAAGGACTGAAGACCCTTAGCCCAATCAAGGGGAAGAGGAGTGACATTCAAACCACACAAATCCCACACCAATAAACCAAAATGACATTCCAAAAAAATGTGACGAGTAGATTCTAGTCCTTGGTCACAAATAGGATATGAAGGAATTACTAGGATCTATTGAGTCAATAAATTATCCCTCATAGTTGAAATGTTTGTGCAAGCTCTTCAAAACAAAAATTGAACCTGTGGAGGAAAGCTCAAACCCCATAGCCAACTCTAAAAATGAAATTTAACTAGCAAATCTTACCCATATGGAAGGACATACACGAGATAGTATGCAAATTTAACCAAGAACTACATATTGTCCATCATTTCTCAAGTAAAGAGGTCCTCTGAAAACCAATGATTTAAAGGATTATCCTTAATCAATGCTACATCCAAAGGGTGGAAGAGCTCACTTATATCTTCTACCTTCTATGCAAAAAAACTACGATCAATTGGGTTAGCAATTGAAAGATGGGCTAGATGTGGAAGGGGGAATTTATTGGTTTCAATTAAGGCCTTAGAATCTAATTACCAATCCACAAAGACACTTCCAAACCTCAGCCAATCCTCTAGAAGCCATAAGCCTTAATGATGTCCCAACCTGCTAGAATGCCCTTCCATGCATTTGAATAGTTAGAAGGTCGAGCAGCATGTAAGAATGAGGTAAATAGAAGTATTTTCCTCTAAACACTCGGTACACCAAGCTTGTTGGATCGTGGATAAAGCACCAACTTTATTTTACCAACATTGCCCTATTGAAAGCTGAAATATCTGGAAATCCATAACTCCTACCTACTTTGAGATATAAAGCCTGTCCCACGAACACCATGGATTGTTTTTAACATATGTATCTACAGACGAAAAAAAATTAATAGAAAGCAATCTCAGTTTGTCACAAAATTTAGTAGGTAGCAAGACACAACACATCAGGTTAGTAGGCATTAACTGAATAATAGTCTTAATTAACATCCCTCGATTTGCCTAGGAAAGTAGGGGTGTATTCCATTGAGCTAGCTTTTCCGATGACTCTTTCAGTAAGATACTCAAATTGTAAGGTTTTCTTTTTGCCTAACAGCCATGGAAATCCCAAATAACAATATTCTTTTAAATAGTTAGAAATACCAAGAATACGTTATAGCCTCTGATGCAAATGTAGCAAGATGTTTGTGCTAAGAAAGATAGAGGACCTACTCATGTCCATTTTCTAGCATAAGGCACACTTGTAAAGCTAAAGTATAACTAAGAGGTGCCTTACCCCTCATTCTTTAGCCTAGACGAATATATTGCTATCATCTGTGAATAACAAGTGTAATATTGGTAAGCTCTACTTGTTTATAGCGACCTTTGCAATAGGGCTATGCTTCAGCATTGTACAGTAAAAGAGAGATCCTCAGTGCATATGAAAAATATGAATGGTAACAGTGGACCACGTTGGAGAAGGCCACAAGAAGAAAAGAAACACTTAGTTGCAGTTGGCTAGTTATTTACTTGTCCCATTTTAAAACCTTTCATGCATCTATTTGTTAACTTAAAATGCACTATGCATACGCTTGCTTCAACTTGAATTTCACTTTTGAAAAATGAATCAAAACATTACCACAACTCTTATAAAACATAATAAACCACAAGTCAAAGCATAAAATATGTGTTTATTTATTACAAGTAATAATCATGCACATGCATCATTACATAAGTAAAGACTATGCACATGCCCAAAAGCAACTAAAATACTACTCGACCAAGGGACATTGGAGGCTACCTAGCATACGGACAAATACCAAAACAACAACTGAGATCTTTAGTTTGTGATTTTCTTCCTTGTGCCACTAGCATCCATAAGGATGCAAGACAACTATAGTTAACACAAACAACTTAACCAGTAAAACTATAATCAATAATGATTCACTAGCTAGGCACTTGCATGAATAATACTAACTCGACAACCTTTCATGGTGGGCGACTCCTTATAGATGTAATTTGCACAACAACACTCAAGGGAGTAAGAATCCGAAGATTCTCAGTAAGGGAATTGGATACTTGCAAAAAAACATAAAGCTTGCAAACAAAAACCTGATGATACTTATATATATATATATATATATATATATATAATATATGAAATCGATTGCAGACCCTGTGCAATTTGAGAACTAATACATGTACATATATTCTAGTTCCTTGGGACCTTACCTTTTCCTAGTCCTTTCACAAACGCCACCCATTGCCTATTGAGTTTTGTCTCTTAACTCACTCCTAGCAAGCATTGGCTTATTGATGTCCTAGTGAGCTAAGCTCACTGAATCACCTTCCCTTTGTTGTTATACCGATGACCATGGTGGATGCTTCTTATTTGAGTTCCAAGGAACTCATAAGGTGTACTAGGCTCCTGTATAGTGCCTTAAGCCCTTGGCTTTTTTAGACCACTATGGTACTAAGGCTCTAGGTGTATTAGGCTTCCACTTGGTGTCCTAAGTTAATAAGCTCACCTAGTTCACCAAGGTACTAAAGCCTTGCCCATTTAATCTACCAAGGATGCACTAAACTTTCACTTGTGCTTTAAGTCATAACTTGGCTGGGCCATAAGGGCACTAAAGCCTTCATCCATTGTGCTCTACTATCCACCATTACTTTGTTCACCCTATTATGGTAAGATTTGCTTTGGATTGACTCAAATATGTAGGTTCTGAAGAACCCTCATTCATACTTGGGTTTTTTATTGGTGTCCTAAGCTCGAAGGCTCATACTAGACTACCAACGGTGCTAAACCTTTTAAATCTTCATAATGGCCTTATTGTAATGCTCTAAGCTCTTCCTAGATCACTTCCTTCATTCTTTCTTTGTACCTAAGGAAACTTGATTAACAAACTAGTGCTTTAAGGAGCTATGGGGGGTACTAAGGTACATTGGTCACCTTTCACCCTAAGTCCCCTTAAGCACTCATTGGACCTTCAATTTAAAGCCAAATATAGTCTAACCTATGTTGATTCAAGCTTGGGTAAAAGCATGAAAGTTGTAGATCTTTCTCTTAGCTTCACGTGGAATGTTGAATCTCCTTAATCGGACACTCAAGTGAAAAGTTAGGATAAAAATACTACAACATGTCAAAGCTGTGAAGTCTTGGTGTCGCCATCAGTGCTGTGGCGCCACGAGTAATTCCCTCAAGTTCTAGATTTGGGTTCTGGGCACTACTGTGTCACTTGGCAAAGCGATGCCAGGCCCTTGAGCCTATCACCACCAATCTTCATCCATAGTGCCAAGCCCTCCTAAGTTTTAGTCCATTAAAACAACTACAATAAGCCATTACCATACTGAACTAACCAAGCATCAAAGGCTCAATTACACTTCCCAGGAGCTTTATTACCACTAGTCCATCATAAAACAAGCCTCACCATAGTAATGCATATCTCACAAACCACTTGAAACAAACATTCAAACAACTAAGACATGCATTATAAGAGTGTGTAGACTAAATCACTTATCTCAATTGAAGAGAACAAGCAAGCATCAAGCACCCACAAGCAACAAGGCTTTTCTAAAAGGGTTTTCTATGGTTCCACACAAATTCAACACATAAAGCACCAATTCAAGCTTAATTTCACTAGACCCAAGCTCATGGAAGCTCAAGAAACCAAGGACAACTCAAGAACAATGAGAGAAAAACGCTACCTAAGCTCCCTAGCATGGAAAATGCCAACCCAAACTTACCACACAAAAACCTTGCAAGAACAAGCTTGCCCGAGGTTGGGTACCTTTTGAGGCACCAATTTCCACAAGAATTGATGAAGAAATAAAAGTTTGGCTATGGATTTGGAGAGGAGAAAAAGAGATACAAGATTAAGGGAGGAAGATGATTAATAGTGAAGCCCCAAATATCCCAAATTGGCTTAAAAAAAACAATCTATTCACTTTAGCACTTCAACTTCTTTAGTTTTTACAAAAGAACCCCATGGTCACATAGTGCCATAAGACTTGGCAATTTAGTCAAACTCTTTGGTTCCTTGCCACTTAGGTAAAAAAGGACAACTTATGAGCTTGAATAACAAATCTATCACCTTGGGGTACAAAATAACCATTTTACCCCTAGTTACACTCAGGTACAAAAATAACCTAGGAACCATCTAACCCTTAATAGACTTGCTTGATTTCCTTAATCAAACCAATTGAGGTAATAAATTAGGGATTTTGACTTATTTAATAAGTCTTACCTTACCATTGAAGATCCACTGCCTAGAGAGCCATAACAATTAATGAAAATTATACTGATTCCACATAACCTAGGACTAGTTCAATCTACCATTGTTGAAATCCTAGTTTTGTCAAGATGCCACACAGGAAACACCATTCAACACAATCATAGGCCTTAGAAATATTGACCTCGATAGCTAAGGCCTATTTTAAATGCCCATACATTGAATTAATGTGGTGGATAGTCTTGAGAGCAAGGAGAGCATTGTAAATCAACAACTGCCTCGGCATAAAATCACTTTAATGTTTAGAAATGATCAAATTCAAAGATGGATTTAATAAGTTAACAATAACCTTTGTGATGATTTTACATATGATGTTGTAGAAGCTAATAGGGTGGAATTCAAACAGACCCTAAGGGTTCCTAGTTTTTGGATCAAGACGAAACAAGTGAAAGCTAGATCAGTTGGCTCTAAACCTTCATTTAGAATTTGCAGAACATAGTTAGTGACATCCTTACCTATGATGTGCCAATATTTTTGGAAAAACAAAGGCAGGAGACCATCCGGGCCAAGAGATTTCGTTAGGTACATTTGAAAAATTGATGCCTAAACAAAAAAAATAGGTTAAACAAGTGAAAAAAGTTCATCCATCCTTGATAGATTAGAGGGTGCAAAAAGACTAAAAAAGAAAACCACTGTCTCCCTCTAAATATTTTCCAAGGAGTAGACTTCAGTACCAGCTTTAGTAACCAAACAATGGATGTGGTTCATTTGTCTCCTTCCTAATGTTGCCTAATGGAAGAATTGAGTGTCCATGTCGCCCTTTTAGAGCCAAATTGATTGGACATGCTAACACTAATACCACTCCTCCTTCCTTAACAAATTACTCAGTTTGGCCTTAAGTTGCTTCTGATCATCAAAGGAAAGAGTGACTGGCGCCCTTTGAAGCTTTTCTTGGAGCTCCCAAATTCATTTATGCATACCACTAAAGAGTTTCTTGTGCAAATCGGACAAGCCCATTTTGCATGCATTGACCTTCTCGTCCATGATGAATTAATGATCATCGGACTGGGTGCTCCCCAAGATATCTTCACATTTTTTGTTTATTGTCCACATAGCTTCAAATCACCACTTTTACACTCGAAACTCCGATTTTACCGTCAAGAAAACCTTTACCCCATTTATGATTAGAACAAGTGAAGACAAAATTACAAACATGGGAGTGAGGAAATAAAACCTTCAAGGAGGAAGAACCTAAACACCAATCCAAATGTTCATGCACAAATGCCCCTCCTGTAACAACATGCTCTGAAGCAAATGAGTATCCACTGAATCTAAGGTCATCAAGTCCAGCATAAAAAATAGTATCCCAAAAACCCTTAATCTGAGCTACCTTAAGAGGTTGCCACCCACCTTTTCATAGGCCCAATGTAGTTGAATAAAATCATCAATAACGGCCAAAGGCAGAAGAAACCATGTGGACAAACTTTGTAAAAGTACCTAAGAATTCAAATAGTGCTCAACATCTAGGTGCCCGTAGAATCCCATTAATCTCCTCTCGAATCCCATTACCTCCCAATCTTGTTGCCACAATAGTACTAAATGGCAGCAATGACCACCAACACAAGAAACTACCAAGCACGACTAAAAACCCATACTTTTGTGAACCAAATCCATCTCAGTTGTGGTCTTCTGAGTCCCAAAAAAGAAACCATAGTAGGGGTGTTTTTTTCATTGCATGGTGAAGGGCATGCACTGTTCAGCCTTACCTAACCCCTGACAGTTAAGGCTAAAGAAACTCATGGCCAAAAGTAGGGTAAGCCAGAGCTAGAACTTGCTGGAAAAGTCTCCTCCATCCTATCATTACCATCAATCCAAGCCAACTTTAGCGACAGGGAACCATCCTTTCATGGTCCCCTTTTATGTGTGCCACCTCCTGGTAGTAGAAGCCTCCTACCCTTCTCAAGCATCGTGTGAACCTGCCAATCTCTAGTAGATTTATGAACAAGCCATAGACATGCCCCTATAAAAAGGCCTAAATTGTCACTTTCACTTATAAAAAAAGACCTTAGTGAAACATTCGAGGTACACACAATAGACCCTCCTATTATATAGTTAGTTCATTTGTTTTTGGAGAGTAGACTTGATTATCGAATGGTTCTCCTCCAAAATACATCCATGGGGCTTTTTAACATTGTTTGTGGAAGCAATAGTATGATTTTAGTCCTAGCCATTACCATCAAGTAGTTTAGTTTATCGACTTGATTGATATTCTTTCATCAATAATTAATAAAAATCCATTCATCAAATTGTAATAAAGTGTGAGCTTTCTTCTATTGCTGTTTTATATTTGTGAAGGCATACCACATAGGGTTAAACAACCTAATAGTGTGCCTATAGGCAGATAGAACATAGTTATGTTGACTAAGGGCCCATGCTCCTCTTGCAAGACCTAGTATCAACAAGATATTGGCATGGAAAGGCAAATAAATCATAGGCAACTATCGAGATTAAGGCATTCCTAAAGATAAGGCTTGTAATTTGATTCCTTAATAAAGGGATTACATTCTACAATGGGAGGATTTAAAGCATATATAAGTAGGTCAAAATACACAATTTGGAAAGCAATCATACTACTCATAATACACTCAAAAAAATATAAATAAACAAACTAACTTAAGTATTGGATGATTCTCCCTGAACAAACAACTCAGTGTGCCTCTAATACATCTTTGTTTGCAAGTTCCAAACCATCATTAAACTACTAAGCTCTAAACAGATTTGCTATTAGAAGGATAACAAACCTACTAAGATTGAAATACATATTACTTCTCTTTTTTTTTTTACCCTAGTAAAATTTATTTTAAATGATAGTGTTGACCAAATCAAATAGCTTCTTCAGTTGTCTGTGTGTTCCCAATAGAAAGTGACTTGGGCACCTAGGCCTTTCATGTCAATAGAGATCAATTCTTATTTATTTGTTATGATAGATATTTTAACAAAACATGAGACTTTGCTAATTTTTTTTTTCATAATCAAGAAAGAAAATTTAAAAAGGCTTACTTACATCCACAGTTGGCCTAAACTATTTTAAATTTAATCCTTGTCCCATAAACTAAATTTTGGTTTTGACACAATCACTAAAAGTTTTAAAACCTTGTTCAACAATATTGCAATGAAGCTTTTAGACCAAACCTCTACTCAGCCTTATAGATATCATAACATCCCCAGTTTTTGTTCTATTAATTGAAATAAATTAATTTGATATATTAAGCCTCCTACTATATTTTAGAGGATAATGCAATTATAGGAGATAGTAAAAGATCCACCTAGTCTCATTTTAAACTCATAAAAAATTTAAAAAAAACTACATTTTTACAAAATTTTCTATTACAAAATGATGGGGGGAGAATATGGCTAAATGTAGAATTCTAGGCATGATAATTGAAAATTTCCATTAATGGATTGACAAGTATTTTAATAAAAGGGTTAATTACAATTTCCCACTAAAGTTTAAATAATATTACACTTTGCCCCTTCTATTTCAGAAACATACACTTTGCTCTTGCCATACACTTTACCCTTTTAAAACAACTATTTTGCATTTAGAGAAAGAAAAAAGGCTTAAACATAGGGCAATAACCCAAACTTTACCTACCGAATCACTTAGGCGCCTAAACTATAATTAACATAACTCAGAACTTGTACTTCTAAGTTTAAGGTGGTTCAGTCTAGGAGGTGAGTTGGTTAGTTAAGTGAAGTCATGCGATCAAACTCCATTTGCCACTGTTTGAGTACCTTATGAGTGAGTGGCAACGTGGCTGAGTCAATAAACCTGGTTAGATTGTGGCAAATGGTGTCTGAATGCATAACATCACTTGACTGACCAACTCATCTTGTGGACTAAATTGCCCTAAATCCAGAAGTCTGAGTTTTCAGTTATGCTACTTCATAGTTTAGACCCTTAAGTGATTTAGTAGGCAATGTTCAAGGTATTATTTCATATTTAGACCAGGAAAAAATTAATGATTTAGAATGTCCACTAAATGCAAAAAAGTTCTGCCACACACTTAGCTTTTGCTCATCCTTGAGCAAAACTCAAAATAAAAGAAATCTGAGAAGGAAATAATGAAATGTACTTTTGAGCTAAACAGGGTAAGACAATTTCACATCCAAGGGTCTTAAAAACTCAACAAAAGGAATTAAACGTAAAACCTATTAGTCAATAGCAAGTCAAAACAAAATAAGTGTATGAAAACAATTTCTTCACAAGCTAGCAACAAGCACCTCTTAAAACTTGAGAAAAATATCAAACTTATGCACAAAGTAAAAAGAACAAAGCAAGTAGATAAGAACTCAAAAAGTACAACCAATCTTACCACAAACTCATGGAAGATAAGAAATCAATTAAGAATTCATTTCTTGCTCTAATTTTACTGGATTTCTCTCTCTCTCTTTTAATCTTTTTCTTGCATTCCGCTGTTTGGCGAGTTTATAATAAGGGCTCTATTATACCTAAGCTACTAACTCGACACAACTCCAAAGTGGTCTTTAGCCATACTCATGTTCTTAGTACCTTTTGAAGTAATAATTGCCTCTACTGAGATCTTCTCGACTTAACTCCCACCTTGGATACACTTCCCAGTGGCAAGTCTCAAAAGCCTTTTGTCCAAGTGCTACTAGGCTCTGCAACCAAAGGAAGACTTAAGTTAGTACTATTACTTAACCAACAAGTACCCATGTAGACTAGAATCATAAAGATTCTCAAGTGCCATACCTGTACACACAAAAGAGGACTACCACGATAATCCTCAATGATTACCCGGTCCAACAACTTCAGTCTCTGCACAACATAACTAGGGAGTGAGAATTCAACATTCTCAGTAAGGGGGTCTTCTGTGTACCTGCCAGAAAATTGCTAGGACTGGACATATGATAAACATATGTAAACTTGCTGCGAGCTCACACAGCATAAGGGTCTGATATATGCACATATAACTAGGCCTTTGAGACTTCTCCTCAAACTAGTCCTCCTCACGGGGCATCACTCCGTGCCTAGCAAGTTCTGGCCACTAACTCGCTCCTAGTAAGCCGTAGCTTACTGATGCAATCATGTAGCCTTCCCTTAGAAGTTGTGCAGGGGAATCATGGTGGAACTTTGTAGACTAGGTCATAAGACCTCCTTGTAGACTAGATGAACAAGGTTTTACCTTGCAACCTCGTGGCTACGGCACGGCTAGGTCGCCAAGCGTTCTAAACCTTTCACCTGAGCTAGTGGTACTTAGTTACGCTCATTTGCAACCTAGTTTCCTTGCTTGTTGCATAAGCAACCATGAAACCTTATAAAACTCAAGGAAACTCTTACCTCTTGTGGGACTTCTGGAAGTCTCGGAGTACCCCTGGAATCCCTGGACCCCAAGGTACTCTAAGAACCCCCTTAGGTCTCACTTGGATCATCCTAGCAAATTGTGGAAAATTCACCCATTTTGTCTGTGGCGACGTGTCACCACAGTTGGTAACATTCTACCACATTTTTCCTGAATTGGCACCGCATCGCCACAGTTGGTAACGCTTTGCCAATTTTTCCCCTGGATTGGAGACGTGCTACCAATATGGATTTCTGTAGAATTTGGCGCATTTTACTGCTATGAACTTTGGACACTTCCTACACATATCATACATGCTTGGAAAGCCTCCAAATTTCACATACACATAAACCATGTTGCATAGAACATAACCAACTATCACAAGCCAATCTATGATGTCTTGTAACATCAATCCAATCCTCTCAAACTTCATAGTCCACCACAATTCAACCAAATCCTTTAACTAATGCTATTGCTAAAATCACTCGAATTCTTCAAGTAAACTCAAGCAAATAGCATTAATTGAACTTAAAAACATAACTCCTTTACCTTAACTCCAAGTAACAAGAAAGAATCAATCTCCTTTTTAATCAACCAAGCTCACCAAAGTTCTACACAAGTTCCAATCCAAAAACAAAGCACCAATCACCAAAACTTCACTCTCTAACCAAAACCCAAGATCCAAACCAAGTAAATAACATGAATTCAATCAAGAACACATTACTTACCTCGCTAAAAAATAAGGGATATGGAAAAATGCCCTTCCAAGCTTCAAAATCATGGTTTAAAGCTGGAAATGCACTCCTCCTAGCTTATATACTTTGAATTGCACCTTTTGACACCAAGAACACTTGATTCCAATCTTAATTTGAGAGCAAAATGAGGGTGAGAAGGCTGGAAATGAGATTATGGCAGCCATAGCCTCACTTTCCTTTCTTAAACCCTTACTTAACCCCAAAGCCATCAAAGTATTAAGCTTGTTACAAATAAACCCCCATCTTTGTAACTTAGTCATTGTTGATTAAATTCTTGTTTATTCTTCAAGTTTGAGTTAAGGTTGAAAGTTAAGTTTTAAAAATTTATTTTAAAACACTCGGGACTCGTCCTGGCTATTCAGGATACAAAATCACCATTTTGCCCTTGAACTTCGTTTAGTGCCTTATTTTTCTCGGAACTTAGTGAACTTTGCTAAACTTTTCTATTTTTGCTATGTAAACTTGAATTAAGGTTCTAAACTTAATTTAGAACACTTTACCTTCCTTCAGGAGTGCTTGCTACTAGGAGAGCCGTAACACATGATCACTCACACAACTCAATTGTCAACACGGTCGACAATGACTAGATGGTGACAATTTTATTTGATGAAGTCACCACTCCATCCCACAACTCACAACAATTGGATAATTTTCCTTACTTTTCGGACTTAGATGAAAATTTTATCAAATTTTTGGTATTATTTTGAAATTTTTTAAAATATAACGAATTAAATAAAAGTTTTTAAAAATTATAGGAACCAAATTGTATTTTTTTTAAAAAAAACTGTGATTATATTATGATCCTAAATTGAATATTGATATAAGGACAATATAAAAAATTGATTGTAAAAAGCTTGCTTAATATAGATATATTACAAATATTTTAGGACCAGCTATAATAGTAATTACTATAATGAATTTGGAACAAAGAAAGTAGCAGTAGACAAACAAATCTACGCTTTGGACTGATACTAGTTGAAGAGGTTTACATATTCTAAATGAAATATTCTTAATTTGATCTAGGTATCATATATAGAAAAGGTAAATGGGGTAATTTTGTCATTAAAGTATAGAGCAAAGAGTAACTTTACCACTAAAGTATTTTTTTTAGAAAATTTACCAAGAACATTTTTGAAATAGACATATTTACCATCAATTTTTTGGAATATAAAGATATCTACCATTATGGCATTTACTGGTGGGAATACTCCATTATCACAAAGAATATTTCATTAGGTATGTGTGAGTTGGATTTGTTTATTGGCCACATCAACCATACATATTAAGGAATTGGTGTAAATAAATCATGATTTATACGAAAGAACTCAAAATAACAAAAACGAGCAAATACCCCTCTTAAAAAAAGGTCTTGGTTGTTGCCTTCTTTCGAAACCTTTGATCCTACAAATTAAAATATTGAGAATTCCAACTTGAGAATTCCAATTCATTTATATCCTTTGCTATTAAGTGAATTGGCTTTTTATATAGCAAAGAACATGAACAAAAACCGCTGCAAGGAGGGAGAAGAACCAGAGGTAGCAGGAGACGAGGTCGTGGGTAGAGAATCAAAGCTAAATTTGGTTGAGGAAGTGGTGGCCGGAGATAACGATGGAAAGAGAGCAAATAGACTGAAGAGGGCTCGCTACTGCTTGTAGAACAGAGGAAAGAAACTGAGAGAGATAGGCAGTGCACTTAAGGAACAAATTTCAATAACAATTGTATTGTTATAAGATTCAACTAGAACACATGTATGGCGCGAATTCAAGGCTAGTTTAAGAGAATTAAAATTTCAGTTCCATGGTGATCAAAATTGGAATGAGACCACAGCCTAGAATTTGAAAACTAATAGCTGCATGTGGTTTAGTTTGATCAGACAAGTGAAACATAAGCGTTTACCAAAGAACATGGCGGCTTTTGTTTGGAGGTGAAATTTTAGGGGAAAAAAAGAACAAATATAATTTGAGTGACTGTATTATAGTTTTTCCTTTTTGCAAAAGGACCATATTTCCTCAAGTGTCTTTATGTCGGTTCCACGTCAACAAGATAGAGCCACATCATCACTTCTTAACATGTCTTATATCTTATTAACAGTAGTGGCAAATATGCCCGTTTCAAAAATGTCCATGGTAAATTTGCCCAAACAATACTTTAGTGGTGAAATTACCTCCACCCTATAATTTAATAGCAAAATTTGCCCTTTTTCCATTTTCAAAAATCATCACCATAAAGATTCCACTTGGCTTTTAGAGAGGGAAACTCTGACTTCTTTCTACAAACTAAGGCTATAGCCTTTAAACTAATGGAAATCTTATGAATATGGTGTAGCTAGTATGGGCCACTTTGGTTGTGGATGCGGATGCAAAAAATTGAAAATGAAGGAAACATCCAAACTAAGGAAAAGTACGATAAGTGATTAGGTACATAAGGATCAAAATTTGAGTAGCTATGTATAGACCTATATCCAGGAAAGCTCGAGACTTTACAATAGATCAAAGCATCGACAAGACATGGGCATAATCAGCTGGGAAAGACAATGGGCAAGGACATGATTATTTAAAGGTACATTAATTAATCAATTTTGAACTACAATATTTTGAATAGAAAGATGACAATGAGGTAATTGAATTGACTAATGAAGAAATCGAGGAAGGATGTAGTGAATGGAGACTAACACTTGTTAGAACATAATTGAGACTAAAATTTCACCTGATAATATGAGAAAATATGTTCATACACAATAAAAGTATGTTTTGATGTCAAAGGTGGCAAAAATCAACTTAGATTATTCCTACTTTGGTTTCATTGAGACGATGAGATGTTGATAATAGTAAAGTACCAAACAAATTTTGTTTTTGGAAAGCCTCTACTACTAAAAAAATGGATACTGGATATGAAACTAGACAATGACTTATTTGATGCTATTCTAGTATGGATTCGATTGCTGGGTCTAAAGCTTCAATACTGGTGTCCTAAAATCATTAGCAAGACTTTGAGTAATATAGGGAAGCCTTTGCTTATGGATTTAACAACTATAGAAAAAACTAGATTATCCTATACTAGGATACTTGTAGATGAGATGAGGATTAATACTGTATTGCATACATTGTTGTTGAAAAAACCAAATGGGGACCAAGAAGCATAATAAACCATTTATTAATCTTGGCCAAAACAATGCAGAAGTTTCAAGAAATTAAGGTTGTTAAGAGGAAAAGTAC
The DNA here is from genome assembly GCA_005392925.1 of Aquilaria sinensis. Taxonomy (NCBI): domain Eukaryota; kingdom Viridiplantae; phylum Streptophyta; class Magnoliopsida; order Malvales; family Thymelaeaceae; genus Aquilaria; species Aquilaria sinensis. The sequence continues at coordinate 62,356 of SMDT01001544.1, read as the reverse complement.
AATATGAGAATATGGAAATAAAAATAGAAAGATGATAATCGAGAAAAGAAGATGTAACTTGCAACCTAGAGTATATTAATTCTGAGTAGTAGTGGCACAAAGAATGGTGAACTCTGAATGCTGCAATCAAAGAATAATAAGTCTAAAGCAGGGTATAGAAAAGAAAGTCAGAATCTAGGATAAAAAGGGCAGAACATGACCGAAAGTGATAGGCTGAAACTTGAAGGGCTGATTCATTCCAATGCTTTTGAGATGCTCTAGGTGGATATACGATACAATGAAATCGATAGATATAAGGATATGGATCTCTTAATTCTGACCTGATGATGTGGTGTTGTTAGAATGTGATGGACCTAAATTTAAGCACAAAATAAAAAAAGTGAAGAAAGGAATTCATAGATATAATATTAGCATGTTTGCCTTGTTGGAAACAATCCTGAACAACTGGAAGTTCAATAGTATTAAAATACTATAACTTATGAGTGGAATTACTAAAACAATTATTACCATGTAATAAATAGAAGGATTCTGTTAAAGTTTGAGGCCATTATGACATAGTGGAAAATATCGAAACCTCCATGATCTGTATGAAGCTGGGTAAGTTGAGTGTTTTGAAATTTGTATACATTTCAGATTGAGCTTTTTCACTTCAATGAGTCAAATCATAAAAACTAGATAGTTATCTCCAAGCTCTCTAAAGTATCCAAATGAACCTTGAAATCACTAGTATTTCTTCCATGAGAAATAATTGGAGTGTCCCTTACTTGCCTCATAGTGCTAGCTATATCCTCCAAGAATTTGGGAATAAGAAAATAGATAGGCAAAATTTTACCTTACAAAACTCACCAAAATCACTTTCCAATTCTTCAGCCTATGTATCATATACATAGGTTGGGATAGGTCTCAGTGCTCAGCACCAGGCTATCTATGCTTATGTTACAGACCTAGGATGGAGTGAGTAGGGCTACGATGCTAGGCTATTTAAATATTTATGCTGTAGCCTTAGACCACATCTGGAGCTCTGTCAGTTTTTGATACCCACTCGTGTGTGTACTCAATTTTTACACTAAAAATTCAAAAATCAAAACACTCTGGTCCCAAAATAGTTTATTTATTGGCTGGGAACATTTTTCAGTTGAAAAATTTCAGAAATGATAGAATTTAGTCATCACAAACTATTTTCTAACATGTCAATTTTTAGTAACAGGTCATTACAAATAGCTGTCAGAAACTCCTTAGTTTTTTTGTGTAATCAACAAAGGTATCAAGGTTTATGGTAGTGTCCTAGATTGTTAGCAAGTTAAAGGATGGACAATGTACATAAATATGAAAAGGTGCATAAAGAATGACTCTGTCATTGAATATTTTTGGTTTCTTTCCTAATCAAACTTCCCCTTGCTAGTAAAACAAAAAGTTAAGTTTTCCATGAAAGGTTAACTTCTACTTTATTAGATAGGAGGCCGTAATGGTTTCCAAGGACTAAACCTCAACCCCCTTAGTAAAGTAGTCAATAACAACAATTTAGCACCTTAGTTGTCCAGGGGTACTACACAGTGACCCAATTAAATCAAGTCCCCAGATAATAAAAGAAACATGGATAATTGGCTGATGTGGCTTCTAACAAGAGAAGGCTTTGAATTTGGGTGTTAAGCTACAGAAGTAGCAATGTTGGATAAGGCTCCCTAGGTCCTTTTCGATAGTTAGCCAATTGCATCCTTGCCTTAGTGCTTTCTAAGCAAGGGATTCTGATCCATTATGGGCACCACATTCTTTTTTATGATTTGTGTTGAGGGTTTTAAGCCCTTTAGCAATGGTCAAGCACTTCTATATAAGTGCTCGCCAATAATAAAAAATTTTCATAAATGGGCCCTAAGAATCCTTTCATTCTCGGGAGTTCTATTCAGTTTTTGAATTTCTAGTAAGTGCCATATTGGTATGTTGGTTTACTTTAATCATCATCCTTGTGGGTTGTTGCTAAAAAAATTAGATAAAGGGCTCTATCAATTCCTCTATCATGGCATCTTCTTGGCCGTTTAACAAGGTATCAATGCTCATTTTCCTAGCATCAAAACTTTTTTTACCTATACTTGGCTAAATAATTTTGTTAAACATTTAACCATATTATCATGATCCTAGCCCTCGAGAGTGGATCTTTACCCCAACAATCCTGTTAGCTTAGTTAAAAATTAACTAGGAGTCACTATATGCCAACAAACGTCATACCCCTGCTTGGCCAGCCATTTTTAGTGCAGCTATTAACGTCTGGTGCCCTATTACATTGTTGATGACCAAGAAATGGAACTTGATCTTGAGTGCTAATTCCATTTCTAGAGGCCCTTGAGTATGACCCTTTCTCCTTGATGACCCTATGCTCCCTGTTCATTCAGTTCTTTTACCTTAATTTATCTTTAACGTCTTTTTGGCTTGGCTGATAAAAAAACTGACGTCTAAAGTAGCTTGCTACGCAATTCAAGTTTTATGTGCAGGTTACAGATGGCTATAAGAAACTGAAGATAAAATCAAATTTTTTTAAAAAAAAACATGTAAAACTGAGAAAACAATACCTATTTGTTATTGCTTTTTTTTCTCTTTATTTAAAACTAAATTCTTTTTCCCTGTTTTTACTAAATTCTATCAATGTATTAAAACTATGGGAGAAAACCGTAAACAGATTGAACTTATTGAATATATATAAGTATATATAGCTCTGGATAGATTTTTCTTTATTATATTCTCCCTTATTTTTTTTCTTTTTGGTTTTTAATAGAAAAACTAAAACAAATAAGTGAAAGGAAAATGGGAATATTACCTGAAAGTAATTCTCGAGCAAAAATTGCTTCGGCAGCAATGAAGAGAATCACAACGAAGAGATCAATAAAACAGGCGGAGAAAGACTTGGAACTCTTTTTTTTATTTTTTTATTTCTTTTTTAAATTTCCTTACCTGGTTGCGTATATCCATCCTCAGGTCATGTATCTTTATATAGAAAATTTTCTAGGCGTACAATACACGCCCATAAAATTTTTCACCAACCTAAATTATACTTCGTGCAATTCAAAAGAATTGACTTGAAATGTCTAAGTCTATATACAGAAAATACTCTCTTCACTATTCATGGTTTGGAAACAACTTGAATGGAAAAAAAAAAAAAATAAGGTAATAACCTACCAAAAACAAAATTGAAATTTTCAAATATTTAGATATATTAAATTGAAATAAATAAAATAGAAATAGAATTTTAATTATTTGAATCTTAGTATATGTTAATATAATTAACAAATTATTAATATATTAATTTGTTAATTTATTGACAGAATTTGAAAAAAACTACCCTTAAAAGAGCATCTGTTCTAGCTCTGACCAAATATTATCTAGACCTTTTGTATAAAAAATGAACAATTCAAATATAGTTGAATGGTAAAATTTCCCTTTGCCAAGGAGAAGACACGGGTTCAATTCCCACTATTTGCCTATGGTAATGCATTTAAAAAGATAAAGGATTCATTCTAGTTGACTATAATACAATAAATACCTCCACTCTAAAGCGAAAAGCAAAGTCTTAATTAATTATTACTAGTTAATAGTAATAAAATCTATTTACTAGTAATAGAATAAAAATAACACTACTAGAAAAAATCGATTTAGTGACAGCGTTTTTTGTGACAGCTAAAAACCGTCACTAATTAGTGACGGTTAATCGTCACTAAAAGTCCGGTGAAACATTAGCAACGGCTGTTAGTTGCTAATATTTTAGTGACGGGCAACCGTCGCTAAATTAGTGACGGTCAAGCGTCGCTAAATTAGTGACGGCTTCCCATTGCTAAATTAGTGATGGCAATTAGTTGCTAAAGTTAGTGACGGCTTACCTTCGCCAAATTAGTGACGGTCACTAGTCACTAAATTTTGTGACGGTTTACCGTCGCTAATTAGAGACAGTTAATTGTCACTAAACTTAGTGACGGTTACCGTCACTAAGTTAGTGACGATTAGACGTCGCTAACTTAATAAAATATTAAAAAATTGTACTGATTCTCATTTGTTATGCTAAATTGTCAACTATTTTAACATAACTAGATTTTGTTTGACTATATGTACTGTATTGCTGATATGTACGGTAATTTGGGATAAAAGTTTAGTAGGGGCTATGAGTTGCTAAATTGTCAACTATTTTAACATAAACTAGTGATGGCTGACCGTCGGTAAGTTAGTGATAGTTTGTCGTCGTTAAAATTAACAAATCCAAGACAAAAGTAATATGTCTTATGTGATAGTTATTTTTTATGCTAAATTGTTATCTACTAATACATAATTAATTTATTTTGAATATATGTACTGTACTGGAGATGTATACCTTAAAGTCGTATAAACGTTTAGTAGGGGGTTATAAGTTCCTAAATTTTAATTTAACCTAGTGACGGTCAACCGTCGCTAACTTAGTTCAGAAGGCAAACTGTCGCTAAAATTAAAAAAATCCAAAAAAAAAGTAATAGTTGTTATGTGATATTTATTTTTTATGCTAAATTGTTATCTACTAATACATAACTAATTTATTTTAAATATATATAATGTAATGGAGATGTGTACCGTAAAGTCGTATAAAAGTTTTGTAGGGGTTAAATTTTAATCTTACTTAGTGACGTCTTACCGTCGCTAAGTTAGTGACGGTCAGCCGTCGCTAAAATTAAAACAATAAAAAAAAAGTAATAGTTGTTATGTGATAGTTATTTTTTATGCTAAATTGTTATCTACTAATACATAACTAATTTATTTTGAATATATGTACTGTAGTGGAGATGTCTACCTTAAAGTCGTATAAATGTTTCGTAGGGGTTATGAGTTGGTAAATTTTAATTTAGCCTAGTGACGGTTAGCCGTCGCTAACTTAGTGCCGGCTTACCGTCGCTAAGTTAGTGATGGTTAGCCGTCACTAAAATGGAAAATTCCAAAAAAAAGTTATAGTTCTTATGTAATAGTTTTTTGTTATGGTAAATTGTTATCTACTAATATATAACTAATTTATTTTGAATATATTTACTGTAGTATAGATGTGTACCTTAAATTCGTATAAAAGTTTAGTAGGGGCTATGAGTGGGTAAATGTTAATTTAAGTTAGTGACTGATTGCCGTCGCTAAGTTAGTGACGGATTACTGTCGCTAAGTTAGTGACTTATTGCCGTCGCTAAATTAGTGACGTATTACCGTCGCTAAGTTAGTGACTGATTGCCGTCGCTAAATTAGTGACGGATTACCGTCGCTAAAATAAAAAAAGGCCAAAAATATTAATACTTCTCATGTAATAATTATTTTTTATGCTAAATTGTCATCTATTGTAACATAAATAATTTTTTTTGAATATATATACTGAAGTTTTATTGTGTACCTTAAAGTCGGATAAATATTTAGTAGGGGTTATGGGTTGCTAAATTATTCTTTAATTTAGTGACGGTTAACCGTCGCTAAAATTTACAAATCCAAAAAATAGTAATAGTTCACATGTGATAGTTATTTTTTTGTTAAATTGTTATGTACTTTACCATAAATAACGATTGTTAAAAATATGTACTGTAGTGAAGATGTGTACCTTAATGTTGGATAAATGTTTAGTAGGGGTTATGAGTTGTTAAAATTTAATTAGCGACTGATAGCTTTCATAAGTTTTACATTATTTAATCTTTATCATGTGACCTATATTTATTCAGATTTTATTTTACTTAGTCTTTATGTTAAATCTAGTTCAAGAAAACTTGTTCTCGTTCTATATGTCAATTTTTTAATTTTATACTTATAATTAACATTTAATGTGATTAATTCAGCATACAAATGTCTTAATAAAATTTTTAGTAAAAAAAAAAAGTATATTTAATGAAAATTAAATCCATGGACCAACGGTTTGTTGTGACATTATGCTTAACCATTTAGTTATATGTTATCATTTAATTATGGATTAAGATAATATGTTAAGAAGTAGCGAGGGGTGTTAGTCACTAGTTTTAAGCGACAGTTTACCGTCACTATGTATATAGGATTTTAACAATACTAATTCTCAAAAGCGTGTTGACTGTCTGATTCCTCTGTTTCCTCACTAAGTCACCTTCTGTTTCCTCTCCATTTTGCACCTACCTTTGCTCCTCTACATCGAAACCTTTGCTCTTCATCCCCTTCACCAGCCTAAATCGAAACCCTTACTCCTTCACACCCCATTTTCTCTTTCTCCCCTTCCCCAGCCTAAATCGAAACCTCTTGGATCTTCAGTCCCTATCTTCTCTTCCTCCGGCTGAAATCACCATCAGACCTCGCTCCCCTGGTGCAGCGGCCCCAATCTCCATAATCGTTCCTCCCGACCCGTTGAAATAGTGCCACAATTTCAGGTAACTATATCTCTCTTTCACTTTATTCTTGCTTAACACCTGGAATCCTTTATTTGTTTTAGGGTCTCACTTTACTTGCATTTTCATGTTCTTTTTCTGCGTTGCTAGTTTCAGCCCTATCTTTGGTGTTGTCAACTGGTTAATATTCTCTGCAAGTTGGTGCGATAGGCCTTCATTTCACGTACTTCACTCCATCATCTGGGATTTCTACGCTCACAAAGTAAGTCTGAGTTTCTTCTATTGTTCTTTGTTGATAGCTACTTAATTTTCATAACCGTTAACTAAGACTTTAGATGGTTTCTTTAGCATCAACAAACAAGGTTGAAGCATGAAATTAGAAGCCAAGAACCCCCATATCCCTACAGCCAATGTTTAGAGTGACTCTGTATGACACGAGATTATTTTTGACAACCGAAAAACAAAAGAATCAACAGAAGCTATAACTTACAAACAAGTTGCTATAACTTGCACACTACAACTGGACTAGATATAATTGTAGAAGGTAAATATAAACAGATGGATATGGAAACCTAGTTTTGTAGCTTCATTTGACAAAGCTGCTGCTCCCTTCTTACTGGAAGAGATCGAGTTGCACATCTCCAAAAGTAACGGGAAAACAATTTTAAAGAACTGTGGGTTACCAAAGGCTATTATAACCTGACATGTTACAGAGAAAAAACATGCTCACCATCAGCAAGTAAAAGTAAATGTCCCAGATCAAGTATCTGAAAAGTTGACATAAAATTCAGCAATGTCTTGTGCAAACACACACACATGCACAATCTATACCTATGCATAAATGCTTATAATTCAAGCAAAGATATTTCTCAGCAATGGGCAGAATTCATAGATTTCCAAAACTGTTAATTACAAATGAATAATTGCCACAGAAAGTCATAACAAATCTAAAACGACCTGCATCCCAAGATTGAACAGATGACAACCAAGGAACTTTGTAAGGTTATCATGCTTCATTGTATATATGAGTTACCTATAACAACAAAAGAACAAGAACAAGGACAATCATTAATGAGTTAATGGAACATTAACATGTTCAAGACAAGAAAAGGCTGCTTCCTGATATTTCTTGACTTTCTTCTTATATGCTATTTAAAGTTCAATAAATAGTCAAGTTTCATTCACTAAATTGTTCCTGTCAGACGATGTGTTATTCAATATTAAATTCTTTTCATTTCTTTGGATCATTAATAATGGTAACTGATCCGCTGGTGTAAATGGTGTCATAACCTTTTTTAGCTACTACAAGTTGGGGTAACTAAGGGTTCTTAGGTTTGGTATCTGTTGTTTTGGTGTTGTAATTAGTTAGCACTTCAGTCCATGTGATGGGACCTTTGTTGCTTTAGCTTGTTTGTTCTTGGGTAACTAAGGGTTCTTAGGTTTGGTATCTCTTCCCCTAACAACATTTTAATTGGTTGTGTCTGGATTCTAGTGTATAGGGTTTATGGATGTGGTTCAGTCATATTTTATGGTTAACACACCAACACGAGTTAAAATTTGGCATGCTTCATTTATTAAAAACTGTTATATAGCAATGCACTTAAAGTCCATTCATGTATTTCAATGTTCCTTTTATTTTTTTGAGCTATTTTTTGATGCTAAATGGTTACATTATCAAAATATGTTGTATTGTAACTATGTCACTCGATGTGGAGGAAGTTGACTTGGTAAATTATCAATGCAACAATATACTTTTGTAAAAGGTTAATTGGATTAAAATAAACTAGCAAATATACAGTTGGGATGAGTGCTGGTTGTCCACGGTAACCTATCATTTACTTTCAGTTGTTTTTCCTAATATCTTTATATGAGTTTTTCGAAGGCAACCAAGTTGCATTTAGTTATTCTATCCTCATGTTCTGAAGTACCAAAATTGTTTATAATATTGCACTGACTTGTATTGGTTGAAATGATCTTTTTAATGTTTTAGGGATTGAGGCTCGAGGCTTTGTCTTTGGTCCTCCAATAGCATTGGCAATAGGAGCAAAGTTTGTTCCTCTGACGAAACTGGGGAAGTTGCCTGGTATTTTCACCCTTTCCTTTTACTATAATCTGTACTTTCTATGAGATTAAGGAATTCTATTGTACATTGAGGTGGTTATGATTTTCTACAGAAGGGCATGACTTGATACTTCAATGTTCTCACTCTATTTAGACTTTCATTTGGATTTTCTGTAATGAGAATTGTTCTACTGCACCTGCATTTCTCAAAACTGTCGCTATTGAGCTGTTTCACTTTCCTGTCCCTGTTATGTTTAATTTGCACATAAAGTTTCTACTTTGCGGTCATTTGTGCTCAACCTTATCTGGAGGTTTACTGTTTCAGTTTTCAATTAACTTGGCCTTGATTGTAGTGACTATGGTATTTATGTTGTGCTTTATGATAGAATACAATGACAGTCTTGGTGATGTTTCATAAGATGACTGGTAGGTAGGTTCAATTACGGGCATGATTCTAACAGTTGGAGGGCAAATCTTCCCGGGCTGTTAGAATTTTATTAATTACATATTAAATGTCACTAAAATGTTGAAATAGTTGATCTAACAGTTACAGGTTTGGTATACAAGAAAATAGGTATTAATATGCTAAATATAGAAATGGATTTGGGACTCAGAGAATGTGATTGAACTAGTTTTCTATAACATTTGGGTAGGGGGAGGAAGTGGGGGAAATTTTGAACCTTATACTGCAGTGGGTTATAGGTCTGCAAAAAAAAAAATAGTCACTTGTAATTACTGTCAAATGTTTGCATTTTTTTTCTTCTTCCTTTTGTTTTGTTGTCTTATAATTATTTTTAATGAGACGGGATAAAAGAAAAAAAGAATAGGCTGAGGAAGTAAAACAAATGAGTTTACTGGTTCTCCAAAGCCAATAGAAGCTGAATCGTAGTATGAGAAAAGCATGTAGTTCTACCTTAATACAACAAACTCTATTACTCAATGACTATTAGAAACATTATTACTGTTCTGAAATGGTCTTCTCCAATTCAATAAATGCCCCACCATATATGAAAATTATATCTTTTATGTATATCTGTAACATTAGCAAACATACATAACATAGACAACATGTACTGGCATGTAAATTTAGAACAAAAGATATTGGAAGTAACTAGCATTCCATTTATTGTTGTCTCTCAAATTTTAAAAGCTATTGTAGGCAAGCCTATCACAATGATGTCACTCCAACATTTTCAATAACTACAAGTGTAGAAGCAAACTGGCCTGCAATAAATATTGACTTAATTAGGAAAGCTTTGTCTGAGTAAAAAGTTCAGAAGGCAAGCATATAACACGGAAACCAAACATGGAAAAGCCCCTCAACTGAACTCTCACAAATATACAAAAAACACTTTTTTTTCCCAGTGTTCCTTCTATCCTAAGGTTTTCTACCTTCTTCATGTGACATTCTGCTGTCACTGTTTCATAATGAAACTGAATTCAAGCTAAAAGCATTCTGAATTCATTAAGAACAATGTCTTCCCAACAAATCAGAGATTAAGCTAAAAGATTTCCATAAAGACCCCTATCCCCAAGAAGACAAGCAAGACCAAGAATTTGTATTGTGGGACTGCAAAACCAGTTCGCTTTGAGTAGACAAATTCTATAAAATCAAACTGAATGTCATTAGAAAGCCTAACAAATAAAAAAGAATAGTTCAGATGAGATCCAAATCCCAACTTCTAATGAAGCAACTTATTTCACCAGTTTTTTACTATTTAGCAGGTGTAAAGATGCAATAAGAATCCCACAATTAAAAAAAATATTCTATGTTCCTTTTCATATAAACATCTATTGAATTTAATAGCAAAATATTCTAAGCCGAACGTTAGACTTTAGTGGGTTATAGGTCAACATGAAAAAATAAGTCAGTTGTACTTACTGTCAACTGTTTGCATTTTACTTGTTCTTCTTCCTTCTTTGTTTTGTTGTCTTATAATTATTTTCAACGAGATGGGAATTAAAAAAGAAAAAGATTCATTTGCTGAATAAGAACTAAAAAAAATTAGTTGAGTTGGGGTACATTTAGTTGCCTGGGTATGCTTGTATGCTTGGTAATGTGGGTCATATTGCCGATTTTACTTCATACTTAAAGACTATAGTTCTTAGCCAGGATTTCTTGAGTATCATGTCATAGAGCTACCAAAGACAGACTGCATTCATTTCCTGTGATTTCCCAACTTAAATCAGGTTGTCAGTCTTCCTATAATTTGAAAATAACATGAGATTTGGAAGCCAAAATAGGCTGAGAGTTGAATTGCCAGAGACTAATGTTACGCGTAGCCATAGAGCTAAAGGTATTTTTGTATAGAAAGCATGAACAAAAGGACTGGGCTTTTAGTACTCGTAGGAATGTCTCCGAATTTAGTCCTCAGCTTGCCACTCTTTAGATGGTGAGAAACATAAAGATTTAAGAGTCATTAACGATAAAATGGGATAAAGCACCAACAACTGCTAGGAGAGAGGAATCAGCAGTATCCTCAGATTGTGAAGAAAGAAAAGGTCATGGAAATAGATAACCAAGTCTTTGGTAAGGTCTAAAGGAGAACAAAGGAAGGGTAATAGTAATCCCCATGTTTGGTTGAAAGAGTGTAAAACTAGAGGGCGGGGTGGATACAATGTATAAAATTACAAAAATTAGAAGATAATCCTAACTGAAATTATAATTTCTTTTTCTTTATTTTTAATTTATTTTTGTAACTGTGATTTCAAAAAATTAATTAATTAGTTAATTAATTCATGAGGCATTCTTTCCTTCCATTTCCTTCCAATGTTATGAACAGTATATCCTTTGTAAGAGAAAGATAGATGATAAGCCTTCCCAATTCACCTTCAACGCAAACAATTGAGGGAAATATGTTATCCCTCAATTTACACAACTTTCCCATTAACTATTTCAATTTAACACAGCCCAAAACTTGAGTGACCAATGTGATATTTAGGTTAAAAGGAAATGAAGAACTCTTGGCAAAGTTTGTCATAAATTAAAGAAAAGACATTTCAATGAAATATAATTTAGAGGGGCAAAGATTGCAAAATCCACACAGTAGGTGAAATAATAACACCTAGCTCAAACCAAATTTGACTTTTACATTCAATTTAAGCCGACTCAGAAATCAGAAACAAAAGCATGTTATTTAGAAACATCATCTCGAAGGTTCTGGTATGTTGTAGATAACTTGAGCTGCATTCTCAGCTAATGAGCATAGTAATGCAACCCACTTTTACAGGAGTATTGAGATGAAGATATGAAGTAATCATCACCTATATCTTTTTCTCTTTTTGCACAGAAAACTTTCATTAGATGTCACAATTGTTGGTGAGTAATTGATTTGGATAATATTAACGCATCAAATTACAAACCGCAAACTTTACACTCTTCTAAAATGTTGAACACATTAGGAAAACATCACTATTAGTCGAATGTAACACAGACAACTGACACACCATGTAATCAGTAAATTAAACACTATATGCCCCTATGATATTCTCCAATTCAGTTCTCAAGATAGTCCATTTTCCTCTGACCAATTTAGGGGATAGGTAATAGGTTCACAAAAAATGGATCTTTTCGAAGTTGCTAGACACTCATTTATCATAAGAGTCAACACCCTAACATATATCACTTAATTAATCCATGGTTGTGCAGACTTAGATTAACTAACTCAAACAAACCTTTAATTTGGGCACGCACTTGTGAAGTCTTTTTCCTACACATGTATTTAGTTTGTCAAACAATTTGGGTTTTTTTCCCCTTTTTTTATTACTTAAAAACAATTGCAAGTTACATATACAATAAAAAATGAAAAGTGTTCGACCTAACTATATATAATGAGAGGGGATATATGAAATATCACTTCAGAAAAAGGGCTGAATTATAGAACTCAATCCAAGTACAATCCAGTGCATTTAGAGGTAGCCACTGACATAGAACTTCAACTGCTTAATAGAAATAGAGTTCATGATGGTTGACTATCTATAAGTGATATTTGGGTTTCTTTCCCCTTTATGATTATATATATATAGAGGGTAAAGGGGTGCTTCATCGTGAATGCCTTAGAAGCCAATATAATATATGCTTTCAATTTATTTATTTTTTCTTTTTAGTAAAATTTGGGGAGCTGATATAAATATGCTTCAATATTTAACTTGTTTATTTGGTGAGAATTATTTAGTGACCCCATTTTTTTAATAGGAACCCTTGGATTTTGATTAACACGCAGTTAATTTCCTACATATTACGTATTTGTGTGCCATCATGAACCACAAGGAAAATAAGTTGAAGGGTGATATGTTGCTCTAGTGTCTGAAAAACCGAGGTCGATTTTGTTTATTAAATGAATTACTTTTTTTTTAATTTAGAGCTAACATTATTTCAAAATTAATGCTACTATAGTAATTATTTGAATACAAATCCTTTAGAAAGTATAACTAAACTTTTATAATTTTTTTAACATAAGCAACCTAAAAAAAGATAATACACAATATTTCACTGAAAATTTTATTTACACCTGCTTTTTGAATGTCGTAAAGTGTATAGTTTCAATAATACTACTTGTTCCAACCAGCAGCACAACATGTAAGTTGGTTAAGGATGAATTGTGTGCCTAGGTTTGAACTTCAGTAAGTGATGATGTATAGTTACGTCATTGACATAATTAAAAGTTACCATATTATTTGGATGGGCAGCATCATAGTATTATGGCTTATATTAGGACTTCTTTTTTTCTCGTTAAGTCCAAACGTACCCGGAAGGTGAAATACACTAAATAATATAATGTCTTTTAGTTGTCTCATCAATGAAAGATTCAATCATTTTAGGTGACTCTAAGGTTGTTAAAAATGGGTTTCTACCTAACATCATAACTTGTTTTTAGAGCGTAGTTCTCAATAGGTTCCCATTTGAAATCATTCAACTTTTTTTGTTTGTAAGCTTGAGTACCTAACTTAAATTGTTAGATTTCTTGTTCATGTTACATTGGACATAAATTTTTTTTCCTAAACAGAAACACGCAGCCACCAATGTGTCATTATTTGAGGCAGAAAACAAACCAAGAGCCTGGGAATTTACAGGCTTGGTTCAAGTCCAGGTATAGCACTAGAAAACACCATCTCTCTCCATTTTAAAGTCTGATTTGGGAAAGGAAAAAATTCCATAAATAAGTGAATAGTGTCTTCCAGCCTTGCAAAGCTCTTCTCTAAAAGCCACCTCAAAATTGCATTGTATTTTAGTGACCCAACCATGAAGTTCAATATCATATTTGGCCACTCTTCATTGGAATATTAATTTGTGATGTTTTATTTAATATGTAATGAATCATATTAATTATCTAAATTATGTTTTTATCTATCCGTCTATATCTACCTTCTATTGGCATATATTCAGAAGCGTGAGGAAACTAATACATTCCTGTGTACAATCTTGTACAGTTTATTGTTATTGTTGTCCATTCAGCTAAGTTTGACAATGAGAAAGACTTAGAAGCCGTCCAGCCTCAACTATTACACTATGGCTTCACACATACTATAAGTTTAAATGTTTGGAAGCTTTCTTGGTGTCTGAATATCTTTCCTATTCTAGATACATGCTCATGTCACGGTAGTTTCCCCATGGTAACTGTGTGGAACAATTACTGCATTGTTGTTATGGCAATAGGTTTAATTTTACTGTGTGCTTCTAACATGTTCCCTGCACTATAAAGGTTTAGAAATATCCATCTTCCTACCAACATTTCACCTTTAATTCCCAACAATTTTTTTTAGTTTGTATAGTGGAAGTAACTTTCGCTAAGGAAGTTCTGTTTGTGTGGCTTATAGGTTGATGGAATGAAGCATGATCCTCAATGTTTTCCCCTATAAGTACAGCAACTTGAGGAGTATAGGGAGACAAAATTGAAGATACTGCTGTTAAGAATGCATATAGAAGTTAGGTAATGTGCCTGCCGTGCTTTTGAATCCCTTTTTCTCTTAACTGGAGACACTTTTGAGCATTTGTGCGAATTGAATGACTCATGGTTACATGAACTTGAAGCAAAATTGACTCATGGTTGCATGAACTTGACTCATGGAGAAGTTGAATGTTTGTGTTAAAACACTATTGAATGCATGGTAAATTTTACTGTGTTAAATTTGGTGAGGTAACATCCAGTACTAGCTATCCCACATGTTGATATATAGTTATGTTAGTATCTGTTGCTAGCATGGTTACCTGATCCGCTACTGCAACGTTATAAGGCATGACTGAAGTGTGAAAGAAAATTAGTTCAAGTGTCGTGCGATGGTATTGAATACGTAAAAATGTCCCCAGCTACGTTATAGTTTAAAAAAATAAATTAAAGTAATCTCATATAATTTAGAATAAAGGCAAACCCTGAAATCTGGTTTGATAAAATGTAATTTTAATAATAAAGAGATACACTAATTGGTTTAGGGTTTAAGAAGTCCGATCAAGTTTCATTTTCTCAAAAAGTAAAAAATAAATGGCACAAAGACAGAGAGACGTCAGAAAATATAAAACGCCAACGTTTGGTCATAAAAACAGACACTAATATATACTTATATTTATGTAAAGCGGTGTAGATGGAATGCAATTTTATAAGATACGGAAATAGATGAATGCACCTATGGCCTATTAATACATTGCAGTACCAGATTGTTAGAAAAGCAATCAGCCACCACAAAATCACCTTAATTTAACTGATAATTTTATTAGACACCAGGTAAGGAACTTTAGTTGATTTTTATTGTTTTAGGGTTTAGGGGAACCAAATAAAAACATAAAGGTTAGTTATTCCCATTAACAAAAGACAAATCTTATAATGGAGCGTTAATGTGGAGCAATATGTTGTTAAAAGGAATAGCAAAATATTCATGTTCCCTGCTAATCAACTTTTTGCTTAATCAACTGAGAATAGTAATTGATGATTGCAATTCTTCACGTACAGCGTTAATGTTATCTATATAGTTGTTACCTTCATGTATGTGTTGTTACCTGTTGACTGCTAATTATTATTGTTCTCGATTTAGATAATTCTTTTATATTTCCTGTTGTGTTCTTATATATATATAGTTTTGCATGATCATAAATAATAAGGGATCACTGCTATAATATTAAGGCAGTGAACTTGGACTGTAAGAAAATGGAAAACGAGCGTAATTGGATGTACAGTAGACGTTACATCCGAGAGAAAGGGGGTTTTTCGAAGGAGTGGAGTAGGGGAGTTGAACAGTTTATAAGCTTTGCATGTTCTCATGTCCAGTTCATGAGTGGGGACCAAATTCGGTGCCCATGCTGGAAATGTAAGAACCTTCAATTTAGATCTTGTGACGAAGTAAGGGTTCATCTGTATAAGTGGGGATTCATGCCGATGTATTGGAATTGGACATCTTATGGTGAACCCATTAATTTAGTGTGTCTGCCTCAGCCATACCGGTTTCATGAGCATTACAAAGATAATTATTCTTTGGTTAACCAGTTCGAAAGAATGGTGTTTGATGATGTAGGTCCTAATCACTCTTCCATCAATGTTGAGGTGGAAGAAGAGCTGAATGCTGGTGGCCGGTGTTTCTATGATGTCCTCGCTTCAGCATCAAGACCATTGTGGGATGGTTGTGAAAAACATTTCGAACTCTCAGCTGCAGTTCGTTTGCTAAATTTGAAATCGGAATACAATATGTCCAAGGGATGTTATGATGGCATTGCGAAGTTGATGCGGGAAACTCAGCCAAGAGACAGCAATATGCTGAGTACATGGTACGAGGCGAAGAAGTTGGTTTCCTGTTTGGGTATTTCACATATAAAAATTAATGTTTGTGTGAATGATTACATGCTATATTGGAAAGATGACCAAAATGCCAGTAGTTGCAAATTTTGTCATACTCTACGTTATAAGCAAAGAAATGGAAACATAGGGAAAGATCGAGCATTGAAGACTAGGCATCACCTCCCACTAATACCTATACTTCAACGACTATATGCCTCGCCAACTACAGCAAAGCATATGCGATGGCATAAAGTACATGCCCCTTCTACAAATGTACTCAAACATCCTTCTGATGCTGAAGCATGGAGGCATTTTGATAGGACATACCATTGGTTTGCAGCACAACCTCAAAATGTTCGACTTGGACTGTGTTCTGATGGGCTCAATCCTATTGGATCCTCTGGTAGGCAGTACTCTTGCTGACTGGTGGTAGTCACTCCATATAAGCTTCCACCATGGATGTGCATGAAGCATCCATATATGTTTTTAACCTCCATGATACCAGGACCACGTAGTCCAAGGCAGAAGATTGATGTTTACCTACAGCCGTTAATAGAAGAGTTGAATGTTTTATAGGATGATAGAGTTGAAACATGGGACATCTCAGTTAAGCAAAACTTTCGCCTTCGAGCGGCATTCATGTGGACCGTTAGTGACTTCCCAGCATATGGCATGTTATATGGGTGGATGACTCATGGTAAACTTTCTTGTCCCATATGCATGGAAAAGTCAAAGGCATTTACACTCCAGCACGGCTGTAAAACATCATTTTTTGACTGCCATCATCAATTCTTGGATATGGAACACCCTTATAGAAGAAATAGTTTTTTTTAGAAAGGGGAAACTTGATAAGTCTACCTGTCCTGAGCGCCTAATAGGGGAAGAAATTTTGGATCGTGTGTCTCAGTTGCTATCAGTCATTGAAACTGGTAACATATGCAAGATGCAAGGATATGGGGAAACACACAATTGGACAAAGCGTAGCATCTTTTGGACATTACCTTATTGGAGAACAAACCTCCTCCGACATAACCTTGATATCATGCATATTGAAAAGAATGTCTTTGACAATATATTCAACACTATCATGGATATGAAGAATAAAATGAAAGACAACATCAAGGCACGTAGAGATATGGAGATACTGTGTAAACGGCCAGAGTTGAATGTGATTAACATAGAAGGTGGGGGTGTATTCAAACCTAAGGCTGCATTCACACTGACCGAAAAGCAAATGTTTGATGTGTTAATGTGGGTAAAGTCCCTCAACTTCCAAATGGGTACACGTCAAACTTCAGCAGGTGTATTGACAATAGCTCGACAATAATGTTTGGAATGAAAAGTCATGATTGTCATGTATTTATGCAACGCTTACTTCCCATCGTGTTTCAGGCACTCCCGGAGAACATATGGAAACCATTAACTAAATTGGGCCAATTTGTCTGGGATCTTTGCTTGCCTAAATTACATGTTGATGATCTGCAGTCTCCATGAACTAACATCCCAATAATACTATGCAAGTTGGAGAGGATTTTCCCACCGGCCTTCTTCGACTCTATGGAACATTTACCTTTCCACTTGGCATATGAAGCATTAATTGGTGGACCTGTTCATTATCGTTGGGTGTTCAAGTTTGAGCGGTAAGCTTTAATTTAATAATATCCACCTTAATGTCAGTTTATATGCTTCATAACATGCTCTATAATAAGCAGGTGTTTAGGTAATCTTAAGAATAGAGTCTCGAATAAGGCTCGTGTTGAAGGGTCGATATGCAATGCCTACTTGATCGAGGAGACATCAACTTTTTGCTCTTACTATTTTGAGTCCCACTTTCCCCGAATGGGTAATAGGGTTCCGAGGAATGATGATGGTAGGCAAGTTACACAAGATGGAACATTGTGGAAAATATTCACATATCTTGGACGTCTATATGGACAGTCAAAGTATCGGTTTTTGAATGATATTGAGCTTCAAGCTGCAACATTGTATATCCTTCTCAACTGCGATGAGATAAAACCATATGTCACGTACATATTAAATGCATATAATTTGATCAGTAATGTTCATAGGTTTACTAAATTACTAACTTATTACCACATAATTTTGTGATTTGAGAACAGAAAGTTTGTTGAATTCTTGCATTTGATGACACCAAACATATCTGACTTAGAAGTTGATGAGAGAATTGAAAAGGATTTCGCAACATGGCTACAACATTATGTAAGTCGTGTTACTCACATATCACTAGTTAGTACACCAATGACTCTAACAACATTGTTTCACTTCCTGCAGGTGAATGACAGTGGTAATGGCGAAGTAAGTCAAATACTATGGGATGTAGCATGTGGGCCTTCACGGTGCGTTGAGTGCTGGCTTCTATTTTTCGCAAATGGATACAAGTTCTGGACTGTTGCATGGGGTGAGGGCAAATCAACGTATAACAGTGGAGTGTCGTTAAAATGCACTGCATCAACCAATAATGTTGAGACTGAGTTCTATGAAGTACTTCAAGAAATCATTCAACTAGAGTGCCCTGGAATGCCTCATAAGAACGTGGTGTTATTTAGGTGCGGCTGGTTTGACACGACACCGGAATGTGGGACACGCATTCATAAACAATATATAATTGTTGAAGTACATTGCAATAGGAGGTACCCCTAAGTATGATCCGTTTATTCTTGCATCACAAGCGGATCAAGTGTATTACAATCCTTACCCAAGTAAGTCAAACGAGAAGGTTGGTTGGTGGGCAGTTCTTAAGATAAAGCCAAGACATATTGTCAATTATGAAATAACTGAAGAAACTGAGGCTTTTCAAGAAGCAGTCGGGGAGCAGCTTCCACAAATGATTCATGATGATCCAATTTACAATCTAGGTGATATAAATATGGGTGAAACTATTGATGACGAGATCTGTTAAACTAATGATGTGATGGAAGAAGATGAGATAGAGGATGAAGACACAACAAGCACGGAGGATGATGAGGAGAGTGAAGTTGAACTTGATGAGTTAGAAACTGAAGATGAACAAGATGATACTAATGATGTTTAACATTGTAGTCCAAACTAGAATTTCTGTTGTAAAATTTTTAATTTATGTTTTATCAATAAGTTTGTTATAATAGACACCATGTGAACAACCGGTAAGTAGATGAACAATTCTGAATTATAAAGTCAATATTGTTATGCTTATAATGAATTGTTATAGTATTGTGCAAATGGCTAAAAGAGAAGACGGTGGTGGTACCTCAGCAAACTAGTATAGAAGGCGGGGATTGCCAAAGAAGAGCCTAGTGAAAGACTTTGCAAATGCTATTGGCCTTAGAGCAATGAGCAGTAGTAGAGGGAAGCAGCGGTCGAGGCATACAGTTATTGATATTACTCAGCCTATACATGGACCATCACCTCTAGACGAGACGATTGTACCAGACACGGGTGTTTCAATGGAGCGTGGAGGCTCAAGATCATCGCACTCAAGTTGGCATGGAGGTACGCCAACTGAGAGTAGATTGCCTAGAGGTCACTCCCACAAGTCCTCTAATCAGCCAGACTCCTTGGATGGTGGCATGGATTCTTTGAGCCCCGACCGATCTGGTGGCGTGCTATCCCGACGTATTCACATATCACCTTATGTTGATACATGCTATGGTAATTAGTAAACCTCCTTTTGTTATCTTGTTTTTTTCTTTCTACACTGCTTATTGACAATATTGATTTATGTTTTCATTGTCTAGCTTCGTTCCATACGCTGCGCAGGACCAGATTGCTCATTGCATAAAGGGTCATTTTCATGGACCATATAGGTCATGGGAGGACGCTGCCATGGCCGGAACTGTTGACCAATGGTTTAGCATCTTCCAGGTTCATAGATTCATTAAAAGATATTACAAGTATTTTATAGTGTAGCAAACTATAATTGACTTTGTTTATAATTTTCAGACTAAATGTTCGTGGGACCTTTCTGATCATAATCGGATATTTGCCATTTTCTGCAAATTGGGAAAGAGGCGGTTGATGCAGTCATGTGAAAAAATAAGATGAGAGAATGATCCAATGAAGTGAAAAGAAAAAGCAAATTGAATGACGACAGAGACATTAGAGGCAGTTGAAGCTTGGTGGGCTTCACCTAAATTCAAGGATATGTCATCTAGGATAAGACAGGTTAGATGTGCATCTAGTGAAGAAATGGCAAATTATGCTGGAGGTTTAGTCTCAGTTTCAAGACATAGGCTGAAGATGGTAAGAAAATAAAAATTTCAGTTATTTGAAATTTGTCACAATAAGTATGTAACTAACAAATTATGTCTGAATATTACCAAACAGAAAGAGGCAAATCCGGAGAAACACGATCCAGGCTTCTTTAAACCATGGAACAAGTGCTACACAAAGGAAGATGGAAAGAAGGTGAATAAGAAGATGGAAAATTTTGAGGTCAGTATGAACAAACTATTAGATAGTGGTTAAAAAGAAATTGCATATACCACCATTGTTTACTTGATTAACATCGAGCATTATACAGGCTCAATATCTTGCAGAGGTAGAGGACATAGCACAGCGTGCAGACGGTGAGGTTGAGTTCGATGAGGCATTGGTGTTTGCTGAGATTGCTGGGGGGAAAAATAAGGGCCACATTACAGGAATGGGTTCTGAGTGTCATTTGGTGCCTGGTCGTCGTCATCGTTCATACTACGGTGATGGGTCTAGTGCACCAATCTCATTCATTCAGACATCTCAATTCTAGAATGAGGTTGACCATCGGGTGGAGGAGAAAGTCTCCCAAAGAATTAGCGAGTTGCAGTCATAGGTACAAGAGGACATGGATAGGCGTACTACATAGATGGAGAGGGGGTATCAGGATTAGTTACCACAGATGCAGTGCAGACACCAGGATCAGTTGGCAGCCATATGGCAAGCAATAGGGAAGAATCCACCAGCTGCACCAAAGTCTGACGGCTAGGTACTAATAGTCATAAAACTGGTTGTCATTACGGTAGAAATATATCCCATTAACTTGTTTGACTATAATTATTAACATTGTAAAGATGCCAAAATACATTGTGAAACTATATGCATTCTAAATATCAATTGTGACGTTTATGATTTTTGGACGTGTTTCACGTTACATTTGATTATTGGGAACAAGTTTTGTGTTTGGGTTGTATGGAATAGACACATATAAAGGATGATAGGTGAAAAAAAATTTTAGCAGACATTAGAGATGACAAAGAGTCATTAACTAGCGGCAGTTACATGTCACTAACTAGCAACAAGAATGCGTCACTAACTAGCGACGGGTGCGTGTCACTAACTAGCGACAGTTACACATCACTAACTAGCGACGGATAAGTGTCACTAACTTGAAACAAGTTTTGTGCTTGGGTTGTATAGAATGGACACGTATGGTATAGGTTTAGTTTGAAAATTATACGCAGTAGTTAGGGACAGTCAAGTGTCACAAACTAGCGACGGTTACGCGTAACTAACTTTACCAACTAACGACGGTGACATGTCACTAACTAGCGATGACTATGCATCACTAACTTCATTAACTAGCGACGGCTAGAAGTCACTCACTAGCGAAAGTGACAAGTCACTAACTAGCGACGACTACTCGTCACTAACTAGCGACGACTATGCGTCACTAACTTCACTAACTAGCAATAGCTACGTGTCACTAACTAGAGACGGCAAAAGGTCGCTAAGTAGCCGGTCGACTGACCACCGGAAAATTAGTGACAGTCTCGGTAGCGACGTTTGGCTGTCTCTAATTAGCGACGGTAGCCATCGCTATGTCTTATGTAGCAGCATCAAGCCATCACTAATGGCCGTATCTAAATCGGCCTTTTCTAGTAGTGTAAAGATAGAATAAAAATAGAGAACTTTTTTTTTTTAAATTGACTGCCTATTCTGACCGTGGAAAAGAAGCCTTTCAGTAGGGAGATTCTAAAATTGTGAAGGCTTGGTTCGACTAAGCCATTGAATATTGGAAATAGGCTATAGTGCTTACTCCTAGGAATTAAATCGAAGCGTAGAATTGGTTAAAAATTATGAGGTGCTTCGAATAAAAAATCTCTTTTTTTTTTAATCAATTAGATTATCACTTTATTTATTTGAACTTTTATGAAATTTGATTAGAAATTTTTTTCTATAAATAAATATAAATTCTATAGAAAATATAAAAAAATAATATATATTAGTATATTATAATGGAATTATAAAAACTAGAAATTATATAATATACAATAATATAAATTTAAATTATTTAAAAATAAAAAAATGATATTCTTTGTTTAGCTTTTCAATATTAATTCTTTGTATTCTCTGTTTTTGTTTTTGTTTCCGTCAGTCAAATAAAATGGATTGTTTGTATGGGAAGATCGAATAAAAAAAAATTTTATGATATCTTTTCTAAAATCATTCTATTTCATTGGTATTTTGTAGGGATAAGTGTTACATGGTTATACCACGTATATAACCCCCACATCATTAGCTTGGAACGCTAGGGGTTATAGTCAACGTTGATTCATCATTTTGATTTTGAATGTTAATTTCTACTTCAAAACCAATACAAAAGTTTGATTTCTTTTAGCTTCTTTATGGAATGGATGATGAGATTAATAAATTGAAAATCAAAAGGAAGGCAGGAGCAAAGTTAAAAAATTTGGCCCATATCATCTATGTTAGCTTTTTTTTTTTTCTGCCTAACTACAATAAAAAAAATCGCTTTCTAAATTATCCTTCTAGAAAGAAAGGAATGGGGGATTCTAACAATGTTTCTAGTTACTGTGCTTTGATTCAACCCAGGTATTGTAACCTTTCCCGCATTTTCATCCCCAAGCATTTTGAATTTCCCATTCATAAAAAAAAATCTCATTCTTTTCTCAGTCTTCATCAAATCATATGAATCGATCTAGCAATGATGGAATTGAATTTCTACTTTACTTAATTAATGAAATTTGACCCAATGCCATATATGTATCAAATGTATGAAATGAATGCATGTGAGCAAAAGAAGTAAAGATTTTACTGAAATTGGAATTTAAATTGTTATTGTCCAATAAGATATGAATGAAAATCTTTTTCAGCACAAGAAGGATTTTATTAATTAATCCATGCTAAGAATAGGAGATAACCAATTTGGGGAAGAGTCCTGCCATGATGTATGACCTAAATAATGAAGGCCTTTCTTCATTAAAAATGAACTATACTAATCATTGATATTATAACAAATTAAAAAAATACATGATTTAAAGAAACTACCAAATGATTGGGCTTCATCTAGAAAAGCCCCAAAATAAAATAATGAGGGATAACTATCTTTTTGAAGTTCAAAAATTAAAATGGACGAGCCCAATCCCCTCACAACAGACAAGAGGTAAAACTTGTGCACTTCATTGAAGCCCTATAAACTAGCCAAAGCCTTAAGGCATAGAACATCATGTCCATAGTAAACCAAGCAATATGATATAGACAACTAAACAGAGCCCCTCTCGTCCGGGCACACGACACCGACACTTCCCCTATTTGATGATATGTCCAAAGTAGCATCCACATTGATTTCTACATTTTGAAAGTCAGGCACCATCAAATAGGAGTTAGAGATCTAGTTTAAAATGTTCGAGAAGCTCACTTATTTTGCAACCATGAACTAGCCATGCACGAACAAAGATAACTAACACTTGTGCATCTTGATATACAAGCTCATGCGCCACCTGGTTTCTGTTACACCATATGAACAACTTGAATACTTCTGCCATTAGCAAACTTTGGTTGCCCTATGCCAAGAAAGACCTCATGTCATCCCATAACCTTTATGGATCAAGTTGCATATTTAACTCCAACCCTCGCCTAGCACAAACTACAGAAGGCCATTCAAAATTCAAGTGATCTGCAGCTTCATCATTTCATCCATATACTAGGTAGGTTGACGAAACATCTAGGCCAGATCGGCGAAGGTTATCTAACTTTGGAAGGCATCCTTGCACAACCTCTATAGGAACAGGTAAACTCAAGAAAGAAAAGTTAGGCTCCATTGCTATGGCCAAAATTCAAAGCTCAGCAAGGGATTTTGATTATGAATCATCACATATGCCAAGTAGTACGTAGTTTTAACTGAAAACCGGTCATTGTCTAACATCCTTCATGTTAGAACATATTTCTCAAGACTCTACAAAGAGGAGGATTTGCCTGATTGCCGCTACATCTTTTGGGTGAAAGAGGACATCAATAATGCTGTGGTTCCAATGAAATCTAGCATGTTCGATGAGATGTCCCATCCGCCACTCTTTTATCCTAGAAATGGGACTTGTGAGCAGCATAATAGTGTTCCTAGGGATCCATTTGGCTAGCAAAATGGAAATATTCGAACCGTTACCTACCATCTAGAAAACACCTTTTCACATTGAGTTTGCTTATAACAATAGTTACCAAGCGTTTATAGGTATGGTGCCCTATAAAGCTCGTTATGGGTGAATGGGCTTGACTCCCCATTGTTGGGTGGACTTGACTAATCATATTCAAGTTAGGCCTGAAGTCATTATTGAGACAATAGGAAATCAAGATGATCTTTAAAAGAATTGAAGTTACCAATGATCAAAAAAGAAAGTACATTAACGTAGGAAGGTATGTGCTAAGCTTTAATGTAGGGAATAAAATTTTATTAAAAGTATCTCCTATGAAGGGGGTGACAAGATTTAGTCAAAAAGGTAAGCTAACCCTAAGATATGTAGGCCCCTATGAAATCTTTTAAAAGGTGGGGAACATGGTGTATAATTTATCTCTGTTGCCTTAATTGTCTCACATGCATGATGTTTTCTATGTAAGTCAATTAAGAAAGTGCTTGTTGGACTAGGGTCAAGCAATATCTCCATCCTTTGTCTCGATAAAAGAAGACTTTGCCTATGATAAATATCCTATTAAAATTCTAGATAAGCTAGTGAGGAAGCTAAGAACTAAGTGGATTCTCATGGTTAAGATCATGTACTCAAATCAAATGAAAGATGAAAGCCATTTTGTAAACTAAGCAAGATATGTGAGAGCAATATCTCAAGAAATTTTCTTAGTGGCGAAGGAATTTGAAGGACCAAGTATCAAAAGGTGGAAAGACTGTTATGGTCCTTTTAAACCCCGATCTGAGATTAATAAGGTAAATGTAATTTTCTAAGCTTAAAAATCTTATCTACACATGAATTTATGATTTTAGCATAATGGTGTAGCATGGATTAAGTAAAGTGATTATTTGAGTAAATTTGTAAAAAAAAAAAAGACAAAATTGTATTTTAACTAAGAAGAACCCATTTTTTGTAATAAATGGATTGAACTAAGGAATTGAAGATTTTAAAGTACTTTTATGATTCCTAGCCCAATTACATGTATGTAAAGAATAAAATAAGTTAAGTGTGAAAAAAAGGCCAATTTTAGCACAAGTCAAGTTTCTAGGGGGTTAGTGCATCATTAAGGAGAAAAGATGAAAGTTATCCTTGGGAGACTGAGTTTCATTCTTTATTTTTCTGTTTCCACACCATTTCCAACCAAGAAAACCCTAAATCCCAACCCCAACTAGTTGGGTGTATTTTTTTAGTTCAATTTGGAGGGTTCTAGGTGCAAAAGGCTCTCTTGAGCCTGTGCAAGGATGCAGTAATGTTTTCTTCTTTGGTGAGATCTCTTAAGTGTTGTTCAAGGCTTCAGTAAGCTGCGCAATCAATCCTTAAGCTAGATTCTTGCTCGTGAAGGTGAATTTCAAGCTAATTTAGCTTTCATGCAAAAATGGCCTAATAAAGGGTTTACTGTCTCACACATAAGGGTAAGTTAAATAAGCTAGTTTGAATTTTTTACGTAAGGACTCATGCCACTCACCATATACATCAAGCAAACCTAATGCTAGGCACATGTCCTTAAATGTATGATGTATAACACCACAGACAATGCACAAGTCCTCAAATGATGTTGGCCCTTATTATACATTTAGTAACATATGAAAGTAGTATTTCTTATAGTAGTGAGTTGCACATAATAAAGCTTTCTAACACTTCTTCCTTGAACATGTTTAGTCTATTCATTGAAGTGTCAATTCCACCCACACCCTCTTTGGAACTCTATATATGCAAGTTTTTAGGCTTTCAAGTTGATCCAATTGTGACATATCCATGCTTCAAATTTAGTAACACTACATGCCCCTTTACTCGGTCCTTTGCATCCTTCTCATTTGCCTTGCCCCAAACCACCTTAAAAGCATTTCTAAACTCTTCAACATAATTAAAAAGATTAAAAAACATCTTTTAGACACTTGAAATAAAAAAAAACCGTTACTTAAACTAGGATCATAGGCCACAAATCCACAATGCACGCACAAGCACAAATCCTAGTGTTGACCTAGCCAACAGTACTTAAGGGCTAGACCACCAAATCCCAACTAATTAAAGGTCTTGGCATACCCATGTAGGTTTTTGCAAAAGATATCTTACATTTGGCTCCCTAGAAACCACTCTTTATCCTAGTTCTTGCATAAGACATCACCTCATGCCTACTAAGTTCAAGCCCCTAATTTGTTCGTAGCCAACCCTAGCTTGCTAAACTAAGTAGTAAACTTTGTTTACTAGATCCTAGTGAGCTTATGTTACCACTTTATCTTCTCTTTTTTTGTTGTGCAAAAGAACATGGTTGATGCTCATTGCTTTGAGTTCTAATGAACTCATTAGATGTATTAGGCTCCCACCTAGTGCCTCAAGCCATTGGCTTGTTTAGGTTGCTAAGGAACTAAGCCTCGACCTAACTAGGTTTACTAGGCTCCCACTTAGTGTCTATAACTATTAACCTCACCTACATCACTAAGGTACTAAGACTCTACAACACAACTACTTAAGGTGCACTAGGCCTTTATTTATGCCTGAGGTCATAACTTGCCTAGGCTACTAGTGCACTAGATATTTATCCAAGTTTTTTCATCATTGACCATAACTAGGTTCACCCTTTTATGGAAAGAATTGCTTTGGGTGGACTTAACAAACAAGGTTTCAAAGAACCTCTCCTGTACCCTTTGTAACAACCTTATATCCCATATGGGTGAATTGTGAGAATCCTTATATGGATATATTTACACAAGTTCCAGAACATAAGCACCTAATGCTTATCCTTTTCCAAAGGATAGCCCATGTGGCGTGGGCAAGTGGTCCATTTACCCACTCTGGACTTGGGTCATTACAGATGGTATCAAAGCCAGGTTTAGTTCAAAGTATGTGGTTGAGTCTACCAATATGAGATGAAGGAACTTCCTTATACTAAGAGTCCATTATTAAGTACCTAGCACTTATCCTTTTTAAAAGGATAGCCCATGTGGTGTAGATAGGTATTTCGTTGACCGGTTCAAGACTTAAGTTATTATAGATGGTATCAAAGCTGACCGGGGACCATGATGGTGTGGCATAGTTGGTGTTCACATGCATCATCTACCGGGGCTGATCTTGGATTTGAAAGATTACTTGGTTAGGGGTTGAGTAATCTGATTAGAGAGGTTACTAGTCCATGGGACCATGTAACCCGAGATACCCCTAATGAGGACATTGGGTACATAAAGGGGGAATTTGTAACACCTCCATATCTCACGTGGGTGAATTGTGGGAAGCCTTAAGTGGATATATTGGCACAAGTTTCAGAACATAAGCACCTAGCACTTATCCTTTTCGAAAAATACCCCCTGTGATGTGAGTGAGTGTTTCGTTGACCCAATTTGGACTTAGGTCCTTACAGATGGTATCAAAGCTAGGTTTAGTTCAAAGTATGCGGTTGAGTCCACTGGTATGGGATGGAAGAAATTCCTTATACTGAGAGTCCATTCCTAAGTACCTAGCACTTATCCTTTTCAAAAAGATAGCCTATGTGGTGTGGGCAGGTGTTCCATTGACCAGTTTTGGACTTAAGTTGTTACACCCTATGTTCTACATTGGTACCTTGAGCTCCAAGACTCACTTAAGCCATTACTAGTGACTAACCCCTTAGCATGCCTACTGGTACCTATTGCAATGCTTGTGGTTCAATCTTTCCTGTGGTTAAACATGCTATCCATGAGGTCTACTTTACGTCTTTGAAAAACTCAACAATGTCACCTAGCTTTGAGGAGAAAATGGAGAATCCCAAGTGCCTTTTAGGCTTCACTTACCCCTAGGTACCTTTAGGACCCTATTCCCTCATTGTTAGAGTCTTACCTTCGAAGGCCAAATGGCCCTCCAATGCTGCAGTGCCTGTTAATATTACCTTGGGTAGCAGTGTTCCAATAATATTACCCTAGCACCATAGCTGTAGAGACTTATGCCCAATAGCCCTAAAATGTATCTTGCCATGAATTCCAGGTCTCTTGAACTGCTATAATAAGACCATTCCATTCCAAACAAACCAAGCAATAACTGATCAAACACACTATACCAAAGCTTGATTTACACTAGTCCATCACAAGCAAATTCCACCATAACTTGTGCATATCTTCCAAACTACTTGAAATAATTCAACAAGTAACTAAGATATGCATCAAGCAAATGTAATAACTAAATCCTTTAACAATTATGAGAAATAAGCAATATTCAAGCATCCACACCAAGCAAATGGGTTCTGCTAAGGCATTATATGGTCCCAATCCAAATTCGTCACAAATGGGTACCTATGGGCCATTAATTTCCTCCAAGAATTGATCATTTAGGTAAGATTTGCCATTGTTTTCTAGATGAAAGGAAGAACTATAGATTTAAGGGTTTGGTCATGGTGAAAAGTGGCTTTGAAGCCACCAAAATTGTTTTAAAATTCAAGCTCCATCCAAGTTTTCTCTAACTTTTTTCATTTCTTTTTTTTTTTTTTTTTTTTTTTTTTTTTAAAAAAAAAAAAAAAAAAAAAAAAACCCTTGTGTGAATAGTGCCACTAGTCTTAGGCAATTAATCCTACTCTTTGGTTTATTGACTCTTGAGTCCAAAAGAACAACTTTTGAGCTTTAAAATTGGCTTACCAACATGGAGTACAAAATGACCGTTTTGCCCCCAATGACACTTAGGTGCCAAAACAAACCTAGGAACCATTTAACCCTTAATAAACTTGTTTGATTTTTTTGAATTATGCCAATTGAGGCATTTAACTAAGGATATGACTTCATTAAAAGCCTTACCTAACTGTTACAGGTCTATAGCCTAGATGGTTGTAACATGAATTGGCCTACTTATGGCAAGGAAATGTATGGATCAACAATCTTTCAAACACCTAAAGTGTCAAGCTAAATTGAGTAAGAGACATGCTAGGTGAGTTGAGTTTGTTTAGTTTTTATTTTATGTTATTGAGAACAAGTAAAGTACAAAGAATATAGTGCCAGATGCCTTCTCAATAAGGTGCACTTTTTTTGCTACTTTTCATGCCAGATTACTTGGGTTTCAATTCTTAAAGGACATGCATCAAAAGGATCCTGATTTAAGTGAAATCTATACCCATTGTGCTAAGACAGCTTTTGGGAAGTTTTGTCAAGAAGATGAGTATCTCCTAAGGAAAATTAGATTATATACGCCCCAACATTCCCTAAGGGAATTGTTTGTGAAGAAGACACATTATGGGACTCTCATAGGAGACTTTGGTGTTAGTAAAAATCTTGAAACCTAGAAGGAAGATTTCTATTTTCCCTTTAAACATGATGTGGAGAGGGTTTGTGAGAAGTGCATATGTTGTAAAATGACTAGGTTATAATGAACTTCTCATGCTTTGTATACCCCATTACTAATCCTTCATACCTTTTAACTGACATTTTCATGGACGTTGTTATAAATTTTCTAATGTCAAAGAAAGGAAATATGTTTTTCTAGGGGTTGGTTTAACTACATGCGATCTAAAGAACCATTATCATGGATAGCATTGACAACAATTTCTGGAGGGCTATATGGGGTATGTTTTGAACTAAGCTCTTATTTTCCATAATTTGCTATCCACAAACAGATGGAGAAACTGAGCTACTTTGTTGAGGGCCATTATCAAGAAAAATATTAAAAATTGGGAAGATTGCCTATCACATATAGAGTTTGATTATAATGGGTTATGTATTCTACTACTAGATTTTCACCATTTGAGATAGTTTATGGCTTTAAATCCTATAAAACATATGGACTTAATGCATATGCCCACTAATGAGTTTTCTAATGTTGATGGTACACATAAGGCTGATTTTGTGAAGAAACTACATGAGGAGGTTTAAAGGCATATTGAGAAAAAAGCCCAACAATATGCTCAATCAGCCAACAAATTATGTAAGAAGGTAGTATCTAAGCTATGAGATTGGGCTTTGGTACATAAAAGAAAAGAAATATTTCTTTGGCAAAGAATGGCCAGATTCAATAACATAAGAGACGGACCCTTTTAAGTGCTATAAAGAATCAATGAAAATGATTACAAACTTTATTTACTCTTTGAGTACAACATTTGTGCTACCTTTAAACTTGTTGATTTGTCTTTGTCTGGAAATGCTTTAGATTCAAGAATGAATCCCTTTTAGGAATAGGCAAATGATATTAATCAGGTTAGCATGGAGCATTGCACACATATTGACCACTAAAGAATCACCTCAAGCCCCATCAGTAGGGCCAAGGCTAAGGAGACTATGATGCCATTCCGAAGCTCATTGGGAGCCTTATAAAGGATCATCAAGCTCAGGGCATCACAAGGAGTTGGAACATGTTGGAAATAAATGATTCTACACCTTGGACTAATTTACTTGAAATTCATGACCATGTGTACCTTAGTGCACACATTCACCCCAAGGTGCGTGCACCTAGGCCTTTCCATGCACCTTTTGGATTTTGAGATGTACCTAAGACACTAAGTGACCTAAGCTAGTCACATTGGTTTATTTTGTTATTCTATTAGTTATTCTACAATTTTATAGGTAAAAGGAGCCTAAGGCTTGCAAGTAAGATCTAGGCAGCATTCTAAGGAGCCTATGTGCATATGTCTGAGTCCAAGTAGGAATCTTAGTAGCTTAAGGACTCTTATTGTTTTCTAGTTAGGCTTTCGTATATTCTATCGCCAAAGAATATTATTTGAGGTCACAACTTGTATTATTCTAGCAATCAAACTTCAGAATAGATCATTGTTATTAATCACTCCCTTGAGTTCTTTATGAGCTTCACTTGGCACATTAGTGAATTTAATCTTTTTTGTGTTGTTTAATATATTGCTTGTTTCTAACCACATGTTGGTTAGGGTTGGTGGTGATTAGCAGTCTTTTGGTTTAAATCTTGGAGCTTCAATACCATTTTGGATGCATTTTTAGTTCTTACAACTACATGGCCAACATTAGAACAACTACTATAGGTGTCACAATAAAAAATTAAATAGCATAAGGAATAGGTATATTGTTAGCGAACATTTATGCATCAATGGAACAACTAAGTTTAGCTATAGAAAGAGTACAATCTAACAAGGAACTACTTCAATATAGTAGCTATGTATGGCATGGTAACTTTATTGTAATATATATGAAATTGGGACATCCTATATAATAGGAAGTTATAGCAGGCTAACATAATCTTAGTCTATAAGAACTTAAGATGCGATGTCAACTTCGTAGGTAACTGATGACTCATTAGTGTATTGCTATTAAGGGTTAAACCATTATTATACACTTTGAGTATGATTAATTTCTCTAATTTGAGCATTTATTCCATCGAGTTACTATTCATGTAAATTTCTTGTTCATATACATATTTCACCATTCATATGCAGAGTTACTGTTCACCATATTTCACTGTTCATACGCGGGTTACTATTCAATAATTTTAAAAAATATATTAAATAATAAATTTTTTTATATAGGTCGATAAAATCATGACATCTTATAATTCTTGGACCAATGGTCAAAGTCTCAAATGTCTGCAATTTTCAGTTTGTGGTGTAGCCTAATTGAGAGATAGAGGAGGCCAAATTTGGACCGGCACTCTTGCACTTGGTGATCATTCATGAGATAAATCATATTTGAAGCTATAGATGTCGGAATTGATTGATTCCAAATTCATCTGAAAGCCAACACATAGTCTTCAACCCTTCTTCATGCCAAGAACCAGTTTGATCGATTTCATTGCCAAAATTTGGTTATAAATGAAACCATTTGTTCTACCATGTGCTGAAGAGAAATTTTGGTAAAAAAATCATAACTTAGGCTATAAATGTCAGTTTTCAGTTATCAAACTATTGTTTAAAAACAAAAGAAGAGATCTACAAATCTTGTGCTTTGAGAAAGAGCTAAATCGATGTGCATGGTGGTCAAAATATTTAAAGAAGTTTGAGCCACATTAGTTGAATTATATTCACCTACCATTTACTATTTCACCTACCCTAAAGCTCTATTAATAGGCACCTTGAGGGGAGGACATTTTTAGCCTTGTTTTTATGCCGTTTTGTTGTTATTGTATCAATATTAGTTTTTCTTCTTTGGTTTTGTTCTTGTTTTCAATTCTAAAACTCTGTTCAATGTGTTTTCTTCTTATTCTTCCTTTGATCTTTCAATCTATGTTTATTTCATCTTTATATGAGTTTTTTACTTTCATCATGGCTAACTAATCTTTCTTTTGCTAAGGTGACAGGGTGAAGCTTTTGGTATAAAAGTTATAGCCAGTTTGAATAGATCGCAACATTAAAGTATTTACTTTCTTAATCAATTTAACCACCCTCATTGTTAAGTACGAGTCTTGATTCATCATAGTCAATCATTGGTACGAAAGCTATTTGATTGCCTTTGTAAAACATGGCTATGCCAACTATATTGGAATCTTGAGTTATTATGTTCAAACGTTGGCATGATGGATACATGAACCCATTAGGAAGTGTTGGTGTTATAAGATCAATGAAAGCTAATGCTAACTCATGCCCATCATTTCTAGAATTTGATCATTAAATTCCCCTATTGCAACCTCATTTATGTGTGGATCTCCATTGAGTGGCAAGATGGGCTAAAACTAACCATAGCTGATATACTAAAAATGGATCTCCTAACCTTAGCTATTTTATTTGGATTTGAGTTTTAACACTTGTTCACACTTTGCACCAAAACTTTCTTTATAAAAAAAATATGCTATTTGTATTCCCTAATTCACTTCCCTGTGGTTCGATACTCGAACTCCCAAGATTTTATTACTTGTGACAACTTACACTTAGGTTGCAATTGCTAGAGTGCAGCAAGTTTTTGGCATCATTACTGAGGAAGTAAAATTAGATTACAAGTTCATTTTTTTCTCTTTATTTATTTTATTTTATTGTTGTTGAATGAAAGACTAAACCTCCTATCTTTTCTGTTTATTATATGGAAGGCTAAGCCTCCTAGCTTTCATTTTCTTTTATTCTTGCATTTTTTGTATTTTTTTATTATTGTTTAATGGAAGGCTAAGCCTCCTATACATTCTGTTCATAAAATGGAAGGTTAAGCCCTCTATCTCTTTTTGTTATTGATATTGGTTTTTCTTGTTGTTATTTTGTTTATACGTGAAAGCTTGGTCACGTACATCAAGTGGTAAACTAGTAAGAGAATCTTCATCTTCTTTAGACATGGCTGAACATATTAATGATCAAGAGGATAATCATTCTCTACATAATAACCAAAACCGACCTTGGACTTAGAGAACACATGAACCCCATAAGAAATAGCACACCATCATGTTTAATTTTTCCTCCTGATATATCTCACTTCAATTTCAAGTTAGATATTATTCAACTTTTACCAACTTTTCATAACTTTGATTCTAAAAATCCATACTTGCATTAAAGGGAATTTGAGAAAGTCTGTCACACATATAATAACCTAAACCATAGCATGAACACCATTAGGCCTAAGCTTTTTCCTTTTTCTTTAAAAGATAAAGCTAAAAGTTTGCTACAGAATCTTAGACTAGCCTCCACTAATTCATGGGATGAATTGCAATAACAATTGTTGAAAAAAAAATTTCCTCCCTACAAACTAAATTCTTTCAAAAGGCAGATCACCACTTTCACACAAAAACCAAGAGAAAATTTTTACCAATGTTGGGATAAATATAAGGATTTACTTAATACTTACCCATACCATGGTTTTGAAACGTAGAGAACAGTCTCACATTTTTATGAATGTTTGACAACTAAAAAAAGACAAATGGTGGAATTGATGTGCAATGAAACATTTGAGAATAAGGATACTGATAAAATACTAAATTACCTAGATCTACTAGCTTAGAATACACAAAATTAGGACACCGTTAGTACCTATGAGGCTCCAAGTAAGAGTCAATCCGCTACATCTAGTGGAGGCATATATCATCTTAAGGAAGATAATGACCTTCAAGCAAAATTTGCATCTTTAGCTAGAAAGGTTGAGGCATTAGAAATAAAGAAAACTAGTCAATTAAAATCTGTTGAAGAAGTTGTTTGTCACATTTGTGAAACCAATG
The DNA here is from genome assembly GCA_005392925.1 of Aquilaria sinensis. Taxonomy (NCBI): domain Eukaryota; kingdom Viridiplantae; phylum Streptophyta; class Magnoliopsida; order Malvales; family Thymelaeaceae; genus Aquilaria; species Aquilaria sinensis. Next base: position 27,778 of record SMDT01001544.1, on the reverse strand, counting down.
ACCATTCCACTAGTAATTGTCTAACCTTGCCTTCTTTCAAAAAATCCTTCCATGAATAAGTTAATGCTTTAAACAACTTCAAGATGCCAACCCAAAATCCATACTCACAAACTTACAATCTTGGTTAGAGAAATCATCTAAACTTAAGTTGGATAGGTGATAATTATGCTCAACCGCCACAACCACCTTTGTACACCCAACAAAATTTCCAACAATCTCAAGGGTATGCATCTTATGTTCCTCCTTTTAAGAAAAATCTTAAAGATACATTGCATTCATTCATTGAGAAGCAAGAGTCCATCAATGCTCAAACAATTCAAACCATTACTAATTTGAAAGATACTTTTGTAAAATTTGCATCTACACTCAACATTCAGGAGAAAGGGCAATGTCCTTTTCAACCACAACCAAATCCCAAAGGTCAAACCATGGATCAACTGAAATCAATCAATACACTCCATAGCTATAAAGGTTATTGAAAAATTCATTCCTTATCCTTGTGAAGAAGACAAAGAGTCAATTTCTAAGAGTAAAGAAGGGGTTTAACCAATACAAAGTGAAGAACAAATTGAATTTTTGCCTATACCTCAATTTCCTTAGGCATTAATAGTTCCTAAGAAGGTGAATCACAATCTTGAAATTCTTGATATTTTCAAGCAAGTAAAAGTTAATATCCCTTTCTTGGATGCGGTTAAACAAATACCTTCTTATGCCAAAATTTTGAAGGATTTGTGCACTATTAAAAGAAAACTGAATGTGAAAAAAAAAAAAGAAAGCTTTCTTGGCCAAGCAGGTAAGTTCTGTTATTGAAAATGACACTGCTTTGAAATATAAAGATCCTAGTTGTCCAACAATTTTACGTTTCATTAGAGGACATAAAATTGAGCAAGTATTACTTGATCTTAGGGTTAGTGTAAACTTACTTCCATATTCGGTTTACCAAAAACTAAATTTGGGTGAGTTAAAACTAGCCAAGGTAACTCTTTTGCTTGCTGACAAATCAATGAAAGTACCCAAAACAGTTGTTGAAGATGTGTTAGTCCAAGTTAATAAATTCATATATCCTGTAGATTTTATTATTTTGGACACACCGTCAGTGAAAATTAAGAATTCAATACCTGTTATCTTGGGACATCCATTTTTAGCAACCTCTAATGCCTTGATCAATTGCAAGAATGGACTGATAAAGCTGTCATTTAGGAATATGACATTGAAGCTAAATGTTTTCAACTTGCTTAAGCAACCTCCTGAAAATGAAGATGAAAGTGAAGAAGTTTGCATTATTGACACTATTGTTGAAAACTATGTTAGTGTTGTGCCCAAAAAGCCAATCATGAGATGATTGTATTTTTGCACATTGAGTCATGATATTTTATTAAGGCATTAATCCAACAATTATGTTTGTTCTTCTGTTTCTGCATAACGTAATAAACATAATTGTATCCCTAGAATAATGATATTCTCAAACATCCCTGGTCTAGTATTAATGTGGAACGGGTTGCAATAATACATAACGACTAGCATATGTGGGGACTAATATGAGATATGTAGTCTACATATGGGTACAAGTTGGAGCACTTGTGCACTGGACCGACCCACCATGAGAACACTACATGGATCGTTATATGAGTGTCATAAGTGATTCTCATGGTTATCATGATATATGTAGTCCTTCGACCTAAGATCATCAAGGTTCCCTACATGTGAGTTACATACTTTGATACTTTCCTTTGTTGCTCGTAACTGAGTGAATTTGAAGGAGGTCATTGGGTATGTCACATATCATGCAGAGGGATTTGTATGATCAAGATGGGATTTGTCCTTCCTATATACCGGGAGTGATATCTTCGGGGCCCTTGATAGAGTAAGACTTAGAAAAATGCATGGCCATGCTCGGATGAGTTTATATATGATATCAATGCCATCAGTTTTAGTTAGTTTACTCGGTAATCAAGAAACCAAAGATGGGACTATACGAGAGTAACACATTCCATGTCTCGTGCTTAGTCTTGATATCTTGGACAAAGGGACAATGGCATATATTGGTGACGATCATAAAGGTTTAGCCAAATCATCAACAATCTTGTCACTTGGATAGCAATGATGTGTTACTAGACACCGTTCATTGCTTATGATCATAAATGTGATTTATGATCATTGCCAATGTGGTAAGAGCCTATTGGATCGCACACGTAGAGCTCTTTGGATCGTTAGAGTGAATGGCCTAATTATTTGGGTTATGATTTTACAATAATTTCATATTAATAATGGGCCCAAGAGTTGAGCCATTATTAAGCCTAAAATTAAAGCCTAATTGGATTAGGGCTTTGAAACCCATTAGACCTGGAAGTTGAGTCTCACTTTAAATACAACTTTTAGTGAGAAATTTGCAAGTCTCCTTGCCCTAGCCTCCCAAAAGAATAGTCGAACTCTTCTCTTGCAATTCCTTGGAGGACACAAGCTAGCAAAGCGAGCGCAAGAGAAACGCATCTGCCAGGACGTGGTGGAAGCATGGTGATCCCGAGAGGCTCGTGTGGATACAATAGAGAGCTTCAGCATGTCAACTGTTGAAGTTTTGTGATTTGATTCTACAGTTGAGTGAGAGATCTCAACCAACATTTAGGTATGAAAATTTTCGAACACCCGATTTACCCCGTTTCACTTGGATCCTGGAAGGTTTTGGTTAAATTCCATTGCGCTGTTTGGCTCCCGAAACCCAACAAACTATATCCAAAAAAAGGAGTATTTCTGATCCTTTGGAAATTTATCTAGTTAATTCATTTAAATCAATTATGAAAACGGATCAAGATACATCTACCATATGCATATTACTTGATTCTTCACAGATAGAAGAAAAAACATGTTGGAAACCAAAATTCAAGAGTTAGGATAACCCAAAGTTGAAGAACAAGATAAAATATCCACACCAGAGTTGAAACCCTTGCCCAAAGAACTGAAATGAAACCCTTGCCCAAAGAACTGAAAAATGCATTCTTTGGACAAAATTATTCTTATCCAATGGTAATTTCATTTACTTTCAGATTTGAGCAAGAAGGTAAATTGATAGAGTTATTTAAGAGGCATAAAAGTGCAATTGGTTGGATATTGGAAGACATAAAGGGTATTAATCCTTTAATTTGTACACATAGATTAAACTTGCAGGATAATGCTAAATCTTGTCAACAACCTCAGAGAAGACTCAATCCACACATGAAAAAGGTAGGAAGATATGAAGTTCTTAAATTACTTAATGTGAGAATTATTTATCTTATCTCTTATCGCAAATGGGTTAGTCCAACCTAAGTTGTTCCAAAGAAGTCTAGCATCACAGTGGTAATAAATGAAAAAGCTAAGTTTTTACCAACTCGAATCCCTTCCAGTTGGAGGATGTGCATTGACTATAGGAAATTAAATCTTGCCACCAGAAAAGACCATTTTTCATTAACTTTAATGGACCAAATTTTAAAAAGAGTAACAGGACATCTTTTTTATTATTTTCTTTATGGCTATTTAGGTTATTACCAAATCCCAATAGCTTTGGAAGATCAAGAAAAGGCTATATTCATATGTTCTTTTGGAACATTTTCATTTAGACGCATGACTTTTGAACTATGCAATGCCCCAACAATATTTCAAAGATGTATGCTGAGCATTTTTAGTGACATGATTGAAAAATATCTTGAAGTTTTTATGAATGATTTCACAATATATGGAAATTCCTTTGATAATTATCTTGAAAATTTGGAAAAGATTTTAAAAAGATGTGAAGAAAAATGTTTGTTACTGAATTGGGAAAAATATCATTACATGGTCACATCTAGAATTGTTTTGGGTCATGTTGTATCTTTCAAAGGAATCGAAGGTGATAAAGCAAACGTGGAGCTCATTGCTCAATTACCACCACCGAAAATAGTTAGGGAAATTTGCTTATTATTTAGGACATGCAAAATTTTATAGAAGGTTCGTTAAAGGGTTCAGTGCAATATCGAGATCCCTTTGTAACCTCATTGCAAAAGCTACTTCATTTGAGACATCAAGAATGCCCAAATTCTTTCAATAAGTTAATTGGCCTTCTAACATTGTCTCCAATCATGCAACCCCACAGACTGGTCTTTGCCTTTTGAGGTAATATGTGATGCTAGTGATTACATTGTTGGTGCTATTTTAGGATAGAGAAAGGAAGGTAAACCATATGGAATTTATTATGTAAGTAGAACTTTGAATAGTGCACAAATGAACTACACTACAACTGAGAAAGAACTACTTGCAGTAATATTTACATTGGATAAATTTTGATCTTATCTAATTGGTTTAACAACCATTGTTTACACCGACCATTCTACTGTTAGGTACTTAATGTCAAAGCAAGATACTAAACCAAGGCTGATGCACTGGATCTTATTATTTCAAGAGTTTAACATTGTGATCAAGGATAAGAACGGCATAGAAAATGTTTTCACTGACCATTTTTCAAGGCCGACAACAGATTTATCAATTGAGGATAGAACCATAAATGATTGTTTTCCTGATGAATTTTTATTTTTTGTCACTACAGTGCCTTGGTTTGCTAACATTGTCAACTTTTTTGCCACAAGACGGTTAACAGCTCAATGGAATGCCCAAGATTAGAAGAAATTTTTGCATGAGGTGAAACACTTTTACTGGGATGACCCTTATCTTTTCAAATACTTCCCTAAACAGATATTCTGGAGATGCATACCCAAAGATGAGGTAAAAAGTATCATTGAATTTTGCCATTCAGAAGAATGCGAGGGGCATTTTTTGTCAAAGAAAACAGCTGCAAAGATTTTGCAGTTTGGATTTTACTGGCTTTCTTTATTCAAAGACGCATACGTATTATGCAAAGCTTGTGAAAATTGTCAAAAATTAGGATCCATTTAAGAAAGAAACATGATGCCTTTAACTCCTATCCTTGTAATTGAAATTTTTGACTGTTGGAAGATCGACTTCATGGGACCATTTCTACCATCATTTGAATTCTTATACATTTTAGTTGTAATGGATTATGTTTCAAAATGGGTAGAGCAGTTCTATGTCTAAATAATGATCATAAACCTGTGCTTAAATTTTTTAAGGAAAATATTTTGAGTCAATTTTGAATTCCTTGAGCCATAATAAGTAATGGGTTAACACATTTTTGCAGCAAACCATTTGAATCTTTATTGAAAAAATATGGTATCACAGACAAGGTTGTCATCCCTTATTACCCACAGACAAGTGGACAAGTAGAATTGGCAAATAGGGAAATAAAATAGATCCTTTAAAAAATAGTCAACCCAAATCAAAAGGATTGGTCTCTACCAATCTAAATGCATAAAATTTAAAGGACTTGTAATTCCTTAGAATGGAGTTACTTCACAATTAATGGGTACTTAAAAATGTAGGAACCCATCTCCCTCATTTTGATGAAAGTGGACTACATGTGATACTATATTGGGTCTTGATTGTTTGAGCACATTAATAATAGAGATAGTGGGGTTGGTTTACAGGGAAATCTGATTCAATATGAGTCTCAATAAGATGATGTACTTAATAAGAGAGTATTCTCACAAGAAATAGAGTCTAATTACAATTTAAGAAGGCTTAAGTTGTCACTCTCACCTATAAAGAAGACTTTCATAACACATTCAAGGTACACACAATAAATCCTACTATTCAATAGTTTGTTCATTTAGTTTTGGAGAGTAAACTTAATTGTCGAAAGGTTTTCATTAAAGATACATCCTCAGGGCTTTCCAACAATGTTTGTGGAGGTAGATAGTTTGAGTTTGGTCCAAGCTATTTAACATCAAGCAGTTTGTTTATTGACTCGATTGATAGTTTTGCAATCAATAATTAATAAAACTTCATTCATCAACTTGTAATAAAGTTAAGCTGCATTTTACTCCTAATTTATACATGTGAAGGTAATACCATATAAGGCCAAACAACCTAACAATGAGCCCATGGGTAGAAAGAGCACAGGAATGTTGAGTAAGAGCCTATGCTCCCTCCATGAGACCCAATATTAACAAGATATCAGCTTGGTAAGGCAAACAAATCATAGGTAACTATTAAGAATAAGGCATTCCTAAAGATAAGGGTTCCAATTTGATTCATTGAAGAAAATTTTATGCTACCTTTAGTGTTGTTGATTTGTCCTTGTTTGACAATATTTCAAATTCAAGAATGAATACCTTTTAGGAATGGGCAGCTAATAGGAATCTGATTAGCATGGAGCATCACATTCACAATAGCCCTTTGAGAATCACATCGACCCCATTATAACGGCTACAGCAAAAAAGCCTATGACGGTGCTCCACGGGCTCCTTGAGGGCCTCACTAAAAATCATAAAGCTTAGGGCATCAGAAGAAGCTGAAAAAAGTTGGAAATGCATGGTTCTACATCTTGGACCAATATACTTGAAATCCATGACCATGTGCACCTTAGTGCACACATACACCCCAAGGTGCATGCACCCGAGCCCCATTGTGCACCCTATGAATTTTGAGAAATGCCTAAGACAGTATGTGACCTAAGATGGTCACATTGCTTTATTTTGTCATCTTCTTTGTTATTCTACAATTTTATAGGATAGAGGGGCCTAAAGCTTGCAAGTAACACTATGGTGGCACACTATGGAGCCTATGTGCATGTCTCTAAGTCCAAGTACGAGTCTTAGTAGCTTAAAGACTGATATTGTTTTCTAGTTAGGTTTTCAAATATTTAATGGCATAAGAATATTATTTAAAGTCACAACTTGTATTATTATAGTAATCAAACTTTAAAATACACAATTGCTATTAAGCGCTCTCTTGAGTTGTTTTTGAACTTCACTTGGCACATTTGTGAATTTAATCTCTTTTGCATTGTTCCATATACTGTTTGTTTCTAACCGGAGTTGGTTAGGGGTGGGGCTTATTATCAGTCTTTGGTTGAAATCTTATAGCTTGAAAACCATTTTGGATGCATTTTTAGGTCTTACAACTATGGGGTTCACATAAGAACAACTACTATGGATGTCGCAAGGAAAAATTAAATAGCAGAAGGAATTTCAGACATATATCTAAACACATAAGATAGCTTGAAACGACAATGGCTTGGCTGCTTAGCATTCTAGATTCTAAAGAAGGAAAATTTATTTTGATTTTAGTTTTCTTCCTCGGTAAATATGCTAAATTTTACTTTCTAATATTCATGCTATCAGTAGCTAAAATATAAAGGATTAATATCCTACTTATTGCTGATGGGAAAAACCCATTTTTATTTCTCAGCCCCAAGTTAAAATTGCAAAACGAGGTTTGCTGCAGATGCTGGAACAAGTTAAAATTAAAGAGTTTTTTCTTTATCTTTTATGCAAGATATGCCAATGTGTTAAGGTAAAACTGATGGCTGTCTTGATTGTTAAAACTTAATATTGTAAGTTAGAGGAGTTAAGTTGATATTAAGAGTTCTCAAGTACAAATGTTGGTGGAAAATTTTTTTTCCAATACGGTTTTGGATATATAGTATATACAAATAAAAATTAAAACATTACGCAGGTTATTAAAAACCATCCTTCACTTTAGTTTTTAGAAACTATATTTTCCTCTCTTTTATCTGGGTTAGTCAACGACAAGTTAATTTTGCCCTTAAAAGAAAAGTGTAAATAAAAAGTTGGCTCATCCAAATTCATTTAGAGTAAAATGGTCTAGAACATAATTTTAAAATTTGGTAGACTCAACTTGCTGTCACACCACCGGTTCATTCCCTATACTCCCTATTTATTTAGTTCTTCTTCATCTTTCTCATGTATTTATGTCTTAGAGTTATATTAATTTATTTTTAACATTTTTTTGGCTTCAATTTTTTTGGCTTTGCTGATAAAAAAAAAAACTAACATCTAAAGTAGCTCGCTAGGCAATTCAAGTTTTATGTGTAGTATACAGATAGCTATTAGACATTAAAGATAAAGTCAAACATTTTTCTAAAAACAACCTTCTAAAACTGGCAAACTAATACCTATTTGTTATTGTTTTGTTTTTTTCTTTCTTTAAAGCTAAATTCTTTTTTTCCTGTTTTGCTAAATTATCTGTCTTGAAACTATGGACGAAAGGCATAAACAGATTGAGCTAATTGACTGCATTAATTTTTCTTGTAATTAATATATATATATATATACACGGGTAGGATATGGGGCAAATGGACCTAATCCCATATTCTATCCACATCCGACGGATACAAAAAAAAAAAAAACCCAAATCCGCTCCAAATCCATTTAATTGTAAAAAAAATCCTATCCGTCGGATAGGATTTAGTCGAATATCCACTAGGCCGAATATCCGTTGACATCCCTAACTGTATATAAGTGTGTGAGTGTGTGTATAGCTCTAGATTAATTTTTGTTTATTATATTCTCCTCCATTTTTACTCTTTTTTAACAGAAAATGCTAAAACAGATAAAGGAAAGAAAAATGGGAATACTGCCAGAAAGTAGGTCACTAGCAAAAATTGCTTCAGCGACAATGAAGAGAACACAACGAAAAGAGCAAAACTGGTGGTCGAAGGACTTGGTACTCAATTTTTTTTTTTTTTATTCTGTTTCCTGCTTGTGTATATCCATCCTCCGAGTATTTACCTTTATAAACAAAATTTTCTAGGCGTACAATACACGCCCTTGCAAAATTCTTCACCAATCTAAATCACACTTCGTTTAATTCCAAAAAGTTGACTGCAAATGTCTAAGTCTATATATTTTACCCTTGATTATCGTCCTCAACCTATTAACCGATATTATTAAAGCCTTTAATTGCATAAATTAATTATTTAAGGACTTGGCTTGCAATTTTCCCTTAATGCTGAAGAAGAACTGGTCAATTTCCTAGCCCGATCCACAAGCAGCACCGGCTGAACTGAACGACATGTTCGAGAGTTCCACTTCCACAACTCATACAGAAGATAAAAATAAATAAATTAAGAAAAAAAAACAGACAGAGAGAGATAAGACAGACTTAAACTCATTCTAAGCAACCAACACTTGTTTAAGTCATTCAACTAAAGATCAATAGGAGAACAAAATGGCATAGCCAAGAGACTTTATTTGAAAACACAAACACAAGCAAAAGCAAAACATCGTAATAGGAGTAGTCTTCAGAACAGCCATTCCAGCTAGAAACTCAACCTGATCAGTTCCTTTCCGCAGATTCCGGAAATAATCTGCAGGGTCTTCTTCAAATTCATCACGGTAGATGTAGGAGTCCCTTCCAGGAGCCTTCATTTTCTTCCTCTCTTTTTTGCCAGAGAAACTCCCTGCAACTGCAGCAACACCAACACCAACACCCACGGCCGGAGTAAGGGCAGCAAGACCGAGGGCAGCCACGCCAAATCCGTCCAAATCTTCACCAGTTTCTTCCGCTCCAACTCTACCCTTCCCCCTTGTTTCTCTGTTTTCAGAGGATCTCATCTTGCCCTAAATTAGTGTTTTATATGCGTGTTGATTGATGAAAATATGCCCCTAACATAGGGCTATATATAGGGACTTTAGTGCTTGAAAACAATAATTTATAATTTTTACTTAATGGAGAAGAAATCCAGACAATTAACAATTTTAAAGACAAGCGTGAGGTGGTGCTTTTTCTAAGCCAAATGGCAGCCACTCATTTTTCCGTCATAGCTAAGTAAGGTGTTGTACTTGAGTCTCTTAACCATGGACCATGGTCTTTATGGACTCAAACCTTGTTGGATATTTTTGCCCCTATTATTGAGAACTTGAGCCAATTATTTGGATTTGGTAAATTAGTAAGTTTGACGTTGACTATCATTGACTATCATTGTGCATAATTAAAGGGGGAAAATGTGGGATTAATTGGGGAATAAGCCTAAATACTTCTTCAGCCCCTGAACTCATTTGATCAAGACGCTTGCCCCCCTAGACTTCAATTCGGACCAACTGAGCCCCTGAACTTTATTAACTGTCATGAGCTAGCCACTTGATGAAGGATTAGGTGACACTGTTTCCGGATATTAGTAGCTGCAGCTTTCTCGTTTGTCCCTCCTCTTCGTCGAGCTCTCCACCGACTTCTTACTTTCCTGCCCTCTCTCTCTTTCCCTATTCGTTCCCCTCTAATTCTCCCTACTCTTGGACAGGCTTCTCCTTCCTTATCCCAATATCCATGGCACCAGAACAAAGAGAAACTTGGAAGTTGAAGGACACCTGCTGACAGGGGCGTATCTATTTAGGGGTGGGAGGGGGCAACCGCCCCCCCTAAAATTTTTAAAAATTTTATTGGGTACTTGGATATGTGATTAATTGTAGAAAAATTAAAGTTAGGTACCTATTTGTAAGTTTTATAATTAATAAGGGGCTCTAGTATATTTTATCCATTTAAGGTCTCAGTCATTTTCTTATTGAACAAATTACGTGATAATCCCTACTCTTTAATTATTATTTCATTTTAGTCCCTATCCTATTAAATATTATATTTTGGTTCCAAACATATTAAAAACATTTTGTTTTAGTCCTAAATTTATAAAAAATATTTCATTTTGGTTTCATTGCATGAAATTTGTTAACTCAAAGTATTTGTTTGCTAATAACTTTTTAGATCATAATTTGGATTATCCGATATGTGCTATAAAATAAATTTAATTTGTATAATATTTTTTTTATAATTAATAGAAAATTCAAATAACTATTTTTACTCTATAAATTGAACTTAATTATTATAAATTTTTGAATTCAATGTGTCTATATATGTAAACTGTCTAATGAATTTTGAGTTGTAAACTTTTGAAATAAGCTTAGTTATTATACACTTTCAAATTTTATATGTCTATATATAATATTATTTAGTATTTTCTATTAGTGATTGTAAATTTATATATGCTAATAACCCGTTTCACGTCACGGCCCCGCCCCCCTAAGTGGAATTTCTGGGTATGCCCCTACCTGCCAATTCAGTGCAGGTAATGAGAGAAATCAGACGGGTAGGTCATTCCTTACCCTCTAATTCTTCGCGTACTTTTCGACATTACCGTAATCGAACTCGTCAGGCTGTTGGTCTCATTGTTCACCACCGCACACCGATAACTTCTCCTTCCAAGTGGCCACACCTCCTGGGTTTTCTTCATACCCACTCCCTGCCACCTTGTTGTCCACCATGATGATATGCTAGTTACGATTATTTTCAACAGATTGTTCATAGCACCGACGACATTTGATTTGATTTTGTCTTTGATTGACTTGATTCTAGTCTCATCAGACCATGGATTAGTGAATCGATTGAAGCGCAAATTAGAAAATGGATTAGGATAAGGCACTCGAATGGCTTGAAGAATGGATTAGAGAATGTATTATTAGAAGGAAGGTGGTCATGAGGAAGATGGTAGTTTGTTTGTAACGTTATAAGATTAAGATAGAACAGTAAAAAATTAGGAAGGTAAGGATGGTTTTTGAAATTTTTCCTTGTCTTGCTGTAATGTAATACAGTTACACATTTACCCCTTATATTTGATCCGAAGGTATACTTACAAAACTAAAGATATATAATTGTCATTGAACTGTTAACAACGCACGAGATTCTTGAAAGCCGACCATGTGGCATGCACGGGTCAGTCAAAGGAGTAAACTAACCCATTTAAGCATGTTCTAGAGATGAGTTTGACTGAGTTAAAGTTTAGAGGAAAAGGTGTTAAAGTCAACCGAGTTTAGGAACTGAAGGAGTATTTAGCCCTTTGGGAATTGCAAATAACTCTCATTAATGAAAAATTATGAGTTAATAATCAATAAGGAAATTAGACACCAACTAAAATTAGAAGTTAATGCATAGTACAAACATTCTGAAAAATGTTCTTTTACTTTATCCTTTTACCTGATTCGTATTTTACGCGATATGATTGTACAATTATGTTCCTCATTTTTTTTTCTCGCTTCATTATGATGCTTGTATAACTTTGTTCATTTTTTGTATTTTTATGGAGTACATCTCTGTCCATAAACTGCTCATATTTTCTTGCTTTGCTATGATGCTTATACACCTTTATTCATTGTTTTTTGGAGAACATCTCTGTTCATAATTTTGCATCCAATTTTCTTAAAAAAAAAGTTCACCGAAAGATTTTAGCATATAAAATTAGATTATAATATATAAAATGTTGTACATTAGTATACAGTCGTACTCATAGTTTCCAAAAATATATGGGCTCTATCTTTGGTGGCACGATAATTTTGAAATGCACCTAGGAGGTTGTGCATCTAAATAACAAGTATTAATGTTGTGAATTTTCATTTTAGAAGGAAATCAGTATTAAATAGGATAGGTCTTCTATTTTTCATAATTATCCCCAATTTTCCTTTTACATTTTTTTTTAAATTTTGTAATTATCCTTATCTATTTAATTCCTAGCCTTTTCTTCATCGCCCAATCCACTAAATCAAATCTCTTTCTTTCTCCCTAGTCATTTTCCCTAACCAACCGAATCCCTGCCTTTACCCACTTATCCTTCATCACCACTATCATTCGCTGCTGTAAGAACATAACCAAACAAGACCTTTGGAGTAGATAAAAAATTGATGGACACTTATAAGTTTTCTATGGAACAAGACAAGAAAAAATGAAAAACAAGTGAATGTGTTCAAAATAGATGGTGGTTGGGTTCACGATAGAAGGAGTTTGCTAAACAGAAGGTAAGGAAAGGGTTGGGTTAAAGACAATGACGTTGATTTTGGTGAAGAAGAAAATGATTTCAAGGTGTGATTCATGAAAAAAATATACAAAATTTGTGTTTTTTTTCTTTTTTGCAAAATAAACATGGGATTGTGAAGAACTATTTTGAAATTTGAGATTTTTGAGTCATTTTAAAGATTTATATGTTTGATTGTGATTTTTTTATTTATGTATGCATCTATGTTTTATATGTATATTCTGGGTTTGTAAAGAGTACAAACATATATATATGTATGCTTCTAGGGCTTATATATATATTCTGGGTCTGTAAAGAACATATATATGTGCTTCAAGAGTTTATATGTATGCTTCTGGGTTTGTAAAAAATATAAGTATAAATTTATACTTTTGGATTTTACATGTATGCTTGTAAGTTTGTAAAAAATATAGATAGATATGTATGTTTTTGGATTTATATGTATACTTCTGAATTTTTCTTGTAAAGAACACACAAGTATAGATGTATGCTTCTAGGTTTCATAAGTATGTTTCTGGATTTTATGAAATCAGGTTCTTATTACAGAAAATGAGTGTATATGTATGAAATTGAACATTCTTCATAAAATCTAATGAAAACCCTCCAAAGATGAAACTAAATTCTTCATGTATTAAATTGGCAACCAATTGTATGAAATTGATAATGTATGCCACTTTGTGAATACTTGTAGTCATGTGAAAACAAATGAATGAATTAACTAATTTTTATATTAATACCATGCCTATCATATTATATTTATTTTTTTATTAAGACTATTCTTTAAAAGAATTCACATTCAAAAATTTACCGTAAAAAAAAATTTCAATAAATTTAATATATTTCGTAATTATCCCAATCAAATATGACTTATCCTAACAAACAAAAGTTACTATTTTTATTCAAGCTTAAATCTTTAATCCTACCAAACCCTCACTTTTTCCCTAATGACCTAAAGTGTGTGTTTGTGCACTTAGGTGCACAATATCATGCCTCCCCTACCAAAACTGTCTAGACCTATCCAAAGCCTTTCGAGAAATTAAGTAAGTAACATCATTAACTAGACAACTCATCAAGAATGGCTCTAGAGTAAAACAAACATAGAACACAAGAGCTTTAGATATTTAAGTTTCCACGAGAAACCAGTGAAGACCTCGATGATGAGTCTCCTTCAAACCTCAAAGGACTGCCAACGCTTCTAAGTCAAATGGGTTAGAGCCATTGTATGGAAAACAATAAGAGATAACTAGCAGGATGTGCCCATGATGGTCACGTACCACTAATCCCATTACAGCTGAATGACTCTTATTTTTCCAAGCTGTGTTGACATTAATTTCAATGCTCCTATCTAATGACACAATTTTGAAAATGCTTTAGGCACCATCATCGACATATTCTTATGCATGGAATTCACCTATTACCAGATATCCATCCATGTCTAAATGCTAAAAACAAGATGAAAGGGTGTTTGGCAAAATGGCTCAGACATAACCTTATTTTGATTGAACCAATATAACCAATATGTGACCGTAAATTTCAGAGATTTAAGTAGCTCACCATTAAATAAGGACTGAAGACCCTTAGCCCAATCAAGGGGAAGAGGAGTGACATTCAAACCACACAAATCCCACACCAATAAACCAAAATGACATTCCAAAAAAATGTGACGAGTAGATTCTAGTCCTTGGTCACAAATAGGATATGAAGGAATTACTAGGATCTATTGAGTCAATAAATTATCCCTCATAGTTGAAATGTTTGTGCAAGCTCTTCAAAACAAAAATTGAACCTGTGGAGGAAAGCTCAAACCCCATAGCCAACTCTAAAAATGAAATTTAACTAGCAAATCTTACCCATATGGAAGGACATACACGAGATAGTATGCAAATTTAACCAAGAACTACATATTGTCCATCATTTCTCAAGTAAAGAGGTCCTCTGAAAACCAATGATTTAAAGGATTATCCTTAATCAATGCTACATCCAAAGGGTGGAAGAGCTCACTTATATCTTCTACCTTCTATGCAAAAAAACTACGATCAATTGGGTTAGCAATTGAAAGATGGGCTAGATGTGGAAGGGGGAATTTATTGGTTTCAATTAAGGCCTTAGAATCTAATTACCAATCCACAAAGACACTTCCAAACCTCAGCCAATCCTCTAGAAGCCATAAGCCTTAATGATGTCCCAACCTGCTAGAATGCCCTTCCATGCATTTGAATAGTTAGAAGGTCGAGCAGCATGTAAGAATGAGGTAAATAGAAGTATTTTCCTCTAAACACTCGGTACACCAAGCTTGTTGGATCGTGGATAAAGCACCAACTTTATTTTACCAACATTGCCCTATTGAAAGCTGAAATATCTGGAAATCCATAACTCCTACCTACTTTGAGATATAAAGCCTGTCCCACGAACACCATGGATTGTTTTTAACATATGTATCTACAGACGAAAAAAAATTAATAGAAAGCAATCTCAGTTTGTCACAAAATTTAGTAGGTAGCAAGACACAACACATCAGGTTAGTAGGCATTAACTGAATAATAGTCTTAATTAACATCCCTCGATTTGCCTAGGAAAGTAGGGGTGTATTCCATTGAGCTAGCTTTTCCGATGACTCTTTCAGTAAGATACTCAAATTGTAAGGTTTTCTTTTTGCCTAACAGCCATGGAAATCCCAAATAACAATATTCTTTTAAATAGTTAGAAATACCAAGAATACGTTATAGCCTCTGATGCAAATGTAGCAAGATGTTTGTGCTAAGAAAGATAGAGGACCTACTCATGTCCATTTTCTAGCATAAGGCACACTTGTAAAGCTAAAGTATAACTAAGAGGTGCCTTACCCCTCATTCTTTAGCCTAGACGAATATATTGCTATCATCTGTGAATAACAAGTGTAATATTGGTAAGCTCTACTTGTTTATAGCGACCTTTGCAATAGGGCTATGCTTCAGCATTGTACAGTAAAAGAGAGATCCTCAGTGCATATGAAAAATATGAATGGTAACAGTGGACCACGTTGGAGAAGGCCACAAGAAGAAAAGAAACACTTAGTTGCAGTTGGCTAGTTATTTACTTGTCCCATTTTAAAACCTTTCATGCATCTATTTGTTAACTTAAAATGCACTATGCATACGCTTGCTTCAACTTGAATTTCACTTTTGAAAAATGAATCAAAACATTACCACAACTCTTATAAAACATAATAAACCACAAGTCAAAGCATAAAATATGTGTTTATTTATTACAAGTAATAATCATGCACATGCATCATTACATAAGTAAAGACTATGCACATGCCCAAAAGCAACTAAAATACTACTCGACCAAGGGACATTGGAGGCTACCTAGCATACGGACAAATACCAAAACAACAACTGAGATCTTTAGTTTGTGATTTTCTTCCTTGTGCCACTAGCATCCATAAGGATGCAAGACAACTATAGTTAACACAAACAACTTAACCAGTAAAACTATAATCAATAATGATTCACTAGCTAGGCACCTGCATGAATAATACTAACTTGACAACCTTTCATGGTGGGCGACTCCTTATAGATGTAATTTGCACAACAACACTCAAGGGAGTAAGAATCCGAAGATTCTCAGTAAGGGAATTGGATACTTGCAAAAAAACATAAAGCTTGCAAACAAAAACCTGATGATACTTATATATATATATATATATATATATATATAATATATGAAATCGATTGCAGACCCTGTGCAATTTGAGAACTAATACATGTACATATATTCTAGTTCCTTGGGACCTTACCTTTTCCTAGTCCTTTCACAAACGCCACCCATTGCCTATTGAGTTTTGTCTCTTAACTCACTCCTAGCAAGCATTGGCTTATTGATGTCCTAGTGAGCTAAGCTCACTGAATCACCTTCCCTTTGTTGTTATACCGATGACCATGGTGGATGCTTCTTATTTGAGTTCCAAGGAACTCATAAGGTGTACTAGGCTCCTGTATAGTGCCTTAAGCCCTTGGCTTTTTTAGACCACTATGGTACTAAGGCTCTAGGTGTATTAGGCTTCCACTTGGTGTCCTAAGTTAATAAGCTCACCTAGTTCACCAAGGTACTAAAGCCTTGCCCATTTAATCTACCAAGGATGCACTAAACTTTCACTTGTGCTTTAAGTCATAACTTGGCTGGGCCATAAGGGCACTAAAGCCTTCATCCATTGTGCTCTACTATCCACCATTACTTTGTTCACCCTATTATGGTAAGATTTGCTTTGGATTGACTCAAATATGTAGGTTCTGAAGAACCCTCATTCATACTTGGGTTTTTTATTGGTGTCCTAAGCTCGAAGGCTCATACTAGACTACCAACGGTGCTAAACCTTTTAAATCTTCATAATGGCCTTATTGTAATGCTCTAAGCTCTTCCTAGATCACTTCCTTCATTCTTTCTTTGTACCTAAGGAAACTTGATTAACAAACTAGTGCTTTAAGGAGCTATGGGGGGTACTAAGGTACATTGGTCACCTTTCACCCTAAGTCCCCTTAAGCACTCATTGGACCTTCAATTTAAAGCCAAATATAGTCTAACCTATGTTGATTCAAGCTTGGGTAAAAGCATGAAAGTTGTAGATCTTTCTCTTAGCTTCACGTGGAATGTTGAATCTCCTTAATCGGACACTCAAGTGAAAAGTTAGGATAAAAATACTACAACATGTCAAAGCTGTGAAGTCTTGGTGTCGCCATCAGTGCTGTGGCGCCACGAGTAATTCCCTCAAGTTCTAGATTTGGGTTCTGGGCACTACTGTGTCACTTGGCAAAGCGATGCCAGGCCCTTGAGCCTATCACCACCAATCTTCATCCATAGTGCCAAGCCCTCCTAAGTTTTAGTCCATTAAAACAACTACAATAAGCCATTACCATAC
This sequence comes from Aquilaria sinensis, assembly GCA_005392925.1. Classification (NCBI taxonomy): domain Eukaryota; kingdom Viridiplantae; phylum Streptophyta; class Magnoliopsida; order Malvales; family Thymelaeaceae; genus Aquilaria; species Aquilaria sinensis. The sequence continues at coordinate 10,199 of SMDT01001544.1, read as the reverse complement.
TGAACTAACCAAGCATCAAAGGCTCAATTACACTTCCCAGGAGCTTTATTACCACTAGTCCATCATAAAACAAGCCTCACCATAGTAATGCATATCTCACAAACCACTTGAAACAAACATTCAAACAACTAAGACATGCATTATAAGAGTGTGTAGACTAAATCACTTATCTCAATTGAAGAGAACAAGCAAGCATCAAGCACCCACAAGCAACAAGGCTTTTCTAAAAGGGTTTTCTATGGTTCCACACAAATTCAACACATAAAGCACCAATTCAAGCTTAATTTCACTAGACCCAAGCTCATGGAAGCTCAAGAAACCAAGGACAACTCAAGAACAATGAGAGAAAAACGCTACCTAAGCTCCCTAGCATGGAAAATGCCAACCCAAACTTACCACACAAAAACCTTGCAAGAACAAGCTTGCCCGAGGTTGGGTACCTTTTGAGGCACCAATTTCCACAAGAATTGATGAAGAAATAAAAGTTTGGCTATGGATTTGGAGAGGAGAAAAAGAGATACAAGATTAAGGGAGGAAGATGATTAATAGTGAAGCCCCAAATATCCCAAATTGGCTTAAAAAAAACAATCTATTCACTTTAGCACTTCAACTTCTTTAGTTTTTACAAAAGAACCCCATGGTCACATAGTGCCATAAGACTTGGCAATTTAGTCAAACTCTTTGGTTCCTTGCCACTTAGGTAAAAAAGGACAACTTATGAGCTTGAATAACAAATCTATCACCTTGGGGTACAAAATAACCATTTTACCCCTAGTTACACTCAGGTACAAAAATAACCTAGGAACCATCTAACCCTTAATAGACTTGCTTGATTTCCTTAATCAAACCAATTGAGGTAATAAATTAGGGATTTTGACTTATTTAATAAGTCTTACCTTACCATTGAAGATCCACTGCCTAGAGAGCCATAACAATTAATGAAAATTATACTGATTCCACATAACCTAGGACTAGTTCAATCTACCATTGTTGAAATCCTAGTTTTGTCAAGATGCCACACAGGAAACACCATTCAACACAATCATAGGCCTTAGAAATATTGACCTCGATAGCTAAGGCCTATTTTAAATGCCCATACATTGAATTAATGTGGTGGATAGTCTTGAGAGCAAGGAGAGCATTGTAAATCAACAACTGCCTCGGCATAAAATCACTTTAATGTTTAGAAATGATCAAATTCAAAGATGGATTTAATAAGTTAACAATAACCTTTGTGATGATTTTACATATGATGTTGTAGAAGCTAATAGGGTGGAATTCAAACAGACCCTAAGGGTTCCTAGTTTTTGGATCAAGACGAAACAAGTGAAAGCTAGATCAGTTGGCTCTAAACCTTCATTTAGAATTTGCAGAACATAGTTAGTGACATCCTTACCTATGATGTGCCAATATTTTTGGAAAAACAAAGGCAGGAGACCATCCGGGCCAAGAGATTTCGTTAGGTACATTTGAAAAATTGATGCCTAAACAAAAAAAATAGGTTAAACAAGTGAAAAAAGTTCATCCATCCTTGATAGATTAGAGGGTGCAAAAAGACTAAAAAAGAAAACCACTGTCTCCCTCTAAATATTTTCCAAGGAGTAGACTTCAGTACCAGCTTTAGTAACCAAACAATGGATGTGGTTCATTTGTCTCCTTCCTAATGTTGCCTAATGGAAGAATTGAGTGTCCATGTCGCCCTTTTAGAGCCAAATTGATTGGACATGCTAACACTAATACCACTCCTCCTTCCTTAACAAATTACTCAGTTTGGCCTTAAGTTGCTTCTGATCATCAAAGGAAAGAGTGACTGGCGCCCTTTGAAGCTTTTCTTGGAGCTCCCAAATTCATTTATGCATACCACTAAAGAGTTTCTTGTGCAAATCGGACAAGCCCATTTTGCATGCATTGACCTTCTCGTCCATGATGAATTAATGATCATCGGACTGGGTGCTCCCCAAGATATCTTCACATTTTTTGTTTATTGTCCACATAGCTTCAAATCACCACTTTTACACTCGAAACTCCGATTTTACCGTCAAGAAAACCTTTACCCCATTTATGATTAGAACAAGTGAAGACAAAATTACAAACATGGGAGTGAGGAAATAAAACCTTCAAGGAGGAAGAACCTAAACACCAATCCAAATGTTCATGCACAAATGCCCCTCCTGTAACAACATGCTCTGAAGCAAATGAGTATCCACTGAATCTAAGGTCATCAAGTCCAGCATAAAAAATAGTATCCCAAAAACCCTTAATCTGAGCTACCTTAAGAGGTTGCCACCCACCTTTTCATAGGCCCAATGTAGTTGAATAAAATCATCAATAACGGCCAAAGGCAGAAGAAACCATGTGGACAAACTTTGTAAAAGTACCTAAGAATTCAAATAGTGCTCAACATCTAGGTGCCCGTAGAATCCCATTAATCTCCTCTCGAATCCCATTACCTCCCAATCTTGTTGCCACAATAGTACTAAATGGCAGCAATGACCACCAACACAAGAAACTACCAAGCACGACTAAAAACCCATACTTTTGTGAACCAAATCCATCTCAGTTGTGGTCTTCTGAGTCCCAAAAAAGAAACCATAGTAGGGGTGTTTTTTTCATTGCATGGTGAAGGGCATGCACTGTTCAGCCTTACCTAACCCCTGACAGTTAAGGCTAAAGAAACTCATGGCCAAAAGTAGGGTAAGCCAGAGCTAGAACTTGCTGGAAAAGTCTCCTCCATCCTATCATTACCATCAATCCAAGCCAACTTTAGCGACAGGGAACCATCCTTTCATGGTCCCCTTTTATGTGTGCCACCTCCTGGTAGTAGAAGCCTCCTACCCTTCTCAAGCATCGTGTGAACCTGCCAATCTCTAGTAGATTTATGAACAAGCCATAGACATGCCCCTATAAAAAGGCCTAAATTGTCACTTTCACTTATAAAAAAAGACCTTAGTGAAACATTCGAGGTACACACAATAGACCCTCCTATTATATAGTTAGTTCATTTGTTTTTGGAGAGTAGACTTGATTATCGAATGGTTCTCCTCCAAAATACATCCATGGGGCTTTTTAACATTGTTTGTGGAAGCAATAGTATGATTTTAGTCCTAGCCATTACCATCAAGTAGTTTAGTTTATCGACTTGATTGATATTCTTTCATCAATAATTAATAAAAATCCATTCATCAAATTGTAATAAAGTGTGAGCTTTCTTCTATTGCTGTTTTATATTTGTGAAGGCATACCACATAGGGTTAAACAACCTAATAGTGTGCCTATAGGCAGATAGAACATAGTTATGTTGACTAAGGGCCCATGCTCCTCTTGCAAGACCTAGTATCAACAAGATATTGGCATGGAAAGGCAAATAAATCATAGGCAACTATCGAGATTAAGGCATTCCTAAAGATAAGGCTTGTAATTTGATTCCTTAATAAAGGGATTACATTCTACAATGGGAGGATTTAAAGCATATATAAGTAGGTCAAAATACACAATTTGGAAAGCAATCATACTACTCATAATACACTCAAAAAAATATAAATAAACAAACTAACTTAAGTATTGGATGATTCTCCCTGAACAAACAACTCAGTGTGCCTCTAATACATCTTTGTTTGCAAGTTCCAAACCATCATTAAACTACTAAGCTCTAAACAGATTTGCTATTAGAAGGATAACAAACCTACTAAGATTGAAATACATATTACTTCTCTTTTTTTTTTTACCCTAGTAAAATTTATTTTAAATGATAGTGTTGACCAAATCAAATAGCTTCTTCAGTTGTCTGTGTGTTCCCAATAGAAAGTGACTTGGGCACCTAGGCCTTTCATGTCAATAGAGATCAATTCTTATTTATTTGTTATGATAGATATTTTAACAAAACATGAGACTTTGCTAATTTTTTTTTTCATAATCAAGAAAGAAAATTTAAAAAGGCTTACTTACATCCACAGTTGGCCTAAACTATTTTAAATTTAATCCTTGTCCCATAAACTAAATTTTGGTTTTGACACAATCACTAAAAGTTTTAAAACCTTGTTCAACAATATTGCAATGAAGCTTTTAGACCAAACCTCTACTCAGCCTTATAGATATCATAACATCCCCAGTTTTTGTTCTATTAATTGAAATAAATTAATTTGATATATTAAGCCTCCTACTATATTTTAGAGGATAATGCAATTATAGGAGATAGTAAAAGATCCACCTAGTCTCATTTTAAACTCATAAAAAATTTAAAAAAAACTACATTTTTACAAAATTTTCTATTACAAAATGATGGGGGGAGAATATGGCTAAATGTAGAATTCTAGGCATGATAATTGAAAATTTCCATTAATGGATTGACAAGTATTTTAATAAAAGGGTTAATTACAATTTCCCACTAAAGTTTAAATAATATTACACTTTGCCCCTTCTATTTCAGAAACATACACTTTGCTCTTGCCATACACTTTACCCTTTTAAAACAACTATTTTGCATTTAGAGAAAGAAAAAAGGCTTAAACATAGGGCAATAACCCAAACTTTACCTACCGAATCACTTAGGCGCCTAAACTATAATTAACATAACTCAGAACTTGTACTTCTAAGTTTAAGGTGGTTCAGTCTAGGAGGTGAGTTGGTTAGTTAAGTGAAGTCATGCGATCAAACTCCATTTGCCACTGTTTGAGTACCTTATGAGTGACAATGTGGTTGAGTTAATAAACCTGGTTAGATTATGGAAAATGGTGTCTGGATGTATAACATCACTTGACTGACCGACTCTTCTTGTGGACTAAATTGCCCTAAATCCAGAAGTATGAGTCCTCAATTATGCTAGTTCATAGTTTAGACTCTTAAGTGATTTAGTAGGCAATGTTCGAGGTATTATTTCGTATTTAAATCAGGAAGAAAATAATGATTTAGAATGTCCACTAAATGCAAAAAAGTTCTCTCTCACACTTAGCTTTTGCTCATCCTTGGGCAAAACTCAAAATAAAAGAAATCTAAGAAAGAAATAAAGAAACATAATTTTGAGCTAAATAGAGTAAGATAATTTCACATCCAAAGGTCTGAAAAACTCAACAAAATAAATTAAGCGTGAAACCTACCAGTCAATAGCAACTCAAAACAAAATAAGTCCATAAAAACAATTTCTTCACAAGCTAGGAACGAACACCTCTCAAAACTTGAGAAAAATATCAAACTTATGCACCAAGTAAAGAAAACAAACCAAGTAGATAACGACTCAAAAAGTACAAGAAATCTTGCCACAAACCCATGGAAGATAAGAAATCAGTTGAGAATTCATTTCTTACTCTGATTTTACTTGATTTCTCTCTTTTCTCTTTTTAATCTTTTTCTTGTGTTCTGCCATTTGGCGAGTGTACAATAAGGGCTCTGCCATACCCAAGCTACTAACTCGACACAACTCCAAAGTGGTCTTTGACCATACTCATGTTCTTAGTACCTTTTGAAGTAATGATTGCCTCTACTGAGATCTTCTCGACTTAAGTCCCACCTTGGATACACGTCCCAGTGGCAAGTCTCAAAAGCCTTTTGTCCAAGTGCTACTAGGCTTTGCAACCAAAGGAAGACTTAAGTTAGTACTGTTACTTAACCAACAAGTACCCATGTAGACTAGAATCATAAAGATTCTCAAGTGCCATGCCTGTACACACAACAGAGCACTACCGCGATAATCCTCAACGATTACCCGGTCCAACAACTTCAGTCTCTGCACAACATAATTAGGGAGTGAGAATTCAACATTCTCAGTAAGGGGGTCTTCTGTGTACCTGCAAGAAAATTGCTAGGACTGGACATATGATAAACATATGTAAACTTGCTGCGAGCTCACACAGCATAAGGGTCTGATATATGCACATATAACTAGGCCTTTAAGACTTCTCCTCAAACTAGTCCTCCTCACGAGGCATCACTCCATGCCTAGCAAGTTCTAGCCACTAACTCGCTCCTAGTAAGCCGTAGCTTACTGATGCAATCATGTAGCCTTCCTTTAGTTGTTGTGCAGGGGAATCATGGTGGAACTTTGTAGACTAGGTCATAAGACCTCCTTGTAAACTAGATGAACAAGGTTTCACCTTGCAACCTCGTGGCTACGACATGGCTAGGTCGCCAAGGGTTCTAAACCTTTCACCTAAGCTAGTGGTACTTAGTTACGCTCATTTGCAACCTAGTTTCCTTGCTTGTTGCATAAGCAACCATGAAACCTTATAAAACTCAAGGAAACTCTTACCTCTTGTGGGACTTCTGGAAGTCTCGGAGTACCCTTGGAATCCCTAGACCCCAAGGTACTCTAAGAACCCCATTAGGTCTCACTTGGATCATCTTAGCAAATTGTGGAAAATTCACCCATTTTGTCTATGGCGACGTGTCACCATGGTTGGTAACATTCTACCACATTTTTCCTGAATTGGCGCTGCATCGCCACAGTTGGTAACGCTTTGCCAATTTTTCCCCTGGATTAGAGATGTGTCACCAATCTGGATTTTTGTAGAATTTAGCGCATTTTGCTGCTATGAACTTTGGACACTTCCTACACATATCAAACATGCTTGGAAAGCCTCCAAATTTCACATACACATAAACCATGTTGCATAGAACATAACCAACTATCACAAGCCAATCTATGATGTCTTGTAACATCAATCCAATCCTCTCAAACTTCATAGTCCACCACAATTCAACCAAATCCTTTAACTAATGCTATTCCTAAAATCACTCGAATTCTTCAAGTAAACTCAAGCAAATAGCATTAATTGAACTTAAAAACATAACTCCTTTACCTTAACTCCAAGTAACAAGAAAGAATCAATCTCCTTTTTAATCAACCAAGCTCACCAAAGTTCTACACAAGTTCCAATCCAAAAACAAAGCACCAATCACCAAAACTTCACTCTCTAACCAAAACCCAAGATCCAAACCAAGTAAATAACATGAATTCAATCAAGAACACATTACTTACCTCGCTAAAAAATAAGGGATATGGAAAAATGCCCTTCCAAGCTTCAAAATCATGGTTTAAAGCTGGAAATGCACTCCTCCTAGCTTATATACTTTGAATTGCACCTTTTGACACCAAGAACACTTGATTCCAATCTTAATTTGAGAGCAAAATGAGGGTGAGAAGGCTGGAAATGAGATTATGGCAGCCATAGCCTCACTTTCCTTTCTTAAACCCTTACTTAACCCCAAAGCCATCAAAGTATTAAGCTTGTTACAAATAAACCCCCATCTTTGTAACTTAGTCATTGTTGATTAAATTCTTGTTTATTCTTCAAGTTTGAGTTAAGGTTGAAAGTTAAGTTTTAAAAATTTATTTTAAAACACTCGGGACTCGTCCTGGCTATTCAGGATACAAAATCACCATTTTGCCCTTGAACTTCGTTTAGTGCCTTATTTTTCTCGGAACTTAGTGAACTTTGCTAAACTTTTCTATTTTTGCTATGTAAACTTGAATTAAGGTTCTAAACTTAATTTAGAACACTTTACCTTCCTTCAGGAGTGCTTGCTACTAGGAGAGCCGTAACACATGATCACTCACACAACTCAATTGTCAACACGGTCGACAATGACTAGATGGTGACAATTTTATTTGATGAAGTCACCACTCCATCCCACAACTCACAACAATTGGATAATTTTCCTTACTTTTCGGACTTAGATGAAAATTTTATCAAATTTTTGGTATTATTTTGAAATTTTTTAAAATATAACGAATTAAATAAAAGTTTTTAAAAATTATAGGAACCAAATTGTATTTTTTTTAAAAAAAACTGTGATTATATTATGATCCTAAATTGAATATTGATATAAGGACAATATAAAAAATTGATTGTAAAAAGCTTGCTTAATATAGATATATTACAAATATTTTAGGACCAGCTATAATAGTAATTACTATAATGAATTTGGAACAAAGAAAGTAGCAGTAGACAAACAAATCTACGCTTTGGACTGATACTAGTTGAAGAGGTTTACATATTCTAAATGAAATATTCTTAATTTGATCTAGGTATCATATATAGAAAAGGTAAATGGGGTAATTTTGTCATTAAAGTATAGAGCAAAGAGTAACTTTACCACTAAAGTATTTTTTTTAGAAAATTTACCAAGAACATTTTTGAAATAGACATATTTACCATCAATTTTTTGGAATATAAAGATATCTACCATTATGGCATTTACTGGTGGGAATACTCCATTATCACAAAGAATATTTCATTAGGTATGTGTGAGTTGGATTTGTTTATTGGCCACATCAACCATACATATTAAGGAATTGGTGTAAATAAATCATGATTTATACGAAAGAACTCAAAATAACAAAAACGAGCAAATACCCCTCTTAAAAAAAGGTCTTGGTTGTTGCCTTCTTTCGAAACCTTTGATCCTACAAATTAAAATATTGAGAATTCCAACTTGAGAATTCCAATTCATTTATATCCTTTGCTATTAAGTGAATTGGCTTTTTATATAGCAAAGAACATGAACAAAAACCGCTGCAAGGAGGGAGAAGAACCAGAGGTAGCAGGAGACGAGGTCGTGGGTAGAGAATCAAAGCTAAATTTGGTTGAGGAAGTGGTGGCCGGAGATAACGATGGAAAGAGAGCAAATAGACTGAAGAGGGCTCGCTACTGCTTGTAGAACAGAGGAAAGAAACTGAGAGAGATAGGCAGTGCACTTAAGGAACAAATTTCAATAACAATTGTATTGTTATAAGATTCAACTAGAACACATGTATGGCGCGAATTCAAGGCTAGTTTAAGAGAATTAAAATTTCAGTTCCATGGTGATCAAAATTGGAATGAGACCACAGCCTAGAATTTGAAAACTAATAGCTGCATGTGGTTTAGTTTGATCAGACAAGTGAAACATAAGCGTTTACCAAAGAACATGGCGGCTTTTGTTTGGAGGTGAAATTTTAGGGGAAAAAAAGAACAAATATAATTTGAGTGACTGTATTATAGTTTTTCCTTTTTGCAAAAGGACCATATTTCCTCAAGTGTCTTTATGTCGGTTCCACGTCAACAAGATAGAGCCACATCATCACTTCTTAACATGTCTTATATCTTATTAACAGTAGTGGCAAATATGCCCGTTTCAAAAATGTCCATGGTAAATTTGCCCAAACAATACTTTAGTGGTGAAATTACCTCCACCCTATAATTTAATAGCAAAATTTGCCCTTTTTCCATTTTCAAAAATCATCACCATAAAGATTCCACTTGGCTTTTAGAGAGAGAAAGTCTGACTTCTTTCTACAAGCTAAGCCTATAGCTTTTGAACTAATAGAAATCTTATGAATGGGTATATGGTGTAGCTAGTATGGACCACGTTGGTCGTGGATGCAGAGACAAAAATAAAAATGAAGGAAACATCCAAACTGGGGAAAAGTACGATAAGTGAATCAAGTACATAATGATCAAAATTTGAGTAGCTATGTATAGGCCTAGATCCAAGAAAGCTCAAAACTTTACAAGAGATCAAAGCACTGACAAGACATGGGCATAATTGGCTAGGAAAAACAATGGGCAAGGATGTGATTATTTAAATGTACATTAATTAATCAATTTCGAACTACAATATTTTGAAGAGAAAAATGACAAAGGGGTAATTGAATTAAGTAATGAAGAAATTGAGGAAGGATGTAGTGAATGGAGACTAACACTTGTTAGAACGCAATTGAGACTAAAGTTTCACCTGATAATATGAGAAAATGTGTTCATTCACAACAGAAGTATGTATTGATGTCGATGGTGGCAAAAATCAACTTAGATTATTCCTACTTTGGTCTCATTGAGATGATGAGATGCTGATAATAGTGGAGGGCCAAACGAATTTTGTTTTTGGAAAGCTTGTACTACTAAAGAAGTGGATGCTAGATATGAAACTAGAGAATGACTTATTTAATGCTATTCTAGTGTGGATTCGATTGCTGGATCTAAAGCTTCAATACTAGTGTCCTAAAATCATCAGCAAGACTTTGAGTAATATAGGGAAGCCTTTGCTTGTGGATTCAACAACTATAGAAAAAACTAGATTATCCTATGCTAAGATACTTGTAGATGAGATGAGGATTAATACTGTATTGCATATGTTGTTGAAGAAACCAAATAGGGACCAAGAAGCATAATAAACCATTTATTAATCTTGGCCAAAACAATGCAGAAGTTTCAAGAAATTAAGGTTGT
>SMDT01001543.1:0-84557 GCA_005392925.1 Aquilaria sinensis | reverse complement strand
CCAAGGGATGCTACTAATTTGGGCTCTGTCCACCACTGTTTCGCCCTAGCGTTTACTATTCCGGCCATTTTCACAACTTTGGATGTTTCATCTGTCATTTGGTCTTAGCCTCCTCATATGCCCTCCACTCGATTCAATGAATTGAAAGACTCCGGCCATCCCATTGCTATGTTCCTCCATGGGGTTACTACCTATTTCAAGTATGGGAAATTTGTTGAGGGCCTTTACTACATCTATCTCTCATCTCTCCGTGGGATTCCCGTGGCTAAGTACATGTATGCCATCCTTGGTGGACTTCATGGCCATTTCCACATGAAGCAGAGCATTCAATATATTCGTAACCTTAAAAACCAAGAAGGAACACGTTGGGGAAGGCGTCTTCAACAGCTTCGAAATGAAGCTGACTACATTATTGGGGTAATTGTTCAAAGGTGGCTTAAGCAAAAATGTGATGTGTTTATTGAAACCGTTGATCGACAACTTCTTCGTCGAACATGTGGCATGTGCGCCCATTGCATCATCACGACTCCCCGTTTGAACAATTGGAGTGAGAGCTATTATGAGATAGATGATCCTAGGTTATGTGATGAGTGTGTCGTAGATGATGAGCTTCGTTGCTTCCTTGTCATGCTACATAGGTTTCAGTAGTTAGTTTTTTTAGTTCTATACTTATTAGGTGTTTATTGTCTTTGGTGATCATTTGTATGGTACTACTTCATGTTTCATTCCTATGTTATTTGTTTCACTTTCATATTGTTCCTTATTTCTTTCAATTTCATGTTCGTGGCACTTTAATATTGTCTTAGGAGTTTATTCTCTTTGGCGATATTTTTTATGGTACTACTTCATGTTTCACTCCTACTTTATTTGTTTCACTTTAATATTATTCCTTAATTTAAAGATCTAAAGTTCGTTATTATCTTATCCGGTATTTGATACTGAATTTATTTTTCTACTTTATTTCCCCAATTAATATTATAGGATTTGTATTTGATGTTAGAGTGGCACATTGCATTTTCTTTATTCACATTACAATTACTTCTAATAATTTGCATACTCATTTCAAATACGTATTTGAGGAGGAGTTAGTGTTTTTAGTCCTTATGGGCTTCGTGTAGAGTTGAATTACACATTTTACTTTGTTCTGTTATTCTAATTAGTATCTAACTTGAGCTCCATACACTTCTTCGTAACATTTTATTCAGTGTTTTTTTTCTTTATCTTTACGTTCGTGTTTGACATTGAGTTGTATGCAATATGATGCTTATATGCTATGTTCATCATTATCATCGCTTCTTAGTTTATTTCATTTACTATCTTGAGCAGTTTTATTTTCCTCTATTTTCTCCTCTATTCAAATGTAGATCACAGATTAAAAAAACTAATTAAGTTATTTACTTCTGTTACTACTATTGTGTGAACATTTACATTTCCTTATATTTTAAAGGAAATGGATTCACGTCTTCGAAGAGCCCGCCGTACTGAATTGCGACGTGCTACTTGAGTAGCACGGTCTTTAGCTAGAAATCCTTCTTCTTGTAATGGCAACACTTCCATTATGGCTGATCACTCATCCATAAGCGGAATCTCCGCTGCTTTACCTGTCTTGTCTATTCCATTACCGCAAACTCCATTAGCAGATATCAGTAACATAATTCCAACATCCCATCATTTTGCGCACCCTCATTCGACTGCAAATCTGGATACTCCTCATCAAACCCCTTCTGTCCCACCTCATTTAGTTAGGGTCCACCCTATTCATACCTGTTACGAGGTAGGAGAAAGCTCTTCTACTGCGGCGAAGCGGAGTAGAAATAATACTACATCTAGACATCCCATTGAACGTATACCGATTGGTCTGTTCAATGAAAATACAGTTCCTGTTACAGGTTCGCTCATCCTTACTACCTATTCCTCAATATCATTTACTCCATTAGTAATCATAAAAGTATATGTTCTATTCTGACATTATTATTGAATAGACACAACTGCCGATGTCAATGTGGCTGAACCGCTACATGGTGATCAGGATTCTCGCAGGAATGATCATCACCGTATGCTCTCTTACCTATGCCACTACAATTACTTCCACCTCTTTCAAACCTGTTCTATGATATTACTTTCTAATTCAGGTACATGCTTTGAGTATGAAGACATCGGTCCTCCTACATGTGTCTGTCCTCACTGTGGGGCTATTATGTGGTACCAAGAAAGGAGCAATAGGTACCATCGTACATCGAATCCGGAATTCTCTTTATGCTGTAGGAAAGGGAAAGTTTCGATTCCTCACTCACCACCACCCCCGGACTTTATACGTCAGCTATTTGACTATAATGGAGATCAATTGTCGCGTTATTTTCGACGGCATATACGAGAAATTAATTCAAGATTTTCCTTCACCTCCACTGGGGCATATGTCGATTCAAGTACACATGATGGCCAGGGTCCACCGGTGTTTCGCTCTTGTGGAATGAATTATCATCGAATTGGATCTCTATTCCCTAACAGTGAAGATCGTCCGCGGGTTGCCCAGCTTTACATGTATGACACAGAGCATGAGACCTACAATAGGATTATGAGCTTTGGTGATGGGATGCATACTGAGTATGATAAAATGATCATAAATGGTCTAATTCAAGTGTTTAATGAGCATAATGAATTGGTTAGATTCTTCAGGATGGCAAGAGATCGGTTAAATGATAGTACAATGCCTCCTGTCCGCATTCGACTACTCAGTTCTAGACGAAGGGATAGACGCTATGATTTGCCTGTTTCGAACGAGGTCGCTGGACTATTTGATGGTATTGATGAGGAGGGTGGCAACTATCGTGACATATTGGTTTACCCATGGAATTCTGAGCCGCGTACTATTGATTTTTTCATCCAAAGCGTTGTGCGTTGCATTTCCCGTTATTCCTTGTGTATGGAGAAGATCATTATCATTTGGAAATAAGCAACTATACCGAGGACGGACAACTGATTCCCATAGGAACAATTACACCCAGAGAGTTCTATGCATATCAACTCCAACAGCGTCGTAATGTCCATTCACTCATCCTTCTAGGAGGTCGACTGTTTCACGAGTATGTTGTTGATGCTTACTGTGTCGTTCTTGAATCTCGATTTTCGTGGCTCAGATGAAACAGAGATCGGTTTCGTGCCGAAATTTTATGTGGTCTACAGGATGCGGTTAATAGAGGTGACACAGATGGCTCCTTATATGGTAGAAGAACAATTCTCCCATCTTCCTTTGTTGGAGGGCCTAGATATATGATGCAGAGCTATCAAGATTCAATGGCCATTTGTAGAGTTATGGGGTATCCTGACCTATTCATCACTTTTACTTGTAACCCCAAATGGCCAGAAATTAGACACTTCCTTGAATTGATCCCTGGCCAGCCTGCTGAAGATAGACCCGATATCATCGATTGTGTATTCATGATGAAGCTTCAGAACTTTAGAGACGATTTAACTAAACACAAACACTTTGGCCGTGTTGTCGCAGGTACAATTCTTTAGTTCCTTATTAAATGAAAAACATTTTTTCTATCTTTCAATAATTCCCCTTATTAATAACTCACTACCTTGTAGATCTTTGCACTGTTGAGTTCCAAAACAGAGGTCTCCCTCATGCGCACATCGTGCTCTTCCTTCATCATGATGATAAGATTAATACTCCTTAGAAAATTAATCGTCTCATCTCTGCTGAACTTCCTGACAAGGAAAAAGACCTTATTGGATATAAAGCAATTGTGACTCATATGCTCCATGGCCCTTGTGGGGCAGCAAATCCACGATGTCCGTGCATGGTAAATAATAGATGTAGCAAGCATTACCCACGCTTCTTCCAAAATGAGACAATAATTAATGACGACGGTTTTCCCCTTTACCGGCGAAGGAATAACGGTCGATATGCTGTTGTCCATGGCATACCATTGGATAACCGCTGGGTCATCCCACATAATTGTGACCTCTGTGTGAAAAATGATTGTCATGTCTACGTAGAGCTCACTAACTTGGACATGTGTGTTAAGTACCTTTGCAAATATGTTAACAAGGCCACAGACATGTCTACAGTTCTTGTAGAAGCAGATCGTCGTCTGCATCATAATGGGCCCAGAAATGATACTACTCATACTGACGAGATCAAACAATATATGAACTGTCGTTTTGTCTTTGAATCAGAAGCAATATGGCAAATCTTTGACTTCTTTATTCATGAGCATCATCCATCAGTAGAGCGGCTATCTTTTCATTTACCGGGTGAGCAGAGTGTTTTATATGAAGATCATGATGACCTGCGTGATGTCGTCCGTGCACACGAGGAAAGTATGACAAAGTTTTAGGCTTGGATGCACTGTAACTCTGTTGATGCTTTTGCTCGCACATTGACATACATTCAATTCCCGGAACATTTTGTGTGGAATAGGCAAATCAAACAGTGGACTCGGCGACGTCGGGGACGCAGTATTGGGAGGATTTACTTTGTTCACCCAACTGCAGGTGAAAGATTCTACCTCCATATGCTCCTAAATGTCATTAAGGGACCTAAGTCATATGAGGAGATTCGCACGGTCCATGGTATACCTTATGCAACATACAGGGGAGCATGCTCCACGCTTGGTCTTCTTGACGGTGACGGAGAATGGCATCAATGCTTGTAAGAGGCAGCACAGTGGGCATCTGGACCTCAGTTACGACAACTATTTGTCATATTCTTGCTTTTTTGCAAGGTTGATGACCCACTAGCCTTGTGGAGGTGCAACATTGATACCCTCACTGAAGACATATTATTTCGTCAACAGGGGCTTCTAAATAACCCGCAGTTGACTATGGCGGATGAAGAGAAACAGAATTATGCGCTGTATGATATTGAACAGGCATTGAATAGAGTCGGTAGAAGCTTGAGGGAATTTCCTACTATTCCATTCCCGCAAGTTGATCCTAGGCTGATGTTACAAAACTCACTCCTCATAGAGGAGTTGAACTATAATAGGATGGCACTGGCTTTAGAACATGCTGACCTGGTTAGCAATCTTAACGCTGCTCAGCGCCATATTTACACATCCTTGATGCACTCAGTTCAACACCGTACTGGTGGGTTCTTCTTCGTCCACGGAAGTGGTGGTACTGGAAAGACTTTCCTATGGAGGACAATTATTTTTAAACTTCGGTCTGATGGTCGGATTGTACTTACAGTGGCTTTTTCTGGTATTGCGTCACTGTTATTACCCGGAGGGACAACTGCTCATTCCCGGTTTAAGATCCCAATCCCAATAGAGGATATATCCGTATTCCATATTAAAAGATCTACTCTAATGGCAGAGCTCCTTTGCAATACCAATTTGGTAATATGGGATGATGCTCCAATGGCACATCGACATACCTTTGAGGCTGTGGACCGAACATTTCGTGATATTCTCTCCGTTGTCGATCCTGCTGCTACAACAAAGGTTTTTAGGGGGTATGACAGTTGTCCTCAGGGGTGATTTTCGCCAAATCTTGCCAGTTATTCCACGTGGTACTCGAGCAGATATAGTTGGAGCATCAATATTATCATCTCCTCTTTGGCAACACTGTACACTATATTCTCTTACAGAGAATATGAGGCTACAAAATTCCACATCATCTGAAGTGTCACTATTCAACAATTGGATTATGAAAGTTAGGGATGGTTCAATTCCATCATGTTGGTTATCAGAAGATGAGGAAGAACCATCGTGGATTGCAATCCCTAATGATTTCTTGATTCCTGCTTCTGTTGATCTGATTGCTGACATTATCTCCTCGACTTACCCAGAATTGACTGCTAGATTTGAGGACACCAGTTACCTAAAAGAAAGGGTTATTCTTTCATCAACTAATGACATTGTAGATGTTGTCAATGACCGTGTCATTAGTATGCTCCCCGGTGATATGCAGACATTTCTCAGTGCTGACAAGGTCTCCCAGGCATCTGATAACTTCGAAGCACACACGTTGCTATGCCCAACTGAGTACCTTAATACTTTCAAGTTTTCTGGTTTTCCTAACCATGAACTACGACTGAAGGTTGGTGTTCCGGTTATGCTAATGAGAAACTTTAACCAATCTCTTGGGTTATGCAATGGCACACGAATGGTTGTCACGCAGTTGGCTCAGACAGTTATTGAAGCAAAAATTATAACAGGTCTTAACTTTGGGCGACGATTTTTTATACCGCAGGTTGAAATGGTCCCTTCTGACACTGATCTCCCATTTATGTTCTGTCGAAGGCAATTCTCTTTGAAGGTTTGTTTTGCCATGACAATAAACAAAAGTCAGGGACAAACTTTCAACCATGTAGGCCTATATCTTCCCCAACCTGTTTTCAGCCATGGCCAATTATATGTTGCCGCATCACAAGTTACCAGTCCTTAAGGGTTTCATGTCCTCCTTCAAACAGAAGATCCTACTAAGCCACTGACTCGAAATATTGTGTACCGTGAAGTCTTCCAGCGACTATACCGATCTTCTTCTTAGTTTCATTCACTCCAGTATGCTACATATCTTTCTCTGTGTACTTTATATTATAACTGTTCTTTACTATGTCCTCTGAAATCATTACTTCATGCTCCCAACTGCAGATAAAAATGAGGCCACATTTTACCCTACTCAGCCAGTTGAGCCCATTCAGCTATAAATGGATGATTAAGGTGCATCTTACCCGCCTGTGGGATTCTAACAATGTTACAACACTGAAATGTTATGGCATTGCGATGACACTACTTGATGAGCAGGTATCCTTTACTTTCCTCCTTTATTGTCATACAACATATTTTCTTCTTTCCTCCTTACGTTGTTTTCCATTTCTTGCTTACTTGTCATTCCTCCATGGTTTTAGATTTTAAACTTGAATATGTTTCCCCTACAACATAATCATATTCATGCCATGGTTGCATCTTCCCTTGCTCCCAAATTCAAGTCTCAATTGTATGAAGGGAATGTCTACATCTTCTCCAACTTTAGCGTCTTCAGGGCTGATAAAGGGTACAGACCAGTTACTAACGAATTAGTCATTCGTTTTAATGCATCCACAACATGCACTTTCGTCCCTGAGCCTGTTCCCAACATCGCCTCTTACAAGTTTGAGTTTGTTCCCTTCGAGGAAATTCACCAACGATACCCTTTGAATGTTCAGTTATGCGGTAATACTTCTCAAACTTACCATTTCATGAACTAAGTTTGACTACTTCAACTTAACTTATGATACACTTTCTACCACTCATAGATGTTGTCGGCAAACTAATTGCCATTGGCTCCAATGCTGAAACCGTCAGATCTGATGGTCTTATCACTACAATGCCAATTATAAAGCTCCAAAGTTTGAGGTAATTGAATACCCTTATTCTATATGGACTTCAGTCCCACTATTGATCTTACTTTAATTCCAATACACTTATACTTACATCCATCACTCTTATTTAGTGCCTCCACCATCGACATAACTCTTTGGGGGGACCAAGCAAATTTGCTTGACTTCAATGCGCTGAAGGACACACCAACAAACAACATTCTTGTCGTCACTTCAACATCTGTAAGGATGTGTCAGGGTATGTGCTTACACATATTCCCAATACTCGCTCAGTTTAACTCATTAAGCAGTAACTTTATACCTTTTGCTATTCTTAACTTCCAGGTCAGTACAATCTCGCTTCCACATCAGGCACAAAAATTTATATTAATATTAATGTCGATGAAGTGCAGCAATTCCTCCAATCGTATGACCATCTAACTTTCTGTTCTATTCTCACTTCCTTCCACTTCCCTGTTAAAACTGATATACTCTTCGTTCCTGGCATCTCACAAAACCTTTATGTCTGCCATTAGGTCATCCACTGGAAATAACATCGTGTGAGAATATGTTCCTTCTCCATCTGAACGACGTACGGAACATAGGGTCATTTATGGAAGGCAGAAAAATATTGCAGAAATTAATGATTTGCTTAGTCGTGGCCCCTTATTCGTAAGTAATTGTACCTTTATCGCCTTTATAAATCATTGATATAACTTTCACCTGACCTTTACCGCCACCACCTAACTATTTACCAAAGGACAATATTTACTCCATTCGCGCCACTGTGTCCGAGGTACTTGCTGAACGTGGATGGTGGTATTTAGCCTGCAAAAAATGTTGCAGACGAGTTGAATCGATCGGATTAACTTATTTCTGCCGTCATTGCAACATTGCGAACCGGACACCGCCCCTACGGTATATACTTATCATTATTCCTCATTTTATCCTTTAAGTTTGTATGTGTTATATTCTGTTAACGAAATATATTCTCTTATCCTTCCAACTTATGTTACAGGTATAAGGCTATTGTCAGAGTTTTTGACTCCATGGGCAGCATACTGTTCACACTGCTTGACTCCGTAGCTGCCAAGTTCTTTGCTTCTTCCGCTACGGCTCTTCGTGCCCTCGAGCAATCGGTTCTCTTCTATATCATTAACCTTATTCATTAATCATTTTTGCCTACATTATACACCTCACCAATCCATTTAATTCACCCCTACTCAATCGCTTATTCGATGTCCCTTTTAATTCTGTAGGATGAAGGGCCTGCAAAACTTCAACATGTTTTTAGCCAAGCATTGAATCGTGAACTGATTCTGGAGGTTGAACTCAGTTCATTTAACTTTCAGAATCCTTCTTCCCCTCTCACTTTGAAGAAGTTTCACACGATTAATCATGAGGAGGAGGCGCTCGCATTTCGCCTTAGAGACCAACTTGTATGGTTTTCTAACTTCTTAATTTCTCCAACAACCCTTTTATTTGTGTCCCTTACCTGAGTTAACCTTTCTTTTTATGTTCCAGCGACCAAGTCAATTGCCACAGGAATCCATCAATTATTCTGCTGATGAAAGGGCTCACACATCTTCTGTGAACATATCATCAACTACTGAAGTTGATATTGCCTCTGCTTTGTAATCCCTACACTCACATTTCATTTTACTTCTTTTGGAGCTTACATTCCACAATAACGTTTCTTATTAACTTCAAATCTCCACAGGTTGGACCTTAGGAATACCCCTTCCAGATCTCATGCTCACATAAAGCCTGATGCATTCGTGTACACTTTGATTGCAGCCCATGAATGGTACTCCTTTTCCCCTTTCTATTTATACATTTTCCTATTTTCATGCACTTATACTTTCATCAATATTTACATATGTCTTTACAGTCTCCCACATCTACTTATTAATTCCTTTGTTCACAGGATTTAATTAGTGGAGAACTTTGACATTGCCGCACAATTTCTGATAATAGAATACTCTTCCATTATATAACTGTTCCTTTATATATCATGATTGAATGCACGTGGTTTTATTTGTAACACCTCAAAAAATTAAAAAAGCATTTTAAAATTTTTTTTGTATGACCTATTTACCCGTCCGTTAGACGGGTTATGAAACTAGTTTTTATTTATTTAAGATTGAATGCACGTGGTTTTATTTGTAACACCTCAAAAAATTAAAAAAGCATTTTAAATTTTTTTTGTATGACCTATTTACCCGTCCGTTAGACGGGTTATGAAACTAGTTTTTATTTATTTAAGTTTAACAAAGTGACGAGTTGTTTCCACGCAGGAGTTGTTCCTATTCCAATTTGGTCGGTGCAAAGTAATTGTAAATCTCAAAAGTAAATACTATCGGAGGGCTGTACGTAGCTGGTAACATGCATGGATGTGCATCCACGTGGTCTGGTCATAATCGTTGTACCCTGACCCCCCCAACCAGACACATGGCCAGCAATATTGTTCAATCTCCACTTCTCTAGTCTAAACATTTTCCCCGTTCACAGGGTTTCAACATATCCAGCCGAATTTTCAAAAATTTCTAGCCAGGTATATTAATTTTCCATCGACCCAGGTATACATGAGGAAAATATGAGACACATAACGTGAATCGAATATATTAAAATTTAGAGATAATCACAATTTACGGTTAAAGTTTAGGTGAATTACATTTTAATCATCCTATTTAAAAAATATACACTTTATTTCTGGCTTTTAATACAATTTAACAGTAATTTTTAAAATTTTAATTTAGATTGTACAGTTATCATCTTTAGATAATTTCAATATGAATAGTTTTTTTAATGATCAATTGACAATTAAAAAATACTGTTTTAAAAATTAAAAGAAATACAGAAAAAAATAATTTAAAATATCAATTAACCGTAAAAAAATATCAAATATATTAAAATTACTGAAAAAATAGCTACTGTAATATCTAAATTAATACCTTAGAAGTTACTATCAGACTATATTAAAAAGCCAAGGGATAAAAAATATATTTCTGAAACAAAAGTGAGCAAAGTGTAATTTCATCTAAACTTCAGAGGACAAATTATAATTATCTCTAAAATTTATAACCAATAGTGTATAAGTAAAACATGTTTGTGCTGATAAAATAATAAAACGATGTCTGGAAAAATATCCTGTCAATTGACAAAGGTCAAAGCAGTAACATGAAAACGATGTAAAACAAATTTAGACATCATATATTCTCAAAATTTTCATTACATTTAGGAAAGTAATATAAAAATGAAGCCGACCCAAGACGCAATGCTTGTACCCGCATTTATCGGTCTCTTCAGCGTTCTTTCAAGGTTATTTCATGTTTGGCAAAAATAACAAAAAAACCACAAATGCTTACAACATAGCCCAATCAGCCCACTGATATTTTTTTTTGCCAAATAAACTACTGATGTTTATGAGTATGACTGATTTGCCCGCTTCCATTAAAATGAAGCCCACGTGACTAAAGGGAAGCCACATCAGACTTGGCTGGTGAAGTCAACATCCTAATTAAAAGCTCCTCGAAAATTGAACACCCCTGGACGTGCTCGTCTCTCTGATCTTCTAAAACTCAAACCCTTGAACATCCTTGGGACATACCCGTCTCTCGAATCGCTTGTGCATCTCTTTAATTGAGAAGCTTAGAGCCCCGAAGTCTATCTGTGTGAGCCTATCCTATAGCCATAGCCTTCTTGACTCCATCAATGGACGAGCCAACCTCAAACGTCCCAAAACCCTTAAAGGCGTCGGAGTCGGCGATCAATCGGAACAAGGGAGAAAGAAAATGGCCGATTATCTTTTTATTTTTGCCACATCAGCTAATTTAAAAATATTTATTTTTGCCACATAATTATCATTTAAAGGAATATTCTTTATTTTTATGGTATATTCGCTTATTTAACCACCAATGGTTTATTTTGGTTGATTTTAAACCATTAGTGGTTTATTTAGCCTGAAAAAATATATTAGTGGCTGATTTGGGCCAACCAGAAAACATTAGTGATTTTATTATTATTATTTTTGCCTTCATGTTTTAATCCATATATATTGAGGCTGACATTTAAAACTGTAAAATAATTTTTTTTAAAAAAGGAAAGAAACAGAAAACTAAATTATTCGGATTAAAGCATTAACCCGAACTGGCCCGATTTAAACGGTTTTCAAATTTTTTTAATTGTTACTACGAAACAATGTTTAAACCCTGCAGTAGAACCAAAGAGACAAAACCGGTTGCCTCGGACCCTCCGGAAGCAAATGCCAAGCCACCTGATCAAACGCGGAAACTCGGTCGACTGTTTTAGACTTTTAGTACAGCATTTTATTTTATTTAGTTTAGGTTATTTTCCAGGAAAATTTCTGACTTTGAAATTAAGCTCAGTAGGACCAGATCATGTGTACAAGTGAAATCTTTGTTTTTTTTTTTTTAAAAAAATATTGTTTCCTCTTGCATTACGTGGTGTGATTTTACTGTAAATAATGGATTCAGAAAATTTTCACGGAGGGGTAACCATATAATTGAATTTTTAATTATAATTTATTTCCAAATTAAAATTCCACAAGAAAAACATAAAATTTAAAGTTTCCAGAAATAGAAGTGCTAAATGGATTTGAATTTAATGTGTTTATGCAAAACATATTTTTAATTAATTATTTTATATTTCACATTGCTTGTTTTTTAAGGTTGGTGAAGTCTTGTAGTAAATTATAGTAGGATTATTTTAAAGAATATTAATTAATTTACCAAAAAAATTGAAAAGTTAATCATCAAAGCCCATATATGCTTGAAAAGCCTTGGTTTTTAGTTTCTTTTTAAAAGTTCCTAGTACTAGTTATTGATGCTATCATATGATCTGAAAAAGAAGGGATTTTTTTGGTTTGATTACAAGAACTTTCTAGCTTCTGTTTATTAATTTCATGGTACATTATTGGTATTCATTGAGATGGAGCACTCATCTTAATGAAAATGTGAACTTGACTCTAACAACTATGAGAGATGTTATAAGCAAGTCAAATTCATACGCCAGCTCTCACAGTGACTTTTGTGCGACGGGTAAGTCAGATAAAATTCACTTTCTTCGCCAATTTAACTTGATTTCCTTTTCTACGAATAAAAAAG
Source organism: Aquilaria sinensis (assembly GCA_005392925.1). NCBI lineage: Eukaryota > Viridiplantae > Streptophyta > Magnoliopsida > Malvales > Thymelaeaceae > Aquilaria > Aquilaria sinensis. Next base: position 72,119 of record SMDT01001543.1, on the reverse strand, counting down.
GAAAATTGAGGAAGGAACTTACCGTTTCATTTGCAGCTGGCACCTCCGCTTTGAAATCTTATTTTCTGTTAAAAAAGATGAAATGTTTATTTGTTCTTAAAATTCGTTAGTATTTTATTTGGTTCCCCGTTAATTTTAACATGGGCATATGGCCATCATCCAACTCAGGTGGGCCACCGCAGGCATCAGTTAGCAAACACGTAGTAGGAGTTATTTTTAAAGGAATTTGCAGGCACAGTTCAAGGCGTTTTGGGGTAAAAAAACAGGCGAATGATGAAGAGTAAGGACCCAAAATCTCTCTCTTCCCCTTCATTTGATGGGTTGGCCGAGTGGGTCATGGTAGGTTTGTTTGTATTCCCTCAAAAAATGTGGCAAAAACTTGTCTTTTAACCCAAAAAACTCTCTTTCACCCCTCTCATGTGCTCAACAATTGATCATTTCTCATCATCCCTCTCCATCTCTCTTTCTCCGTCTCACACCAAAAGTACCTTACAGAAGTAGTATTTCCTTGTCTCATTAGAGCATCACCTCTCTCATTTCTCAATCTGTGTCAGGAGAGGAAGATTGAAGTTTTGGGGTGACATTAAGCTCTGTTTCTCATAATAAAGGAAGAAATTGCAGGATTGAATTGAAAAGATTTGAAATTTTTGGAGGATGAATGGTCTCTCTCATCTTGAACCTGGTTCTGAGTTTGTTGAAGTTGATCCTACTGGAAGATACGGCAGAGTAAGCAAATAGCAATCCCCTTTTCTGTCTTAAGTAATCCCGTTTCCTATCTGTCTCCATTTCTGTTTCTATTCTTATTTTAGGGCATGAATTTTGATTTCGCCCTTTTATCCTTTTTATTTGTGGCTGCAGTACAATGAAATACTTGGCAAAGGAGCTTCAAAGATAGTGTATGGCTCTCAGCTTTCTGTGTAGTTCTTTATTTGCCATTCTCTGGGACAAGATTTGACTTCTATTGGGTCTTTAGATGAGCTATGGCAAATGGGTGGTTGGCTGATTGTGAGTTTATCGGGTGTTTGGTTTTGCTTTTGCATTTTTGAGCAGATATAAGGCATTTGATGAATATGAAGGGATTGAAGTTGCTTGGAACCAGGTCAAGCTCTATGATTTCTTACAAAGTCCTGAAGATCTTGAGAGGCTCTATTGTGAGATTCACCTCCTCAAGACCCTGAAGCACAAGAACATTATGAAGTTCTACACCTCTTGGGTTGATACTGCAAATAGGAATATCAATTTTGTGACTGAAATGTTCACTTCTGGCACCTTAAGACAGTAAGGACAATTTCCCTGCTATTGGAATCTTGTTAAGGTCAGCTCTGCTTTTATTTGGGTGAATTCTGTTGCTTATTGATCATGTATGTGGCGCCTCGCCTTTTCTGCTGAATAGATATAGGCTGAAGCACAAGAGGGTCAATATTAGAGCAGTAAAGCACTGGTGCAGGCAGATCTTGATAGGGCTTCTCTATCTGCACAGCCATGACCCACCTGTTATCCATAGAGATCTCAAGTGTGACAACATCTTCATAAATGGAAACCAAGGAGAAGTGAAGATAGGTGATCTTGGACTTGCTGCAATCCTTCGAAAACCACAAGCTGCTCATTGTGTTGGTAAGTTTACTAAGATGTCGCAGATTATAACTGGTTGAAGATTTTGATATCCCATTCCCTTTCGCTCAGTGTCAACATTTTGGACAAATTAAATCAGTTTTAATCCATTATTCAGGCACGCCAGAGTTCATGGCTCCAGAAATATATGAAGAAGCTTATAACGAATTGGTTGACATTTACTCGTTTGGAATGTGCATTTTGGAAATGGTTACCTTTGAATATCCATATAGTGAATGCAACAATCCAGCGCAGATATACAAGAAAGTTATCTCGGTAAAAGAGAATTTGCTGTTTTTCAATTGGCATTTCTTCTATTGTATACCCCAATGGATATGTGTTTTATTAACACGGCTTATTATTCAGGGTAGAAAACCAGATGCTTTATACAAAGTCAAGGATCCAGAAGTTCGAGAGTTTGTTGAGAAATGCTTGGCAACTGTGTCTATCAGACTATCAGCAAAAGAGTTGCTGAATGACCCTTTTCTTCAGATCGATGATTGTGAGTCAGATTTTAGATATCTGGACTCTGCGAGAGAACTTGATGAACTGGGTCCCCTCATTAGGCAACCTGCCCTGGAACGCTATCATAGCAATGATTCTTGGAGTAATGGATACCCACAGAGTGGTTACGAGACTCCAAATGAATGGATGTACCCACAGAATGGTTATGCGACTCCAAATGAATGGTTGTTTAATCCTGCCGAAATTGAATCCAGTGGAATTGAACTTTTTGAGCATCAGGAGGATGAAAGTCCTGGACATCTTGACATTAGTATCAAGGGGAAAAAGAGGGAAGATGACAGCATTTTCTTAAGGATCCGGATTGCAGATCAAGATGGTCAGTTATTTTGTCTCATCCATTTGTTTGACTTTTGTCATTGTGTCCTCAATTTCTTATTCGTTGAAATGATAATTGTCTCATAAACAATGGCTGATGCAGGCCGCATTCGCAACATATATTTCCCATTTGACATTGAGATGGATACAGCATTGAGTGTGGCTACAGAAATGGTTGCGGAGCTGGATATCACAGACCAAGATGTGACTAAAATAGCAGATATGATTGATGGGGAGATAGTTGCATTGGTACCAGAGTGGAGGCCAGGCTTAGGGATCGAAGAGACCCCTCACATTGCAAATCATAGCTTATGTGACAACTGTGCATCCAACTTCACATCTACAGGTTCTCTGATGGAGTTTCTTTCTCATAGTTCAGATGCAAAGGACTTGAAACTTCTTCAGTGTTGTAGAAATGGATGTGCCTCGATGCATGGTCGTTTTGAAGAGATAAGTTTTCAGGTTGATGAATCTGAGCATCATGGGATGGATGGTGAACCAAATACATCAAGTGAATCTGAGAGCACGCATTATCATGAAACCTGGAGTAGGCTAGAAAGCTGTGAAATTAGCCCATTGGCTTCTTCATCCAATCATTCTGATGAGGAATGCGAAAGATCCAATGATTCCTTCTTGGCCAAGGATGAGAATGATGCATACCCAGGAAACAAGATTGCATCTGATGCACAAAACCTGGTTAGGCATTTGACAGGTTCTCCTTGCTCTTTCTCCATAGATCCTTCGTTGTATTTTGATCTCTCGGACAGTGATTATGGAAGAGAAATGCAGCAGGAACTGCGATGGCTCAAAGAGAAGTACCAGAGGGGAATGAGGGAACTTAGAGATAAAAACTTAGGGCCTGCATCAAGATCTTCAAGTTTTAATGGCAGAGAAAAGGAAAGAGCATACCGTCCAGTTGCAACACAAGGAGATGAAGAATTCCATCTGAAATGGTCTGATTCTGACGGAGACCATCTTCCCAACCTCCATGAATATAAGAATAAGAGCTGCCCCAGTTCAGAAACCGAAAGGGCCGGACATTGCAAGACAAGGAAACCTTCAAGGTCAGCTGTTATCGATATTCTCCCGAGTTGCTACACCGAGTCATTTCGCCCACACTCCCTTAACAGGACAACTTCCCTCCCTGTTGATATGTAACCTTTTTAAGGAATTTCCATTTTTTGACATTTTATACATTCATACAGAGGATGTGAAGCTGCGGAAGGTCGGCTGCTTTTGGTTCAGTGATACATATGTATTGCCCTTGTAGAAAATACAAATGGAGATCACAATGTAGATTGATTGACGATCATTAATCGATCAACGAAATCTTAATCCCGGTTAGTTTGCTACCAAAATGAAGGTATAGAGGGAACTGCATTTGAGTTCTATATATCCTGAAATCAAGGGTGACCATGTCGGTATATCAGGTACTTCTGCTTCAACAATTGTGGGTTAAATTTCATAAACAGTTTCTAACATTTAATTATTGTCTTGTTTTAAACCCTGAGATATTGACTGTTTATATTTAGCCCTCAACCTATTAAAAATGTCCCATTTTAGTCGTAAATTTATTAAAAGTGTTTTATTCCAGTCCTCCATTACATAAAATTTGTTAACTCTTAATAATTAAATTATAGTGACTTTTCTATCTACAACTTAAACTATTTAGAAATTGTCTTCTTATAAATAATTTTAATAGATTTAGGATAAAACAGAACACTTAGTAATAGATGAGGGATTAATACGTAATGATAGTTAAAGATTGAGGGACTATCCACTCAATAATTAGCCGACAATTCCGTGTAGTTATTCTGTTTGTCTGCACCCTTGAAATTAAAAAGGACGAAAATAATATAAAATACAAGGAAGGAAAAGGCAAAGGTAGGAAATTCCAATCGCAGTCCTGTTGTTTTGAAAGAGTTGGATGAGGATCAAAACCGAAAGCAATAAAATTGCAAAAGTGCACTTTAATCATGGATGTATTGATTATATACATGGGTAGGGACTGCAATTTTTTTAATTTAATTAAATTTAACTAGGTCAGTTCTGATCTGACCTACCAATTAATCATGATGCCCATGGCCAATATTATAAAGAAAAAAACAGGAAGTAGAAAAAAAGGTGACAGCTGGCTAATGTGAGAGTTGCTGCTAAGTGCTACCAATACCATCTCCAAGCCCCACAGTTTCAACAATTAAGCTCCAACTGTCAAACGGGTAGCAGAAGCAGATCACGTGTATGTTTCTCCTTGTGTCAGTAACCTTTTGTCGCAATCATAATTTGTGATATATGCCTCCCGCACTCTCAAATAATGGTAAATACTCTTTCAAATATTTGGGAAGGTCTAGAGTTTGGTTCTAAAAACTGGTTTTGTTATCTTCCGATTTTAAAAAGTTTGTATTCTCCTTCTCTTTAATTATGGTAGTGATATTTTTTTTCTCATACACTTATAATGATATTTCTAAATATTAGAAATATATATATATATATATATGTCATAAATGTTGGGCTCGTAAATTTATAACCAACAGTTATGAATTTAGCAATTTATCGGCATATATATGTGTTTTCAAGATTTATATGTATGAAAATGTAACAACTACAAATATTTCACATTGCCTTATAAACAATCCTTATCGATGTGAATGATCTGCAAGGTTGTTGTGGGAAATATATAGTGAACATTATTATCATCATAGTAATATTATATTTTAGTAAAGCTATTTAATCTATTTATCTATGGTCATATGATGGTAAAAGAAAAAGTGAATACATGATCTGCCACATCAAGGAACATATGATTGGGATGATGAACCATACTCATCCTCCATGCATGGTTATCTACTTACATTGGGATGCCAGCTTTTAGCAATGATTCACATCCTCATGCCACCTACATTAAATATAGAGTAGTGTCATATGTACTAAAACACTCATACTACAATATTACAATTTTTTTGGATTTAATAACTAGTACAACAGTACTTGTTCAAATTTTCGCATTTTTTTTCTAATTTATGATAGTGGTAATGACACTTTGAGAAAAAGGAAAATGCAGGGCGCTCCTCATTTACTGGTGTGAGGTCAGCTTAGGCGGACTTGATAAATATCGCATCGCAGGGCCGGGCAGGAATAATTAATTGAGACTATTGAGTTGTTTGGACTAAGAGGAACGTACAGATACGTGGTACTTAGAAGTACAGTCAACAATTCCGACCGAGCCCATTAACTTTTCTTTCTTTTTGCAAAACAAATTAAGGTAATTTTCTTTGCGACTCCCGCTCCAAGCCACCTTGTCCTTGTCAAAGTCACCCAAAAAGGAAAAGTGGCATATTATAGATATAGGGAAAAATTCAAATTTAGTCCCCTAACTTTGAGGGGTTGTCCTAATGTGGTCCTTTAGCTCTAAAATTGACTATTAAAGTCTCTTAACTCAAATTACGTGTCTTATTTTAATCTCTATCGTTAATTCAAGCGTTATTTTGAATGAAAAATGCCTATGTGGCACTTACTTTGCCGCCGACATCAAATGCGATGACAATAAGTGGCTAGAATGGAAAAACAATAAAAATCTGGCTAAAATTCACACAAACACTTAATTTTAAAGGTTTAAAGTGACATTAGCCATAATATTTATCTTCCCCAAATCGTCGCCGATTCAAACCCTGGGTACACCTCCGGCCTGTCCACTACCCAATCCTGCCCACTTTTCCTCGATACCCGCTCCCTCTTCATCCTTCTGCCGCTCTCCTCTTCGCCATCTCAAGCAACTGTTCCAACACCAATTTTGATTGAAATAGTGCTAGAATTCGTGATGGCTTTGTTAGCGATACGAATGGGACACCGACAACAGAGAGGCAATGGAGGCTTAGATCACGCTAGCTAAGGAGAGACGGTAGAGGCATAGACGGAGAGACGGTAGAGGCATAGACATAGAGACGGCGAGATGGATGGTGGTGTAGAGGGGGAAGCTGTAGTGGGCGCAATTTGGGGAAGAAGATTTGGGTTAAATTATGCCCTAGGACCTTTGGATTATGCATTTGTGTCATTTTAGTCTGATATTTAATTTATTTTAGCTTAGCCACTTACTGTCATGAAAATGGCAACCACGTAACAGTGTGGTTGTCACATATTCAATTTTCATCCGAAATAACGGTAAAATTAACGGTATGTACTAAAATAAGATGTGTTAATTGAGTTAATAAACTTTAATAGTCACTTTTAAAATTAAGAGACCATGTTAAGATGACCTTTAAAGTTATAGAACTAAATTTAAATTTTATCCTATAAATATATGTATGCCAACTTGGCTTTATTTGGATTGGAGGTGAAGTGGTGCATACCAGTTCACACCGTATCTTTGAAAAAGATCCCCAACTTTCACTTTAAAAATTCGTATTGCTAATGGTATTGCTTTCGCTGTTACCCTCACCCGACAGGCAACAATCCAGGCAACGGCCTGCGGGATAATCGATCCCACCACATGCAGCCACATGTCCGGATACTTATCTGATGCAAAATAAGATTAGACAGTGGAGCCTAATTCATTCTCACATCATTCACTCTATTAGTATTTGTTTTCAGGTTATAATAACGTGGCCCCGATGCACATGGGTTGTCTCATATGAAGTTGGTAAACCATTCGGGGAATGGGCGCCCCGAATGGCTGGATAATTTTGTTATGTTTATGCCTAATAGCTTAATTGTATTATTTATTCTTATTCTTGACATAAACTTATTACTTATTCTCTCTCTTCCAAAAACGATGAAATATATTTATTTTAGGCTATTCTCAAAAAATTGAAATACTTCATTCGTCTCAATTTTTTTTTTAATCATTTCAGTTTTTTAACTTAAATTTATTTATATTAGTATTTACTATTTTTTTAAAAAAAATTATACTTAAAAACTAAAAGTATAGAAAATTTATATTTAGAAAATAAAAAACTTGTAGGTTTTAAGTATAAATTTTTTAGCAAATGCTAATATAAATAAATTTAACTCAAACTTAAGTAAAAAAATCAAATAAAATGGTGCAAAAAAATTAAGATGAAATTAGTATTTTCTAAAAAAAAAAAAACATCTAATTACCTTAATACACTCATGTAACCTCTCACTACATAAACTCAATAATTTTTTTTTTAATATTCATTCAAACTCTCATCAAGTAATGATACAAAAACAAAAAAGAAATCTTTTTTTTTTCTTTCCATTATCATCTAAACTATCACTACGGAAAACTCAAACAAGAGATTCTTTTCATTTTAGTTTCAGAGATAAAATTGAAAAAAAATATTATCATAAATTATATACTCCTTAATTTCTCTATTTAAATAGTCACTTCAACATTTACATGATAGGAGAATTATTAAATACTATATCCATTTTATATTCTTCGCATTATTTTCTAGATTGTTTTAAATTCTTTGCATTATTTTCTCTTTTGATAAGGCTGAGTACAAAGTGACTATTATACCCTTGGTTCTTTACTTCTTCCCCATCTTACCGATTCTTCTTCTGAATCTATCTAATTCTTCCGAATCCTATCCAAAATCAGCATCATGGGGGTACTGAGTGCACAAATTGAGCCACTAATGGCATGGGTAAGCGTTGATTGAAAGTCATCCTCCTTCAACTGCGCAAGATCGACTGGTTCACGTTTATCCTTGTAATGGCAACTTCGGTCAATTGAGTTGCCTTCATCCTCATTTGGCCCGCTGCCTTCCTTCTTCAAAATAGAAAGCGATCTTCTGATCCTCCATCGCCATCTTCATCAACTACGACTTCCCTATCATCAGGCACACGTCAGCCAATGACCGAAAACGATATGACAGGAATGGCGATGACGATGACAGTGGTGAATTGAGATGCAACAGCAAAACACAGAGATGGAGAGAGACGATGAAGCGATGGGCAGTATTGGAAAGAAGCGGCAATTGGTGACTTTTCTTAATTGGTAAAGAAGAGGCATGTCTTATCCTTGTGCAAATTAGGCTCCTTCCCTTGTTATTCATACTAGGCTTCACTTCCAAATAAAAAATTTATTTTTTTTATTTTTATTTTTTTACAAATACTAAGCTCAAGTTCTAGAATAGTCTGGCTGGGTTAAGAAGGCTGAAGATAAGCACGAGGGTTTTTGGGTTAGGCCTAGTCCAGAGGTGGCGTGAGTTAAACAGTCCGTTTTCTTTTCCTTGGTTCATAACAAGATCTCCTGTTCTTTAATCTTCAATTTCCTTGTAAAGAAGAGTTTTGAGGACTTCAGTTTCATCTCAAAGAAGGTCTTTGCCAACGGCCACGTGCAAACTAACACTTCCTACCAAACTACACCTTCGATTTAACGACAAACCCGTGGCTGTAAGCAATGGCCGGGCGGGCTAATAAAGGAAATCGAGCATAGAAAATTGAGAAGTTGGAAAAAACAAAAACAAAAACAAAACGGGCGATGGGGAAACAAAAAACCAGAAACATCAATCCATGTACTTCCTTTTGGAAAAAAAAAATTTAAACAGGACAATATGAAATTGTGATTTTTGAATTTTTAAATTTTATATTTGGGTATGTATGTTGACTTTCATATTAATCTAAATATATTTTATTTAAATTTAATTTCATTATTTGAATATTTTTTATTAATAATACTTTCTTCGTCCTATATTCTTTACATCATTTACTTTTCAGCAATTAATTTATAATTTTTTATTTTCAACATTTTAGTATATAAATGAAGAACTTTTATATAAAAAATAATAAATCAACACATATAGTTTCTAAATATATATTTTTTTTAATTTTTTCTAATAAACACTAATATAAATAAATTTAAATCAAACTATGTGAAAAAGTCAAATGGTGCAAAGAATATGTGACGGATGTAGTAATTTAAATAAGTTAATATTCATACAAATTTAATGTAACTATCAATTAAATAAAAAATCAAATATATACCAATTAGGTTGTATAATATTAATTAAATAACCATTATATTAAAATAAACCATATTCTGTTTTAAAAAAACATTATTAATACATTGACTGAGCATGATAATCGCTATATTAACAACTGAAGTGGGTAGTCGCAAAAGTTATATCCGCTCATAAGTTTCTCGATTGATTTTTAATTAAAAATTTTAGTTACTTATTACAGTGAAAATTTAATCACAAACAAATTGTGACTTAGAAAAATGCAACTACAATTCTCAATCGCGAATCAGCTACTTCTAATATCGCAATTGAATTGCAACTAAACTTTCGGTCACGATTTAAAATCTGTGTTGTAGTGATAACAAGATCTCCTGTTCTTTAATCTTCAATTTCCTTGTAAAGAAGAGTTTTAAAGACTTCAGTTTCATCTCAAAGATCTTTGCCAGCAGCCACGTGCTAACACTTCCTACCAAACTACACCTTCGATTTTATGACAAATCTGTAGCTGTAAGCAATGGGCGGGAGGACTAATAAAGGAAATCTAGCATAGAAAACTGAAAAGTAGGGGGAAAAAAAAGAGAGGAAGAGGGGGGGGGGGGGGGGCTCCCAGAGAATGGGGAAGGAACAAACCATTAACATTTAAACTTCTATTAACACAATCCACGTACTTCCTTTTTTTTAAAAAAAAATGTAAAAGAGGACAATATGAAATTAAAGAAAAAAATAGCCTGCACCTGACCTTATCGCAAAAAGTTCCAGTCATCTAAAAGAGCGGTGAATGTTGGGCAATACTAGGCTGGAGCCAGGTCAGGCCAGCCACATCTTTCGTGACAAAGACCAACACTATTGAGTCAACTTGTTCTTTCATCCACTTTACCAACCAGACATTTCAAAGACCTAAACCACACAATACAGAGAAGCAGCGTCCCTCTTCTGTGCTCTAAAATATCTTTTCCTAAACCCGGTTAAATCCAAGCGCATCACCAAGTTGAAGAAAAGCCGGACCATTTCTATTTCCATACAACCACTTGTGACCGATATGGGGAAATGACCAGCACCTACTCCTCTACAACTAAAAGCATGCCTGCCATTACCAAGCTATACATATTGCATTAAAATACCACACAACTACAGTGCAATTCAAAGCAATCAATTAAATAAAACTAAAACATCCTACTTTACCATCTGGTGCTTGCAACCAGCTAATCTTTTAGCCGCTAGAAACAACAAATTGCATACACAAGTGACCCCGAGTACGCGTAATTTGGTATATACCATTAAGTAAACAACTAATCTAAGTACCTTGAACCTCTGTTCATTACAAATAACCATGTATTAGCTAGGAGCAAATCCTCACAAAATTGACGTCACAAGATGGGGGATTTTTTGTTTTCCCGTTTAGAGGGGAAAAAATGAAGATGACGATACTGAATCCCACAAACAAAAAAAAAAGCAAGAATAAACATATGAAAACAAAAACAAGCAGATTATAACGTCAAAGCAAGAAAGAGAAGCACGAGCAACGGTTGGGAAGTGACAACTGTGCTATATTATCTCCAGTTTAGTAGAATGCGGTGGTTTTTACGTGGGCTAAAGTGCAAAAATTGGTCACAAAGTTTGGGGCAATTTTCAATTGGATCATTAATGTTTCAATTTGTCTCATAACATCATTAAACGTCAATAGACTCTTGCCTTCCAACCATTAGTAATATTCACATCTACCTCTCGCATTAATGCCTCGAGTTCCTTTATTTCCTAAAATCTCTAACCCAAGTCCTTGAAATCATAAAAATCTACAGAGTCTAATTTGTGTGAGTTCAAAATAACATTTCTCAACAACAAAAACATAGATAAGTTAAATGCAAAATCAATGAAGTTTAATCATAATATGAAAAACGGAACAATGACTTTAGTAACAAATGAAAATGATGCGCTTAATTCTTCCAAATCCCAACAGATCTAAACAATGAAAGACTATATGCAGTAGTAAGAGGCAGATAGTCTTTTCCAGATATGCAAAATTCTCAAGAAATTTACAAGCACCAAAAATATTGGTGGAGCTACACTTGTTTCCTCAAGGAGGATAATTAAGTATTACAGTAAAGGAGAGCATGAGAATTATGAGAATTAGTATTTCATATCCCAGGGAAGCAGACACTACCTATGTTCTTATGTGTACATATTAAATGGTACTGGACCTTGTTGTCAAGGATGAGAACATAGCACCTCTATACAAAAACAGTGCAGTATATACAAAGGAAATTCATTAAACAGTTCCATACCTATCATCTGGGATCTGGAAGGTACAATGTCTATACTCACAAAATTTCACAGAGGCCTTAGAAGTGGGTAATCTTCAAGAAGTTCGCGCTCTGATAGTGTGTCATTTTCATTCTGTGGGGTCCACAAGACCTCGACTGCCTGCATAATAACAGATAGATATTAGCTACAGTATGAGAACCCTAAGAGGCTTATGCTGCAGGACAGTTCTTACCAGTATTTTGCCTGAAGGAATAGATGCTAGCTTTTGTAGGGCTTCCTTTAAGTCTCCACTTCCATTAACAATTGGCAGCTTATGTACTCCTTCAGCAGCCACCAAGATCGTTATCTGCCAATCCAGAAATTCAATATGAACGTAAGAAAGTGAAGTCAAATAATCGGCTCATATCCAATAATCCAATTACTAAATGGAAACATATTTAGATAAAAGAAAATCATCGTGATCAAAAGGAAAATAGAGAAAACCAGAGGTACTCAAAAGATAAAATAAGTTAGCATCCAATCAATTTGCCCATCAAGTTCAAAGACATCAAGTTTCAGTTATTAAAGCAAAAAATATATATTGTCATCAAATTAAGTTTTCATTCAAATGAAAGAATCACCTCACATTATACAATAACTGCCACTGAGTCCAAAAACATCCAGAAAGCTACACATCAAACCATTGAATTTTGCAAATTGAAAATTAAGTGCAAAATTTGGCAAACAGTGATCATTAGCATAGATTTCTAAACAAGATTTACACCAGCCAAATATTTAGTAAACCAGATCCAAGTACAGCCTACTCCTCAACTTGCTCTTGGATCCATCAGCAAGCAAAATTTAAGTCAAAGACTTACCACTATGTACTCATTGCTGAATCCACTAGATTTCTGACTGCTTGTTGTTTGCCTTCTTATATTGTTCACATTAACAAGTGTCTCTTCATCAAACTTGCCTCTTTCTTCAATAGAAAGTTGATTGAAGCGTTTTTCTCCATCCTCAACGCTTCGTTTTACCTCAGCCTATTTCACAAGTAAACATCCAAACTAATGATATCTGATTGTCTAAAGCACATAAGATCTCAACTAAATCATGCGTGAAGAAACAAACACCCAAATAAACACAGACACTAAATAAGCACAGCAAGACACTAAACAAAAAGTATAACAAAGCAACCAATCTCCCAGGATGATAAAATTAAGAAGGAATTCAAATTCATACTGATATTTCAAGCTGCTCAATATCTAAAACTTTGCCAACCAAAACAATTGATAACTTACAGTAAACCTCATTCAAACTTTGTATTCTCTCACATATGCAAGTTTGTCAACTATCCATGCATGTACAAATGGACACAAGCGTATCTGCTTGTGGGCTTGTACATGTACCCATGCATCAGTACTGTCATAGACAAGCTTACAAGTTTATGAACTAGGCACCAGAAGATCTACATCTTTGTTACTTAACTTTCAGTCTGTAGAAGGAAAATGTCATTGACCATAGCAGTTTAGACTTTGGAATCACAAAGCCACAACAATCCAGCTAGTATACTGGGCATGATGGGAACAGCACTACAGAAAGCGACTTACGGATGAATAACCTGAGATGCAATAATCAGGGTGACGGAGCAAGGCCAATGTTGTTTCTGTAAGAACAAAAGAAACATTTTTCTCTCCTTCAGATTGGATGACAAAGCATATGAGGACAAAAGTTGATGATGATGCATAAGAAACCAATCACCAAGTAGTGATCCTCTAATGAACAAAAATATGATCCAAGAGTTGTTTCTATTAAGGAAAAATGCACATGCACGAACAACTGACAGTAAAACAAAAACAGCAAGTACAAAACCAACAAATTGTGCTCATCCTGCTATGACATGTCATGCTATTCTACACACTTATGACTAATTTACAAATATTAGATGAATACAACTGCCTAACATTCCTCAAAAGTGAAAAGTACTTTAACTTATTTTATAGCAAGAACTGAAACAGGATAATATACGAACAGTAAAGGAATCAGCATAACTAAAAAGAAAAGCTCACCAGTCAATACATAGCTCAAACCCTCTGAGCTAGAAGTATCAGCAACTTCGGCAATTCGATTAAGATCCTTCTGCAGAGACCGACCCAGGCCTAACAACCCAACCTAATAAAAAAGAACTCTATAAGAACTTGATTTAAATTTGGCAATAGCCATATGCCCCTCCTTAAAGGAACTAAAAGAATTTGACATTGTTCTTTGTCTGGTTGATGGAAAAAATAATTTTTTTTTCTTGCTCCATGGCACTCAGTACGCTTGAACATGAGGACAAAGAATTAACTTATCGCATTAACAGCCATCAACAAAGTTTTTCAGTACAATGAATACCAGTATTCGCCTTAAGTTTTCCAATTTGAAGCATAACATTCGAGAGAAGAATGAGACGAACGCAAAGCATTTCGTGAGCAACAAACAACTTAAATAAAAGATTGATAATCTGGAAAGCTTTAAACGGAATCAGGAAAATCAATAACAAAATTCAATACCTGAAGCTTGAGGACGCTGGTCTTTTCGGTAGCAGTGAGCACGCTGCTATCTGACCTATCTGAGAGGAACCCCGAAACTAGAACAAACGCCGCGAAGCCCATTAAAATCAGGAAGAAGCTGGACCCAGCACCAACTCCTACTCCAACAGCCGGCCCCACGTAAAACCCGCCACCGCCTCCGAACGGGGTCGGCGCGTAATACGGAACGGAATACGAAAACTCCGGGCTCGACGTCCGCGGCACGGAATAGCTCCTCGAAGAAGAAGAAGAAGACGAAGGAGAAGAAAAGGATCTTCCGCCCATCCTTCCGCCAGAAGCAGCCAAGGCCAGATTGGGATCGTACATTAACAGAGCCCCCAACAAAATGGCAGCGACGGCGGGCTTCTTGATGACATTCAACGCTTTCTTGCACGAATCAACGAAAACCTCGAATCGGTGCTTGAATTCTGGCAAACCCAAACCTGGGTTCGCGTTCGAATTCGAATCGAAGTTTGCTGATTGAGCATTCTTGCTCCGAAAGCAAAAGCATTTGAAGCCTAAGTGGGCGGAATTGATGAATTTTGCACGTTTGACGGGAAGAAGGGGCAATAGGCGAGGAGGGGGAAAGTGTAGAGGCAATGTTTGCTTCCATTTTAAAGGGTTTGATTCGAGCAACGAAGCTGTCGCCATGGCGACTAATTCTGTCAAATCGAGAGAGAGAGAGATAGCCTGAGATTGTTTTATGGGGACTGGGGTTTTGCGGATGAGAGAGAAAATCCTGCGAATAAGAGGATGGGAAATCTGGTTGGTGGTGAAGTGGGAGAGAGGTGTGGCCAGGGTACTCCGAGGGATTGCTCAGACCTCATCTTCTCGCAACAATGAACACGCTTGTATCTTCGTGTTGTGTGTTCCAGAGTCGAGAATCGAGTATGTCGTCTATTGTCTTCATCCTCCGACCGGTCTATTCCCTTTGGTTTGGTCCGGTTTGGTCCAGTGTCGAGAATCGAGAAAATTATTGGCCAAAATGCACATTGGATCCCTTAACTTTCTCAACTCAAGCGAGTTAGTCCTTTAATTATGACTCAGCGCGATTTAATCCCCAACTTTGAAAAATATAGCGAGTTAGTCCCTCAATAGACGATAGTCTGACCAAACAACAACCTTTCATCAAATTGACCATTACATTTTGAAACTTTCATTCACATCAAACTTGTTAATTTAACAAACTTTACTAAATTGCTAACTATAATAATTAAATAATTAGATTGTCTACAACTAATAATTCAAAAAATTATGTAAAATAATTCAAATATTTTACATTTTCTAATAATTTTTATTTTTCTTATTTTTTAAATAAATTATTTTATTTATTTACCAAAAAACCAAAAGAAATCATCTCTTTTTTCTCTACATTTACTTTCATTTCTTTTTTCTACAAATTTTCTTACTCTTAGAGTAAAATAAATGCCTCATTATTAGGGGTTTATCCACAAAAATAAATAATTTAGTCTTTAACACTGGGATGATCTTTCCTTTCTCTTCTTCCCTAGTTTTTATTTACCATCTTTATTTGTTCAATTTTTTGCACATTAATATGATTTTTTTGTTTAATTTGAATATTTTGTTTAAATCTAAACACTAGTTGGAATCCATCAAAGAAAAAAAAGTATACAATATTCTAATTAAGACATTAAATCAAGTATTCTTTATTTTTCCCCCCTAAATTTCCTAGTTTTATTTATATCTAGGAATATTAGATAAAGTTTAAACAAAAAAAAATAGCAGGGAAAATAATAAAAAGATAAATCTTTTATGAAATCTAATGAAATATAAAAGTTATTGAAGCATAAAAAAATATTTAAAAAATAGAGTTCAAAAACGATATTAATTAATAGTGAGTTGCGGTTTAAATGAGTTGAGTTTTTGTCGAGTAGCTTGAGCTCAAGTTTGAACCTAAAAACGAGCTTGATATTTTAAAAGGGCCGAGTTCGAGCTTGTAAGTACTCAGCCCTTTTGCTAAGAAGCCTAACGGGCCTTCAATAATAACAGGTGTAATACTTTAATTGTCTAACTGATCAAAGAGTTATTGATTTGAATTACTAAATTAAACATAACTAGTTTCATAGCCCGTCTAACGGACATGCCAGTAGTTCATATACTAATTTTTTTAAGAATCAGTGTATTAAAAGCCCACAGAATAATGTGATTGATGTCCTAAAAGTAAAGTGGTGTGCATTACATAATGATGCAGAAAATGGGAAGTTATATAGTATGAGGATCTTGTATGTTTAAGAATTCCGCTTCAATATTAAAGTTCTCCGCCAATTCAATCATGTGAACATGAGAATGCATCAGTAGATGTGTCACGTTGTATCTATTAAGTTAAAGTGTAATGATAGTATATGCAGACGAAGTTAGATATATTGTATTATGACAACAAGAAATAAGTATCTTTCATAGGCTGCAAATCAAGTTATAATGAATGGATGATACTCTATTTGAGGATTAGACGTGGAAGGAGTATTTTGAAGGTCCAACCTGTCAAAAATTAAATTCAGTTAGGATGGTAAAAGTGGATAATAAGTTGTAATAATGGGTCAATTTTGGTAAGCAAAGCCTCATCCCCACTATGAGGGCATGCTCAAAAATTAAATAAAACGTAATTGTGGATGAAAAGACGTGAAAATGCAGGCCAACCATATTTGACCAGATTGCGTAAAGGAATTAGCCAAATTGTTCATTTATTTTTATCAAATTCCAATGTATGAAAAATACAAATATAAGAACAAAAATAAGGCTAGTTAAGAGTGAAACAAAAAAAAGGAACAAGAATTAATAAGTGGGAATAATTTTTTAAGACTTTAGCTAGATAGAATTAAAAAAATTATTAAAGAAGACACATAAAATAGGGCAATAATTTTTAAATGAAGATTTTCACATTTGTTATGAGACTCAAGTTTGACATGGATGTTCAATATAATTGATCTTTTACAATAACTATGTTTTCTAGATAAGAAAATTTGGGTTTTAGTATAATTTTATGATCCATGATCCAATCTTGTGATTCTGATCTTGTACGACAAAAATTAATCCAATGTAGGATCCCGATCTTGACAATTTTGACAAAAATCATCTCCATAGAACTGAATAAATAGTGAAGGAAGCAAATGTGACCAATGAAGTAAAGGCAAAGGAGAATGCACGATTAATGGATGTTAGGTCTCGAGATTGATGCGGGTACCTCTGTAAGACCTTGGACAAAATAAGCACAAGAATGTCAAATGGGTAATGAGTCCATGGATAATTTATGTCACTGCATGGGGAAGAAATGTGGTTTCTATAAGTTAAGGCAATTTATATAGGTAGTAATAATAAAATGTACATAGAGGAAAATGTAGCAATTAGTAATCCAAATAAATAACATTTCATTCGTTTCACAAAAACACATCTTTTTACTATTTATAGTAATTAATTTATGATTTTATTTTTTAAAAATTTATTATAGAAATATGAATATTTTATATAAAAAAATGAAAATTTAAAGATTATAGTATCTAAATATCATTTTTAAGCATTTTTTTCAATACATATTAATATAAATATTTTGAAGTCAAACTTTAGTAAAAAAAATTAATTAATAAAAAATAGAGGGATTATAAATGATGGAAGAAATAAGAATAGGTGGGAGATAGGATAGGAAATATATGGAAATAAACAAATAATGACGTACAGTGCAAGTTCTAAAGTAAATAGTTGGTTTCACAACTTATTGATAGTAAGAGGACTTATTGTACACACAATAATATAGTATTACCAATTTAAAATAAAGAGCAATTAAATATGATATATGCTTAACCTGTACCATAGAAAATGGTTGGGATGGTTAATTTATCTTAAGGTATAATGCGGAGGGTTTAGGAACTTGTTGATAGTTAAATGACTTTTTCTACATCCATTAGTTTAATATTATGGCAAAGTAATAAAGAGGAATTAAATTTTATAAATGTGTAATTTGTAATATGAATTAGATATAATCAAGTATTTGAATACGTTTGTACATAATTGTTCATGAAAAAATTAGGATATAATTTGAACACAATATTTTGAAAGTGAGTAAGATTTTGTAATCATTTTAAGGAAGTTTTATGAATAACAATTTAAGGGGTAAAAATACATTAAGAGACCGTTTACTTGGGTTAGCTATAATTTTTTAGCAAGTGTGGACATAATTTAATCCATTTCATTAAAGAGAATAAAAGGTAAGAAATAAAATGCCTATGGGCCAAAAAATAATACATAGAAATATAAACCCAAAAAGCAGGTATAGGCGGGCCAATAAAAGTATTAACCAAGTATATGCCAATTTATTGGACCAGGATGGAGAAGCGAAGGCCAAAACTTAGTGAGCCTTGTGAACTAGTGAGTAATGACCCAAAAAGTAGATGAGTGTTATTGAAATGGTGGTGCAAAAGAAACAAAGGAAACAAAAAAGGATGACCTATTTGACAACTGGATAATTATGGAATGATTGAGGGTGTAATTAACTTGGAAAGCTTTATATACATATGCAATTTTGTCCTAACTCTAGCAACTTTTCACTCTATCCCTCATTCCACGCTACCAGACATCACTACTCCAACAACCTTAAATCTTCTCCAACAAAAGCCGCCACTTGGTCTCCCTTTCCGTCGTTTTCTTCTTCCATCCATTGGCGAAGAGATAGTTCTAGGCGGAAGGAAAATGTCGCTTCTTTTTTTGACCAATTTCTTTATCCTATTCTACTAATGTTTCTGAATTTGTTTCCATAATTTTCTATTGGTCCTTTGTTCTCTCTGTTGTCTGTCATTGAAAGTGTGAAGAGAAGCTGCCCATTGCCAACAGCCACGGCTTGGTTTTTTTTACTGGCGCCGCACACTGCCAACAACGAAAACATCATGTGAGCCTCAAAGGTTGTAAACAGATTTAGTTTTTTTATACATTCAATTTAAAATTTTTTTATGTTAAACAAAAACTTTTTTGCATTGTGGATTATGTTTTACTTTCTTCTGTTCTTGCCTACTTATGTTTAGGTCAGCATGTACCCGAAAAACCCTGTGTTTTCCACCAACATCTCTTCGGTCTCCTACTAACCTTCACCAGGAAAAGCTACACGGCGATAATCCAAAATCATAGATCTGACTCGAGGAAAGGTAAATGGTGTTGTTCATAGATGTTGACTCTTAACTCACTTCAAATCTTGGCACCACACGCCCACACGCCCATCTGGTGACCCATTTTGTTTTGAAAAATGCAGGAACAAGATATAAAATCATGTATATCATCAAAATTTAATGCTAGACTTTCATCGAAATTTATATCATGTATGCCAACGTTGTATACATTTTTCAGCCTGTGAACAGCATTTTTGGGCGATGTCTCCATAGTAAAACCCAAGTCCCTAGACACCGACCGCCTAACTTTAGTGAATTTCTTGTCACTGTTTTATCTTTTCCAACCTCTATCACAACATATAATTTATATTTTGATCCTTCAAAGGCGTTGCTGTAAATTGGGGTTCCAATTTTAGTTTGTTGCAAACTTTGTCAAGGGTTATAATAAAAGGGATTGGAATGACTTCTATAGAATCTATCTCCGTAAAAACTGAAAAAACAAATAAAAGTGTTACAAAACTTTGGTTTATAAAGTTAAAATAAAGAGATGCAATGTTATAAAGAAAAGAGTCACTTTTATGAGAAAAAAAAAAATTTATGCAACGGATTTTAAGAAAAAAAAAATAACTGGCCATTGCATTTTCCTTATGGGTTTCTTTCTTAATTGTTAACCATACAACATCCTAACATAACATGGCAAATTCAGTATCTCTTCATTTCCTAAAACATGTAAAACCTATTTTGCACCAAGTTGGGGGAAATATATAAACAGCACCCAAATGAAGCAGAGGCACACGTTAAACAAAGTTGTAGAACATAAAATACATTTGGAACTTGGTGATTGAGAAGTGAGCACTAAATATTGTACTTGTTGCTTCTGTATGTAACTGAAATAGTTACATGGTAGGAAAATGTATTAGATTAACATACATTATGTTGTAAATTTTCATAAAACATATAAAACCTATTTCGAACTAAATTGGGGAAAATATTTGAAAAGCACCCAAATGAACCAGAAGCACACGTTAATCAAAATTGCAAAACATAAAATAAAGTTTTGGTACCTGGTAATTGAGAAATGAGCATTGGAGATTGTACTTCCTGTTTGTGCTTGCAGCTGAAATGGTTATATGGTAGGAAAATGTATTAGATTAACATGCCTTATGCTGTAAAATATATTAATTGATTGTAAAAATTACCAAGAAAGCAATTACTGATCGGTAGTCGAGTGGATGCATAGAGCTGAAAAATCGTCAAACTTCTGCAATGCTCGACAAAGCTGTTGCTTTTGACTGAACACGCTTCACTGCAATTGAATTTTTCGTGTTGATACTTCAGTACAAAAACTGGTTTCAAGGAACTACTTTTGGAAATGAAGACTGTTAAATGTAATTTGTATTTATAATAATTTTTTGTAACTGTAAAAGTAATGGTAAGTTGGAAGGTTGATGGTGGGGAAGTTAAAAAGGACGTGGACCAACATGGGTAAAGAAAATGGTCAAATAATGGACTTGTGAATAACAGAAATTAAAATTCAAAATTTCAGATCTGACATAAAATAATAAATAAAGAATAAATTGTGGATAATTTTCTGATCAAAGATAAATCATGTGTTTAAACTGTTTTAAGTGTTAACCGCTAAAAAAGGTGTGCGACTGGATGTGGTGAGGGTTTAGTTTTCGTGGTCAAGTATTGTTACTTGTATGACACGTGTCATTATTTTCGGCTGCGCGGTATACATGTTAATACTGTTTAAATTCACAAAGTCAAACTGAAAACCAATCATAAATGCACACGTGTATTATCTTAGGGGTATAATTGGAAGTCACCAGGTGTCAGTTTCTTATAGATTTCAAATTACACGTGTTGCCATGGTAAATTATTTCGAATTTTTTTGAATTATGAAATGACATTTGTGTCTATTTACCTGCTTTCATATCTATTTATAGATAAGTTCTATAAAATGCTATTCATTCGAATCTCTTGGGCTTTTGGGCTGAGTTTGAGCCATCAACAAGCTAAGCTCAAACTTAAATTTCAGGCTCGGGCAATTTGAGCAATACTGATAGCTTAAGGGGCTGAGCCTGAGCCCAATTCTTGATACTTAATGTTAATTTATATTAGTAATCATTATATTTTCTTTTTTTTTTAATTGTACCTAATATAAGTTTAAGAATGCGATATGTTACTGTTTTTTTTAAGGGACATGTTTTTATGGTGCTTTATTTTTGTATGGTTTACATAGTAGTAGCTTTTTGTAGAATCAATAAGGTCAAAGGCTCATTGTAAAAGTTTTGGCTAATACTTAGATAAAAGTGGGTAAGTTTTACTATTTATTTTTAAATGTTTCTTTGGAAAAAACTATAAAAAGCCAAGAAAATTATTTTTGGCTAATACTTAGATAAAAGTGGGTAAGTTTTACTATTTATTTTTAAATGTTTCTTTAGAAAAAATTATAAAAAGCCAAGGAAATTATACAACCAACTTAATTAGCATCAAACTTCCAATGGATGAACTAGTTTTAAGATGATGTGGCATACTAAGTCTAAATCACAAAATATTAATATCAAAAAGAGTAATTTGAAATTTTTTTTGAAAACTAAATCTAATTAGAAAAAAGAAACTCCTTCAAAGAAATGATCTTTAAATTCATAACTCCCTAATATTAGCACATTTTATATGAAAAAAGGACATAAACATTTAGAAAAAAAGAATGATCAATGTACAAGTGGAGTGCATAAAAAAATAATTTTTTTTTCACTTTCCAATAAATCAATCAAAATGGTTTCTAAAAAAAATAAGCAAAATATAAATTATTAGATAATTAGAAATTTTTTAAATTAATATATATTTTGAATAATCATTTGTAAATAATTTAACAGTTGAGAATTTATTAGCAATTTAGTAAATTTTATTAACCCACGAGTTTTGTAATAATGAAAGTTTTCAAATGGAAGGGTCATTTTACAAAAAAAATTAAAGTTAGGGCTTAAGGTTATAGTTTAATCTAGCAGTTGCAGGATTGAGTTGTACCACTTACAAATTTTGAGGATTAAGTCACATAATTTTGTAAAGTTTAAGGACTAAGTTATACTAAGTGAAGGATAAGGGACCAACATGTGCAAGGTGGTAAAGTTGGAGGATTAATGGTGCATTTAGCCCAAAATTATTTGAAAATATAGACTTGGTTGGCTATGTTATTTTTTCATTAATGAATTGTTTTTTTTTATGAAAATTAATGCTATATAATTTTAATATTTTATCTACTTTAATAATCACTTAAATAATACTTTTCTTCTAGAAAAAAGACGTGTAAGTAAAGTAACTACTTAGCCTATAATCATCTATTAAGCTTTGATATCAAACACACAATTCAAATAACCTAGTTTCTGGTAATGATGCCAAACATTTTATTGTAAAACAAAGTTCTAAAAACTCTTTGTATAAGATAGTGCACTTAGTGCTTCTATCCTTTTGAGTTTACCAGTACTTCTATCTTTTTGAGTTTACTAGCCTTTTAGTTAACCACTCATTCTTTTGGATTTATTACTAACATTTCCCTTGTTACGTGCAGGAGTAGGTTTGTCCGCTCATAACCTCTTCATCATATTTAACTAAGTGAATTGCCCATAAAAGCTCACCTATTTAGGACACATGGGCACCCTTGTGACCTCCACAGATGCCCCTAGGTTTCCTATGTTCCATGGCTTTTAAATCACTCATTAGGCAAGTCTTAGTGGACATTTTACCATTTTACGGGCATTTGGTACTCTTAGAATAACATTGCACACCTACACCCTTAGGTACTTTCAGGATGTTCTTTAATGCTCTGTATGTCGCCCACACCTATGAGCATCCTCTCAGGCCCCTCATTGATTGCAACATTACCCTTATTTCCATATGATTGTCCAATTCACACACATATAACCACTTATTTCACAAGTATCATGGCTATACATTTAACACATAAACATCGTAAATGACACATTAAAAACCAGTACCTAAAATCAAGAATTTGTAAGTGCTTCACATATGTGGATAGTATTTTTAAGTCAATCAAATAAATACAAGTAGGATACAAAGTTGGGTTCAAAAATAGGCAAAATAGGCCAGTATACAAATAGAATACCTTGCCCATATTCTGTTTCTACCCATTTATATCAGTAAGATCAATAGGTGAATGAGCATACGGAAACAAAAAGTCTCCACTTCCTATCTAGCCAAGAGCTCAAGAGAAGTTACTGTACCGTGAATTGTAGGATTAATTAAATATTAAAAACTTAAAATAATTAAGCGGGTAGTCTTTCATCTATTTTTTCCAAGATACAACGGCAGTTTAAAAATTTTAAGGCACAATACGCATAGTTTTTTTGTGGTTATTTTATGTAAATTTATTATTTACTCAACTTTGTACATCAATTCCACACTTTTAAAAGCTTGAAAAGCATGCTTAATATATTTTTTAGGGTTAAAGAGAAAGGGAATGGATTTTTTTTTAAATTTATTAATAGTAATTATAAAATAAAAAATTCAGAATTTCATGATATTATTAATTTTTTATTAAATTTTCTTTTTTAAGGCTTTAAAATATAAAAATTCATAAATATTTAGTAAGATTACAAAAAATGTATTTTAAATGGATTATTGTAACTACATAATATTAAATTTTAATTAAAATTATTTGTGAGTAAAAAAAGTATAAGAATAAAAATAAATCATTTTATAGTCAATTAACTTAAATTAAAACGAATTTAGTAAAAGTATTTACAAGCGACTTAGAGCAGAAGAAAGTGGGCCTGGACAAAAAAGGACCGACGATAAACATTGTCCAGAAATAAAGGCCCAAATCCGAAAGGATACCAACCAACTTCTATGCAGGGCAACCCGGCCAACCCTAATATTATAAATGGCTAGGGTTTCGCCGTACTGGCCCTCTTGAGCTGCTGTGTTGAGCGTCTGTGCCGCCAATTTTGTTTTCCACTCCGCAAGATTTCGAGAGCTTGAAGGTTTCTCAGCCATGGCGGACAAGACGGACAAGAAACCGCCATTTACTATCAGGACGAGAAAGTTTATGACAAACAGGCTGCTTTCTAGGAAGCAATTTGTATGTCTCTCTCTATCCCTCTCTCGCCCGTTTAGGATAAAATCAAAGCCATGGAGACGATAGTTACTGTTTTGGGTTTCATCGGTTTGAATTTCCTATGGGGGTTGCTATGGTTTTTATGTTAATTTCCCCTTTCTTAGTCGCTGAGCAGCTGAAATAGATAATAGGGAATGGGTGTTTATGTTTAGATTTAAATCTAGTCAAAAGGAATTATAAGCAACAGGATCATAGTAGTGCGTGAGTCTAGCGTACTGCTATTGATCTGCTGAACGAGCCTGTCTGAATATCTTACGTTTTGGTTTATGTGCTGCGGTTCTATTAACTCGGTTAGGAAGACATTATCTTGGTGAGCTTAACCTGACGGTGCTATTGATATTGTCGTTGTTTAGAATCGAAATGGGAGTTTGAACTGGCGTTTGAGATCCAGTCTGAAGGGTGACCATATCTTTTTTTCTTTTTGGTGTTCCTTTCTCCAAAATATAAAGATAGAAATTGCTGGCAACTAACAATTGGAAATTCTGATTTTGTGAAGGTCATTGATGTGCTTCACCCGGGGCGGCCAAATGTTAGTAAGGTAATATTTCACCGAATCCGAAACTATTGGTACTTTTTCCATACATTTCTGCATGTTTAATTTCCGTCAGCCTGTGACATCTGCGCTGGCTGACCAACTGTTCTTCATTTTCTTTGTTAGGCGGAGTTGAAGGAGAAGCTTGCATTTATGTATGAAGTAAAGGATCCAAAATCAATATTTGTCTTCAAGTTTAGAACTCACTTTGGAGGTGGCAAATCAACTGGTTTTGGGTTGATATATGATTCTGTTGATAATGCTAAGAAGTATGAGCCAAAGTACAGGCTCATTCGGGTAATTCTTTATTCGATATGTTTTGTGGACTAACTATACTCTTCATCTATATGTTGTTTCCGTGTAGTGTTATGTTACGTTTAAATGTAGGGGAATGTATCTTAATTGAGATTATCATTGTTCTCATGAGTGTCTGTAGATATAGCTGAACTGTATCTTTGGCCTCTAGAATGTCTATCTGATGTGGCTTGATTCATGCCTTGATTTTGGTTATCTGATGGTTCTGCATTCTTTATTTGGTTTTTTTTAGCTGGTTTTGATCTGTTCTCGGGATTTGCATGTGGTGACTTTGTACTTGAATACTTAATTTGAGCGCCTTAATGAATGATACTTGTTCTATAATCTGTTGCATCTGCAGAATGGACTTGATACCAAGGTTGAGAAATCTAGGAAGCAGTTGAAGGAGAGGAAGAACAGAGCCAAGAAGATCCGTGGAGTGAAGAAGGTGAACTGATTTTCATTTTCACCCAAGATTTCCTCTATTTACAATTTCTCCAATGTTTGGGTTCTGACATTTTCCTGTCATTGTATTATAGACCAAGGCTGGTGATGCTGCAAAGGCTGGAAAGAAGAAATAATCTCATACTCACTACGCCCGAGGACATGACTTCAGTTTGAAGATTCCTCGAGTGGGTTTTTGGGGATAGGATTTATGGTGCTTTGAGTTTTCTGGAAAACTCGGGATTTGTTAGAGAAATGTTCCCTGATGTTTGCTTTTGAGTACCAAATTTTTGAGTATTTTTCAAGTGCGGAACAACACTTCGAGGCACGATTGCAGTACTTTTAAATGTTGATACCTTGTTCCAATGCCAAACATTCGTGCTACTTGTTAAATTCTGTTTTCCACCCGGCATTCTGCTCATGTCATGGCCTCTAAATTATGTGAATGGATGAGTTTGTGTTAGTAGTCTATGCTAATATCTTAGGATTGTTATTTCTCGTTGGTTCAAATATGGTTTCATCGGTGTTATTATTTTGTACGCCCTCTCAAAATTCTTGCAATATTTCCTATTTTAGGTAGTCTTAAATTTTTATAACATTTTTATATTCTATAAATTATTTTATAAAAATTAAGAGTAAAAGTGAAAATAAAATATATTTTTTTTAATTTCTTAATCTTTATGTTAGATATGAGACTAGGAGGGTATTGATATAATTGTCTAGGTCTCTAATTGTTTTATTTTATTGTTTTATTAAATGTTTATAGGCACTCGTTCACTAGATAATAGGAAAGCATCATCTTTCATTTTGTGAAATTTTGCGGCATTCGGTGCGAAATATCTTTTGCCACGGTGCATAGTCTAAACGTTTTCACAATTTATCATTTTTATACATGAAATAATATGTTATATTTATACCACAATATTTCGCATGTCATCTATTTTATTTGGTTACTATAGTATATTGTAATATTTTGTGCGGCATGTAATGTGGTATGCAGTTTACCACAGTACATGCACGAGGTAATTTTTTTTTTTATCATTTTATATCAAAGTACTATACAAAAATATATAAAACAACAAAATATAATTAATGCAAATATTTTGACATAATATTAATTTTATTTTTCATGTTTACAACAAAATTTAATCGGTATTAGAACAAGCTAGGGATTAGAAATATATATATATATATAATATTTTCATATAAAAAACATTGTCTTTCATATATATTTTATTCATATTTAAAAAACTATGATGAAAATAATTAGAATACATATAAAAATGCGCAAAAAATTTATATTTATTACATTTCATTTTTAAATATTATTATTATTATTTTTTGATAAAATCAATAAGAGTGCATAAAGCTGTATACCATGTGGTATATCTATAATTAATGAATATGTTATGACCAGCAATAGCGGTATTTAATACTTTAATGGGAAGTTGGTTGTGTGACAGAGTTTGTTATTTATTATACACTCCTACAATACTAGTTACATACCTAACACTGCCACAAAATTCATAATTGTATTATATTTTTTTGTAATACTGTATGAATGCACATCGGTCTAAAGTTGTCAATGATTTTTGGAGAGCCAACATGTGAGTTTTCCCTTTAAAAGGATACATCTAAGATGCATCTTACGATCCGTGCGCTATACAAATATATTACTCCTTTGTCTCATAATACTTACCTTTGGGATGTCAATTGGCCAGATTTAGGTCAGGTATACCTAATCTCAAACTCTCCCCTCAAGTAATCTGGGTTTAGGTAATACCCACCTCATGGGTAGCCAGGTACTACCAATCCATTTTAAGATACATATATGATTTTATTGGTAGGATTGGGTTCAAATTTGGACAACCGGGTTTAGGGAGGGTAGCGCCGGCTCGATATTTTTTCAATTCCTGGCCCATCTATTCCCGAATGTGTTTCTTTTCTTGGCCAATTCGACTCTGCAAAGGTTTCCCAACAAATGCGTGTTTTCTTCTCAATTCAGCGGTTCCTGTTTCTGCTTATCCACCAGACCGGACAGCACATCCCTCAAATTCTTGCTTTCTTCTCCGTATCTTAAGCCGTTGCATCTGACCATTGGAACTTTGCGAATCGAAGAAGGCTCAACTCCATTGCAAAACCTTTTATCAAATTGAGGTTTGGGAATTGAAGATCAGAGAAGAACTGATCATAGTCATTGGCATTTGTTGATGTTGCAGTATGTTAGAAACTCGATGTTGATCGAAGATATGGTTGACGTGGGAAGGCCACCGTTGCCCTCCTTGGGTCGCCGACCTCCACCGCATGGATTCCTCCCCTTGGCCGTCTCTAGTTCTTCTTGCTCTTGGAGTAAGTTCTGAGATAAAATTGGTCACCATCACAGGAAACAACTCGTGGCTTTTGCCTTTTGGTCGAGGGGGATAAAATTGGCCTCCATCACAGGAAACAACTCATGCAAAATATGAGGATTTTACTTTTGGTTTTGTGATTATCCTTTTTTTTTTTTGTTTGTTTCAAGAAGTATTATGATTATCCTTAGTTACAATGTCCAACCAATAGAACAACAAAAATTGAAGCTTACTTTATTTTTTTTTATAAAAAAGAACTTTCAAAAAATTAAGATGAAGATACGGAGAAACTAGGGGCGAAGAAAGGACAATTTTTTTTTTTTTTAGTAGCTTGAGCTCAAACTCAAGTTGAGACTTTTAGAGCCGAGCCCAATCGAGTTCAAGTCAAAAAAAGGGGGCAAAATATTTTATGGCCGAACTCGAGCTTGATAGAACTCGACCCCATGTGATAACGGGCCTAACGAGCCTCAGTTTTTTCGAGATGCAACAAGCTTACCCTTCTTTACTTAGCATCTTCCTCATCTTGGGGGCTTCCGACAACATTGATAACCCTTCCTCCATGATGACAACTGGTGGGGGCTTTCTGGGTTCTAGTGGGGGCACTTCCTCTGGAAGTGGTTGTTGCGGCAAGCCAGCAGCTGATCTTGAACGAGTTGATCGAAGCAGTAGATCCGCAGCTCTCAGCAACGCAACAGCCTAATCTTTCCTCAAATCCAGCTAAAGACACTTTTCTTCTCCGATGCCAAATAGATGAGACCTTCTTCTCCACACTGCACGAAAATGAGTCCTATGGAGCTCAACCTGCCAGAGGAAGTGATTTTCCCAGCCGTTGTCATTGCCAAACCTCTTATCGTTAAAACCGTGACCATGAGCTCTTGTGAATTGGACTGGGTTTGGGACTGAGGGATAAAGCTGAGGGATGAAGTTGCGGTCATTTTCCTAAGCACAGAAAACGAAACGGTAGCTAGCAGAGGCTACGGCGGCTCCTCAATCGACGACTTGAGGAAGATAATGACTCATTTATGAAGTTTACAAAATCAGGGTAAAACGACAAAGGATTAGAAAGTCTAGGATAGATTATGTTGGTTTCTCTTCTCTTGTTGTATATGTTAAAAATTACAAATTTAGTTCCCATCTTTTATCTAATTTGCACATATGAATTAAAGATTTATATGTGTCATTCAAGCCTAACAAGCCTTTAGGCCAAGGTCAAGTTCATCTCAAGCCGAGCCCAAGCCTAGAAATATTGAGCTTGAGTAATTCAAGATCGAGCTTGGGTAGTATCGAACACCAAAGGGGCTGACCTCAAGCCCAGTAGGCTCGGGCTCGGCCTGACTCATTTTCACCCCCAATAAGTCAGATATGTATAAATTACATCAAAAAGGGAATACATAAATACAAATGTAAAAATATGAAATTTGTAATATATCCCCAGTCTTATTTGTACATATCTAACATTTTCTTTTTTACATCAAATTTCATATAAATATTTTTTCTTGGAGGTTGAACTCTTATATATTATTGAATATATCAGTAACATATATATGATATTAGTTGTACATATGTCAGATATTAGTTGTACATATGTCAGATATTATTTGTTTAGATTTTTTACTTTCTTTGTACAGCGAGTTTGTACATATCTCCAATTTTAAGGAAGACACCGGATTTGATGTGTTCATATTTTTTTATGAAAATTCTTTTTCATTAATTGTAGACTATACAACATCTACCAAGATACAAGTGCTGAACTCCACAAAAATAATTGGCTCAACTTATGTCGTTCATAACGTCCCTGCAATACCATGTTACATAAAGAACCTGTAGAAAATAAACGAGTATACCTGATATTTGAACCTACAAATTAATAGAAAAAAACCCTCAAACATAAATGACACAACCCTAGCATAATGCTTAGACTAACAAACACTAACTCTCGATCCACTATAAAAGAGCAAATCAGCCAACTTCATTTAGTGGAATTTTCTGCTGCTGCTTTTTCAATTGGCACTCATCTACCTCGTTTGTCATTGAGAAGAAAATTATATCTGACAAAAATAAAGAGCAAACTCCACAGCTAAAGTCAATTATTTGAAAAAATAACATAAAACTTAAAAAGTGATGACCAAATTTAGCTAAAAAATCATCCATATTCGCCCAATTAGGCCAGGGTTGGAGAAAAGTTTTAAGAGAAAGGTAGAAGGGAGTGGCTAGGGTTGTTATGGTGTGTTCATATTTCTTTTACATTGCGAATGATAGTATTAGAATACAAATATATAAATATAAAACGTTAGTCTCATTTGAGCCTTACTTTACCTGCGCCATACGAGCAAAAAGTCTAGTATGCCTTCATTAAAAGTAGCAAATTCCTTTCATGTCCCTTTACCAGCCGGCGCCTCCATCCAGTCGAAAAGAGGGGGAAAAAAACAAAAAGATCTAAGCTCTCAACTTCTCCCCTGAAACCTATATCTTTCTTCGCTGCCCTTCTCTCTTCTCTAGTCTTTTTCATTGATTTCTTTGCCATCCAGTTTCTGCCGTTGCCGCTTGGACTCGTCGTTGCGTGCGGTAGTTGAGCTTATCGGCGGCCCTAATCTCGTCAGCTGTGGTCGTATAGTTCTCTTTGCCCTTGCTCACCCACCTGAACCTTACTCTGTTTCTTTTTATTGGCCCTGTGTTCAAACTTTGCTTTTCGCTCTTTAGTCTTTTGCTAAGAACAATATCATAGACTAACCAACAAATGGATTAAATTTAAAACATATTTTAGTTTTTTTTTTTCGCAGATGAATCTCTAATGTACTTTTAGGTACGCATACATGTGTGTATTTATATATCACATGTTATTTATATAGATTCACCACTTTTTTAATTAAATTTATACATATTTGATATCTAATTTATATGTATCTTCAATTTAGGGGTCATGTATACGTAACGTGTGTAAATAAATGCACATTTTTTTTTCTCTTTGCTATTAGGCCATTAGAGTTTATAGCTTTATTTTGTTATAATTTAGACGCTTATATCATTTTTATTCATATATAAAAGTTTATTCACTTAGGTAGCTATAAGATATGTCTGATCTCATCTGTATATATGTATTATATGTTTTGTATGTATCCATCACTTGCTTAATATACTGAATTTCATATATTTTTATTATCTCATTTGTACATATCTTTAATTTGGTAGGAAGCAGGGATTTAAAGTGTTTACAAATTTTTTTTTATGAGAGGTTGTTTATACAGAATTTTTATTTTCTTTATATATCGAGTTTGCATATATCTAATTTTTAATTTATATATATCTCTAATTTTTTAGAGTCATAAAATTTGATGTGTTCACTTATACTTATTTTATACTATAAAACATCGTATTAGAAAGTGTGTGTGTGTGTATAAAAGAAGTAGAAAGCATATTTTACTTAGGGCTAACTACAGCATTAGCCTTCAAACTTGTCCAACTCGAGCGAGTTGGTCCAAAACTCACTAGTCACTAAAACTTAGCCCCTAAACTTTGAAAAACTATACACTTTAGTCCATTCCCAACAGTAATAAACAAATTGCATTAGGCTGAGACGAACCAATTCGGGCTCACTGTCGCAACATGGGTTTGAAATCAATGACTGATCCTCTTTTGTTGCAACTCCTCCTCAGTCGAGACGAGTCGTAGCCGACAAGTTCCTCTGTGTGTGGGGACAAGACGTAGCACTGGCAGGGTACCGGCGTATGCATCTTCCACATCCAATTTTCAAGATGAATTTTTTAGAAGGCGGGAGTGGGCAGCCATGAATCGCTCTGTTGCTCCTCCATCACAGTGCCAATTCGTTTCCTAGGCGATTAGTTGTCTTAGGCGAATCGAGCTTCCCAGCTGAATCGTGGTGGTAAGGAAGAGACAATGGTGTGCTTGTGAGAGGGATGACAGCACGCCGATGAAATCATGACAGAATCGAGAGAGCCGAACGGAATCGATTGCGATGGACTGAATAAAACGAAAAGATGAGAGAAGGGCGGTGAGGATGAAAGCCGGTGGATTTCAACCCCAGGCTAACGCTGTCTGTTCAAATAATAGATAGTGGACTAAAGTGCATAGCTTTTCAAAATTTAGGGGCCAACTTTTAGTGATTAGTGAGTTTTGGACTAACTCACTCGAATTAGGTAAGTTCAAGAGCTAATGCTGTAGTTAGGCCTACTTATCCAACATAAAAGATAGAGTGGATATTAGACTTAACCTTTGGCGAAAAAACTACTCCAAACAAAAGCGTGAAACATCCACAGAGATTCCCTCCTGTCCTGTGACCTTTTTTCTCAAGTCAGTTAGCTCGCATGTGATGTGAATGCGCCCGTGCCTCTCCTCTCCTCTCCTCTCAGCTGCCCCTGGCCCCTCTACTTTGACCGGCACCCTTTCTTTTGTTGCCATTTTCGCGTTCCCCTACGTTACTTCCACCCCCCTCCAGTAGTTAAATCCTAACTTCTTGTAGGAACTACTATTATAAATACGTGGCCAAGCTTCCCTCCTCGTCTCTGCCTCCTACCTTCGCTTTATCTCCACTTTCCTTCTCCTCCCCGTCTCCGATTTCGCTCCCAATTTGGTTTCAGTTTACCCATCCCACTGCTAGCTATGGCGGATCCAACCGCGGCGGTCGAGGCTAATGGTAAGTAAATACACCTCCCCGATCTCCTCAAATTTCGACCGTCGCTCTTAGTTTCGCATTTTTTTCTATGATTTCTACTACTTTAGATTATCTTTGCGATTGGTTCTTGATCTTAGCCTTCTGTGGATTGCCTAGATCTTTTGTTCATCTCTCATGTATTTTGCTTACGGTTTTGGTTCTCCATGGACTCCCTCTGTGTGCGCGTTTTTCCCTTAAACCGAATTTTGATGAAGATTAGTTGGGATCACTGTCGTTATTCCGAAATTTCTTTTCTTTGCGTTCCGTGTATCTGTAGATTTGGGATCGGTTGTCTTCTTCTCCTTCTCGTGTGTTGCGTCCTGTTGACCTCCTCCTTTTCTCCGAAGTTCTGGGAAATCTGAGAAGCACATTTATGGGATGAATCAATACATTGAAATTAAACTATAGGAATGCCGCTGCTGCTTTAAGCTTCATGATTTATATCTGTAGGCCTGCTGTGTTTGTCTTTTGGTGCGTCATCACTCCAACTGGTTTAAGAGTTGAGACAGCGCAAAGTATTTAACTCAGGCTGGCAGCTGTTATTACAATACTAGGGAATCTTGGTGGTTATTTATTTTTTTCTTTCCATGCAAACTTCTTTGTTGTAGTCGTGGAAGCGAAAGATGGGACCATTTCGGTGGCTTCTGCTTTTGCCGGTTATCAGGAAGGTAATCTGCTCGATCCCAGTTCGAAGTTTTGCCATCTCTTCTTGAATCACACAACGTAAATGTACATCCTTTGCCCAAGTTGATGTTTCCCAATGGCAAGTTTTCATTGTGCTATCGAGCTATTTGAAAATGTAATGCTTGCCAGGGAAAAATAATGCAATTGCACAATGTAATTGAAAAGTCTTCTTTCTCTAACCAGCGGTACAGGATAGAGATCATAAATTCTTGACAAAAGCAGTTGAAGAAGCATACAAAGGAGTTGAATGTGGGGATGGGGGCCCGTTTGGTGCTGTTGTTGTTCGGAATGATGAAGTGGTTGTGAGCTGCCACAACATGGTTCTGAAAAATACTGATCCGACGGCACATGCTGAGGTTACGGCTATTAGAGAGGTTAGATTGGGACTTGATTATGTTGATCTCTTACGTTATTTATTCATCTGAAAACTAAAGTTGTGCCAGTGTTTGGTTATGATATTCTTTCATCTTGCATTCACACTGGGATCCTTCATCTTTTCCTCTCACAAATTACTTACGCATGAATAGAAGTTTTCCTTAGTTGGCCTGTGCAATTGAGATCAGTAGAACATAACCCAGAAACACTTTAAAGAGAGTAATGCAAGATAATTCCTGCAGATGCTTGTTGAGATTTTAGAATAATGGTTTAACTGCCAAAATAGATGTTTAGGTGTACTAAATGATAGAAATCCTAGTAAAATAACTGACAACCCTGCATAATCTGGTGATGTGGTTTGACTGATTTCTATATTTTTTTTCAATGTTTGAATGAATCAATTTGCCTCATGTGGTAGGTGAATCGGAGTGCTGTATGGTGCGTAAGAATTTTGTTTCCGATTCAAGATAACTAGAATACCATTAGGTCTAGGGAACTCATTAGAGTATTGGTTGTGATACTTCAGGCCTAAATATGCAGCTCCTGGTACTATTACATGTTAATGCATCACTGAAAGCATGCCAAACTCTTACAGTTTACCCCGTTTATCTGCCTGTTAAACTTATGTACATGTTTCCTTCCAGGAAAAAAAAAACTATATACATGTTGCTGTAAACATCTCACATGTTATTGGTAAATGAATTAGTAACCGTTGTCCCCTAAACACCAACATGAAGGGTTTACCTTATAAAGAGTTGCCTCCTAACCTTATAGCTTTTACTGTAGAGATATCACATAACGTGCGGTGCTCTATTCTACCCAAATAATGGGTCACACTGGAGTAACTAACTAATTGAGTGGAATCATTGCTAGGCATGTAAGAAGCTCAAACAAATTGAACTGGCTGAGTGTGAGATCTATGCCTCTTGTGAACCTTGTCCAATGTGCTTCGGCGCCATCCATCTCTCCAGAATTAAGGTCCGCACACTTGTTTCATTTTCTGCAGTCTCCCCTCCTAAACAAAAAGAAGATGACTTCTTATCAATTATACGATGCTGGGTTCCTGATTGTAAATTCATGAATGGTTTTTTTTGTTTTTTTTTGGCTACAGAGGCTAGTTTATGGAGCTAAAGCAGAAGCAGCCATAGCAATTGGTTTTGATGATTTCATTGCGGATGCATTAAGAGGCACCGGGTTTTATCAGAAGGCTAACTTAGAAATTAAGAAAGCTGACGGTACGGGTGCCGTCATTGCGGAGCAAGTGTTCGAGAAGACGAAGGAAAAGTTTCAATTGTATTAATTTCTAAAGCTTCTCCCTGATTGCTCACTAACTAACTCTGCATTTGTTTGATTTAAGAGATCAACATGTGAAAAACAAAGACAAAGCTACTTTATTTATTCTAACCATGGGAACTGAACGATACAAGCTGGACCATGTTGGGTGCGATATAGGATGTGATTGATTAGCTATTGCGTTGAATTTCGCTAAATAAGAATCATATCCGGAACATTACAACTCCCCAAGAGTTAACCAAGTACTGTACGTTGTCTCTCAAACAAGAATTAAGGGTTTGGAGTTGCAAGTGCAACTAGTTTAATTGGTAATGGTCTATCGCAAACAGACTAGAAATTAATTCGCGCACCATCATAACAAAAGCGCGTCGTTCTCTCCTGCCACTTCCACCCACCCACACCACTGTTCATCAAGTGGATTACGCAACGCAGCGGAAATAAACTAATCCTCCTGGAAGGACCACTCTGTGACTCAGACCTCCCCTAATCCCTCCCTCACTCTCTCATTTTCTCTCTCTTCTATGGCATCTGATCTGAACGGACCCGTCTTTGCCTCCGACGATGACGACGAGCCATCCTCCTCCGACAACGACCTCGACCTCTCAAATGCAAACGACGACGTTCTTAACGAAGACTTGGAGGAGGAAGATATCAATTCCCACTCACTGCGATCCCCTCCGGCTTCTGCCGTCGCGCCTGCTGCGACGTCCCCCCATTCAACGAACGTCCTCCTGGCGATTCCCGCCATGTCCTCAGTGACTGTCGCTTCCGTACCAGCCGGGGACTCCGGGCCTGACCGCAAACGACGGCTTGTTGAAGAAGCTGTAGTCGAAAAGAAACCGCCGCATTTCGACGAATCGAGGAGGCTATTTCAAAGGTTATGGACTGACGAAGACGAGATCGAGCTGTTGCAAGGATTTCTTGATTATACGGCGCAGAGAGGCAGCTCAAATTCTCACCACCACGACACCGCGTTGTTCTATGATCAGATCAGGTCAAAGCTCCAGCTTGAGTTTAACAAGAACCAGTTGGTGGAAAAGATGAGGAGGTTGAAGAGAAAGTACAGGAACGTCGTGAGTAAGATCGATTCTGGCAAAGAATTCTCCTTTAAGACCGCTCATGATCAGGCGACCTTCGAGATTTCACGGAAGATCTGGAGTTGTAGTCTTGGGAAAGGAAGTGGTGGTGTCCTGGACGAGGATGATGATGAGGGAAATGTGAATTCTGCTAATCTCAACGACGATGAAGGGGAAAGGAAGACCCCAAATTCGAAGAGGAGGGTGCGGCCGAAACCTGATGAGAAGCGGGTATTGGATGATGTAGTTTTGTTGGATAGCGGCACTAGTGCTAACAACGGTAATGTGGAGAGAGGAGCTGCTGGTGCTGGCAATGGTGGTGGGCTGAGGGAGGGCATTGTTGCAGGGTTGATAGAGGAGAGGGTGAAGAGCTGCTTGTCTCCACTGTTCAAGGAGTTCTTGAATAGTGCCGTTGGTGATTGGGGAGCTAGAGGTCTTACTGGATTATTGATGAATGCAATGCCACTGAATTTCAGTGGTCGGGAAGTTGTGGACGAGAAGTGGAGGAAGCAGCAGATTTTGGAGTTGGAGGTGTATTCAAAGCGGCTGGAGCTGGTGCAGGATCAGATTCAGGTGGCACTGAAGGAGCTACGCTCCATTGGAGGCTGACTTCTGCAGTAAGTTATATCTAGTGTTCCGTAGAATACTTCAGGGTTTTGATGAATACATGTAACTTGTGAATGTGGGAAATGACTGCTATTTTTTTTCTTCTTTTACATCTTTGTCTATTTGATGAAGAGGCTGTCGAATAATGGACTCCAGTTGTTAGTTTAAGTTGCTGTCATATACATGGGTATATGATTTCACTATTGGTTTCACTCGACTTGCCAGAATAAAAATGTACTAGTGATGCCATTCTTCTCAGTACTGATCCATTTGTGGACAATGTAAGTGAAGAATTCCATCTATTGATGCATCAAATTGAACTTATCACAGACTCGCCATGAGTTTAGATTTTCATCATCTGGCCTTGTAAAGTACTAATAGAGCTTCAATTTTTAACAAAAACTACTTTACTCTGCAAGCAAAATCTTCATTAGTTTGATTTTGTATTCGGTCACAGTAATCTGTATCATGTTTTAAAGAAGCAGGGGCACATAACTTGTATCTCATCTAATGTGTCACAACTCCTGCTAATCCACTGATGGTGCTAAATTAACGATCCTTTATGCCCCGGTGCTTGCGAATTACTAGTATTTCTGGAATATGTTCTCATTCATTCCTGAGGTTCATACGCATAAT
Organism: Aquilaria sinensis; assembly: GCA_005392925.1. Taxonomy (NCBI): domain Eukaryota; kingdom Viridiplantae; phylum Streptophyta; class Magnoliopsida; order Malvales; family Thymelaeaceae; genus Aquilaria; species Aquilaria sinensis. Next base: position 34,726 of record SMDT01001543.1, on the reverse strand, counting down.
GGTGGTATGTGGATTGTTATTGATCCTAATATGAACTTTCCATGTTCACTTGGCTTGGATTTGGGCAGAACTTCGTATACCCGTCCAGTTTAGGTAAGCACGGCATTATGATTTGATTTTGAAGTACATGATGTCGGCATAGGGAATAATGTCCATTACTTGGTTGAATTTGGGTAGACTTTTCTCACATGCAGGTTTAATGATGTCCACCATCTCTGAGCCCAGGGAATAGTATCAGAATTTTCGTGCAAGGCAGGCACGAGTCATCTTTATGCGTCAAATGCATTTGGTTTCGCGTCTATTGCTCTTGATTTCTGCTGCTGCAGCAGCAAATGTTCTTACTTTCTGGTACGTGTTTGGGCCACCAATTTATTTTTCTTCAAAGGATCCCAGTGTTTGCTTTTGGAGGAAGTGTTGAATCTATATCGGAAGGTTACGAGGGGTCGGATCATCTGGTGATTAGGCTGGGTGCATTGAGCCCCATTTTATAATCCACCAAAGCCCAACCAAATGAGGGCGCATGAAAGAAACTTCCAACAAAGCCCAAGCGAAGCCCATGTAAAAAAATTACTGGCAATCTCGCATGCTTCCCCACCTTATCCAACTCCGTTCCAAAAGAAGAGTATATGCTCTTCAATGCATCCCCCTCGTTTCCCCTCCACTCAGAACCTGGAATTCAACTAACGAGCGACCGAACCCTGCAGGGGAAGAAAGAAGGAGAGTTCCATCTCCATCTTCATCTCTGTCTGAGAAATGGCTTGTGCTACAACAAAACCCACCTTCTCTTTCCACAACCTAAGCCAGTCTTCTCCGACTGTGAGACCACACAAGGCCCACGTGTCTTTCTCCCTCAAGCTCCAGGACTCTCTCGCCAACGCAACCCAACAGAGGAAGCTCCAATGTTTCATCACCAACTCCATTGATGTCTCCAAGGAAGACACACCCACCTCAGAGCAGACCTCTGTCTCCGCAGCCCCACCCCAAGAGCAGGATGCAAACCCCACAGCGCCGGAAGAGAAATTCGACAAGCGGCGGCTGGAGGAGAAGTTCGCAGTGCTCAACACAGGGATATACCAGTGCAGGTCTTGTGGGTTCAAGTACGATGAAGCCGTGGGCGACCCTTCGTATCCCATACCTCCTGGGATGCAATTCGACAAGTTGCCGGATGATTGGAGGTGCCCTACTTGTGGGGCTGCGAAGAGTTTATTCGAAAGCAAGAGCGTGGAGATTGCAGGTTTTGCTCAGAACCAGCAGTTTGGATTTGGAGGGAATGCCCTCACCTCCGGGCAGAAGTCTCTGTTGATATGGGGAAGCCTGCTCCTCTTCTTTGTGCTATTCTTATCAGGCTACTTCCTGCAATAGGTAACAGAATAAATTAAATTAGACAATTAAGTTTTTGGATGTTTATTTGATAAGAAAGAAGGCAGCTTATATTTCTCTTGTGAATCGTGGTATAAATAGAATGAAAGTCCATTGTCACGCAAATAAAAAAAAGAGGACTTGGCATTGGGAATTACTGAATCAGAGGAAGAATGCGTTCCCCGTAAGTAAATAGTTCATGGATGAGAATGAATGGGCCGCGATGAGACGAGAATCTTCGTTGGAGTTTTGAGAACTAAGTCAATATTAAGAGAGCAATTTCTGTGTTCAATGATGTAGCAAATAATTAATAAGCAGCTCAAATTTAAGCTCTATTTCTTTATTATTAGGAAAGGAATAACTATCATTTTTATTTCGTCTGTGTAATGAATGGATACTCTTTTAAAGTTGATAATCAATTTATCTGATAATTACTCGAATCAATATTCTTTTTACGAAGTAATTAATTTTCAAGTACTTCTCCTGACCCATCTTATAAAAGAAAAATAGTTTAATAAAAGATACTAATTACCTTCAAGATATCTAAAACTTGCTTTCGAGACTCTTGATATATAACATCCAATTGACTACAATTTGAGCAAATAGTGACCCATTGTATTTGGGAGCTCTATATCTTCTGTGGGGAATAAAGGAAGTGAGAAGACACGGTCTTTGTTCTATCGTGGTAAGAGTCTGATTCTCAAGTCCTTGTTCATAAACTTAATAGTGCTCATTTTTCTTTTGGAGCTATTATCGATAAGGCTCGCTCTCAATTTGCATCATGTTCTTTTCTTTTCTTTTTTATTTTTTCGGTTAGGCAATCCTGTGATGGAGTTTTGCATGGCCTTGTCCTTAAGGGACTTGACACTAGTAGGTGCTCCTCATGGGAGGGATAATCTACTTCTCAGCTTTGTAATGCTCTTACTTCTGATTAATCGACCATCATGAGCCTTCCTTCAAAAAAAAAAAAAACTAATAAAAAAAAAGTTAAACGTACAAAAGAAAAAAAAATTAGTGTACCTTAATGCTTTTCCACCGTCACAATGGATAGTTTTTTAAGGCTGCAACTTTCCATCTGTTGGGTATTGACGCCTAAAAGAAATTCTTGCGTGCCCTTGTTACAGCTCAATACTATGAAGAATTTACTCGTCAGCGGAGCTTCAAATCATAACGAACATAAGACGAGCAACGAAACTTAGAACCCCAACTCAGAAAAACAATCAACTTATCAGATTATCTACGTAGTCTCTTCCTCTAATAACAACATTGTTACAGCAAGAGAATCAAGCTTGGCCTAATCCCAAAGTTCAACATCCAAGTCTTGCTCTCTCTCGGTTTCTCTCGTATAGGACCCCTAGAGAAAAGGGAAAAAACATGCAACTCCAATAACAATTCTCAATCCGTTCTACCTCGAAGAAATAAGCATTAAACTACACAAGCAAAGCGGGCAGGATGGGATCATCTAGAGCCGTCACAAATTACAATGGACAACTCCCAGGCAACTTGCGTGTATGCAACATCTACAGCAGTCTCTACCACTCATGCACCGTTGGAAGTGTATGTCAGATAATAAACGAGGCCAACGTCATTCCTTTCATCCGACCATGGCTGTTGTACAACATGACGGTTGAAGGCGATGCAACTCATGGGTGACTTTTGATCCATGTTTTCCAGCAATCTCAGTTCACAACATGCAAAGCCAACCAGGTTTTCATGTATCGTTAGATATGCTGCTAGTAAGCTTGGTATGATCAATGAGAATTCTTTTAATCAATATCACTGGTTTATTGAATCCACTATGTCTTGTGAAGGCCGTGTCTTGATCTGATAAACTTTCTTTAGCTGCTTCTCATATGCTCCATATGATGCATTCTCTTTTCGCAAGTTCATTCCATCACTTCCGTTGGATGTTTGATTGATCCATTTGGTAGGTGGTGTTGGAAGTAGACCAACGCTCTGTACAGATGAGTGTTCAAGATTCTGGGAGTATCCAGAATTTTGAATTCTTGAGGACACGTCCGCAGAGTCCCTATTTCTAACACTTCCCTCAATTGCCAGAGACGACATACCAGTCCTCATATCTCGGTAACGATCCTGATGTTGTAATTTGTCAGGCACCCTTGAGTTAGCCCTGTGTCCATGCGTATTATTTGATAAATTTGGATATCTTGGGTAACCCACCATGCTTTGGGCATAGCTATTCTGCCCAAAATAATAATTTGGATCATCATAAGATCCCCTATGGTAACTTGATTGTCCAACAGGTCTCTGACGACTACTTGTGTAGTTGCTCATCAAACCATGATATGAAGGTTGCTCCAGCAAACCCCTTGATGAACCATTAGATTTGATATTGAGTGTGTTCTTGACAAGCCGATGGGCTGCTTCTGCCAACTGAAGGCCAGCAATTGCTCCGGGTACTTGTGGCCTATAAAGAAATAACTCAAGAATGAGCATGTCCAGAGCTATCCATAGTTGGAGAAATTTTGAAACTACTTGAGGGACAAGAAGAACAAGATATCAGAACTTTCTAGCATACTATACCAAAGTCTAGACAGTGTGAATACTAATGAAAAATCATAAAATTCTAATGGAGCATACTGCAGCAAAATTTGTATACATATCAATCCAAACCATAAATTATGTTCTCCCACCCTTCAACAACATACAAAAATTTCCTCTTTATCCAGCATTTGATAATGGTTGGTCAATTCCTCCAGTAAATGATGGTCACTTCATCTCAATGACCAAATGTGAAATTTCAGTATCTTGTGATTCAACCACTATCTATGCAAGTATTTAATAATTGCATAAACTTCTGTTTCAATGCTTTAGAGTGACTTGTTGGAACAATATGGATAGCATTATCAAACAATTTTTTTTTTTTGAATGTTTGCCCATATTCTATTTATATCAAACAGATAGAAGTTGTTCCCGAATGAGCAGACGGCCAATCCAAGTTTTGAGATGATGCAGTTAAGTTCTCATAATTTTTTATTGGAACAGTTTCGAATCCTTTTAAAAAGAAAAAAAAGATCCAAAACAATCACTGTTTACTTCAACAAGGATATAGACATCATTAAATCCATTGCACTAATTCACCACAGCCTAAAAGGTATATAAATTTTTTTATACTTATGTATTTGGTTCAAGACAAAGCTGATTATATAAATAAAAATGAAAAATTATCCAGTCTTCCACATGAAGTTTGCTGAATTTAAGAGACTGGAAAATTCTAGGCCTCATTGCACTGGCTAGTCAAAATCTACCTCAATTTCAGACAACTGGAGGTATAAAGTTACAAGTCCTACCTCTCTCTGCTTTGCTGATGCCGGCCATTGTCTTCATGCCACAATGTTGGAAATGGCTTAATGTCTAGAGATGTGAGAACCTACAAAGTATGAAAAACAGACAAACAACATAATCATCTGCGAGTGCTTCCATCATTGTCTTGATAGCAAACTAGAGAAATATGAACAAATGGCATCTCTTCAATCTAATACCAATGAGATACACAACAAGAATACCATATCAGAACAAGCCTCAATTTAATATACCTTTTTAGGCATTACCACACCTTCTGGAAGATCAGGAATATGCCGATGATTCACAGGGTTAAGATATGTAATGCTTCTGCATAAAAAGGGCAACGAAGAACCATTTTTCAACAGAAGGGAGAGGATTCAACAGATTTGGAAGACAGAAACAGCAAAAGACACTTACAAAACATGATTACACTCAAGATCTGGCAATCCCTTGACTGGGGAAGGGACTATAACATGCATACCATTCCTTTCGAATAACCAAATAAATCCACTCATACCACCGCTGGAACATATCAAAGACTTGATAAGGACACAATAAACCAACAGAACTGGAGCTGAAAATCTGGAGAACAAGAGACTTTCTCTACTGGTTAAAATGCAAGTTTACCAACCTAGCATGTGTGTCAATAATCAAAGGAAGTCTTTCATGTGGTTGTAACTGGGAATACATTTGATAATAATATCTAATTTGCCAACTCAAAGGATGAACATGATGGACATATAGGATATCAAGCATCACACTGTTACGCAATTGCTCTTCTGCCTGCAATAACAACATTAGACCTCAGAGAAATGGAATGTACTTGCATTCAGCCACAACAAAAGAAAACACAAAGTTAAAAATCAAAGGAAAAAAAAAAAACAAAGACTAAGCTGGGGACATAGCATCCAATATCCTACAGCTTCGATGCCCAAAAACTCCAACCATATCAGAACAATAAAAGAAGCATGACAAGAGGAAATGTTAAGCAATCTAGGTAGTCATCTTGTCCCCGAATGCAAAACGAGAAGAATCATCTCTACCATATAGTAGATGAACCTTGCAGGAATGAAGCACTTCCATACTGGGAAACTAGGAAACGAATCAACTCTATTTCTGCAAGTTCCAGGGATTCAACTACACTGTTTCCAGAAACTTAATTACTCCACAGAATCAGATGGTGCTTTTGTCATTTTTCCAATCCACAGGAAATACAAATTTGCCACATTAAGTCAGCAATAGAGTAAGTTGCTTTACCTAAGCTATTTTATGTATAAGGAATTTAACCTTCGAACAAGCTCAGGAAGCAAGTTCCAAACTTCTCTGATGTTTAGTCAAACGAGGAAAATTAGAATACTAGAAAATAACTTGGCAGAATCTCCAACCTACCAAATTCATTTGGAATCATTTTCCCATTTAAATAAGGGAAAAGTTAATTTTACAAAAGTTTTTGAAATTCAGATTCCTCAGTTTCTATTCATGAGTTTTGAGCACACTATGCCAAGAACAAAGTGAAATTAGGAGTTTCAACGCAAACCAAAAGCCAAGAGCCCTAATAATCTTTTACATGTAAGCCAAGTATACGAAAAATGGATTGCTTTACTTAAGAAATCTATTTCTCTTACAATCCTGCTCTTTTTTATGATCTTACGTTCCTAAGAAAAATCAAGATCCTTCAACCAAACGCAACATCATAGCTTCAAGCTTATCAACTTACTATATGCTTATTTTTACTATTCCCAGAATTGAAAGTTTGCATCCAAATTTCAGTTTTCTATGTCCCAATAGTACTATGACTACCATACGTGAATCTATGCACAATAAAGGAGCTGAGAAGTATCTTTTAGATTGAAGAGTCATGCCGAGAGTTCTCCTTTTGACTTGATCACTAGTCCATAAAACAGAAAAAGAATGAAAGCAATACATCAAACAATAACAAAACCATCTGCATAAAGTAATTCAGATACACACCGTCAAACTGGCCTCAAGCTTCCGTGTTGCAGCAAGCAACTTCTTTTCATCAATGAAAGGCAATTTTACAACACCCTGAATCCAGTGACAAAGGAGATGAGCAAAATGAGTTCTGATGCCAAAGCATGGTGCATGGAGAACAAGTAAAAGTTGCTGTCGCTAATAGTGATTGTTTTTTTATATACAACTGTTTCTGCATCATAATTAAGTTTGAACTCTTATCTAATGTCAGATTACACTAACAATAACAACAAAACTAACAAGCAAATACCTGCCACGCAAACCGTTTACCATTCATGTCAATCTCAAAATCTGCAGTAGAAGGAATCATCATAAACCAGAAAATAGAGGACAAATGCATGAAAAATTCAAGTGAGAGTTGTGTACCAGAGGGATAGAATTTAGAGATGGGTGAAGATGGGTCAATCATCAATTTTTGATACTCTAATGGCAAAGCACTGGAACTGCAATAAAATAGAATCACAACAACATGAGCACCAAAATAAAAAAAGGAAAAACTATAAATCAGATGCTATGAAAATTCACAACAAAGAGTGAGGAGAAACCTGGCAGCTGGTAGTGTCCCCATGAGTTGGTCAAATGGTTTAAATGGCTCACCCGGAAAAAGAGTTATCTCCAAGTCAGACAGATCTTTAAGGTCTGAAGCAAATGGAGCATAGTGATATGGGTAAAACCTGAAATAAATAATTTGATAGTATCATTGTCCAAAGTGTAATATACTTTCTATTTTCACTCGTTACTTGAAAAACAAAATGACGAGCTTCTAGCCCAAAACAATTCTTTCTTTATATTCAAATTGTTCTCTAACAGAGACCCTAAACTTAACACAGAAGATGTTCGTAACAAAAATGTGCAAAAAATATATCTGAAGGCAGCCTGTTCTAAAACTTGGTTTCATTTGTATGCAGCCAGACTAGCATGGATACAACGAAAGTGGAAAGTAACAAAGGGCGTGAAAAACAATGTTATTGTTTGAACCAGATCAAACTAACCATTTCCAAGAGTGAACACCTTGGTAATAGTACTGGAAAACCCAATATAAGCCTTCAACATACTTCAATACCTGCTAGGAGAATAAATAAAAGTTAAATGCCTTAAAGTGGAATGTTTGTAAACTCTAAAGGTTTCTTTTTTTTTGTATTGTTTTGGTCCACAAGGCTTTGGGGGTTGTAGAGTGCCAAAGGAGTTGATATACAGGCCAATAGTCAAAGATAGAAGACAATAGACTGCCTCAAAGACCAAAAAATCTATAAAGAACATCTACCAAGTAAATACCAAAATGAGAAACCTAATAAATAACTACAAATGTTTGATTGCAACATCAAAGTCATAGCATTCAAGAAGAGTCAAAACTAGAGCCAAGTTTTAAAAATAAAATAAAATAAAAATGTAAAAAGAATTGACAGTGAAGGTGAAAGGCCAATTCTGTCAGAACTCTGAAAAACAGCTGGGACAAAATTGATATGAGAAGTTCTAAAAGTGAGATCAAGTAACTGTTTTGTAAAACCAATAGTGATCAATTAATCTAAGGCCAACCTATCCCAGAGGTCCCTTAACTTGACCAACTCACACAAGTTAGTCCTTCAACCAGAACTTGGTCTAAGTTAGTCCTCCAACTTAGAAAATTGTTACGAGTTAGTCCCTTAGGCCATTTGATGTAGCACGTGAGGTCACGTGCCTAACACCGTCATCTCCTCTGCTGGACTTGCATTTCTCCTTCCGCCAAAAATGCCTTTCTCCTTTCACCGGAGATGCCTATCTCCTTCCACCGGACACGCCTTTCTCCTTCCACCGGATGCATCCTTCTCCTTCTACCGGATGCGCCTTTCTTCTTCCATCAGACTTGCCTTTCTCCTTCCGTTGGAGCGTCTTTCTCCTTCCGCCGCACTCGCCTTTCCTTTTTAGCTGGATGCGCCTTTCTCCTTCCACCGTCTCCCCTTTCTCCTCCGCTGCTCCTCTTCTTCTTTCTCCTCCTCCAGATGCGCCACTTCTTCTTTCTCCTCTTCCTTTCTCCTACCGGTAACGATGGAGCCTGGCTGAGATCTTCCGATGGAGCCGGGCCAAGATCTTCCAATGGAGCATCTCTTGGAGGAATTGGAGCAGCCAGTCGGTTTCAAGCCGATTTGGAAAACCATCAGCCCCATCTCCGATTTGCTTTAACGTCATTATCAAAGTAATGACGCATGGCGTTCTAACACACTTTAGGGACTAAGTCATCACTTTTTACCAAGTTTGAGGACTAACAATAGCTGATTTCTGGTTGAGGGACCAACTCGAAGTCCAGGGACTGGCGGGGTACTTAGGCCTTAATCTAATAGAAAATAACTACCATGTCATCAACTGTTACAGATATTTTTATGCATGTGTTTCATGAGAGAGAGCATAGATCATCTGGATGCCATTTCAGGCCGAAAGAAAAAACAATACAACAACATGATTCGTAATAGTAATAGGACTTACAACATCTTTCTTTGCTTTCTCAATTTCCTCGGGCTTTGATACGTCAAACTTCTCAGCATAATACCTTTCTTTGTATCCAGGCTCTCCTAATTTAACCTACCAAAAAACAAAGGAACAGTACAATTAATAAGTATTATGTATCCAGGCTCTCCCAATTTAACCTGTTAAAAATAAAGGACAGTACAATCAATACAGCATCAATAAATGGCTCAAATAACTTTTTTCTCAACTACATAACTACAGATCTGCCAGAATAGAATGTTGATATGTGTTAGTACAAGAAAATTCAGAAAATTCAAAGGGATAATCACACTAAAACCACTATGCATTCTTTTTCCCACAATGTCTATGAAACTCTCACCATAAAACCAGCACCCACTAATCACATACACACAAGAATTTGTCTATTTACGTGCATCTAGAACATATTCCGACCCCAAGCTTTCACATTAAAGGCTTTATATTGTTGGCAGTTCTCACTCTACTGTTCTACCTTGGTTCACAATTATGCATCTTTCCATTCTCCTTTTAATAGAGATAACAAGGGTTTATACTACTGTTGGCACCAATTGTGTTTAGATCTCACACCTTATCTTCAACTGGCTGCAGTGGCTCTTCAGAGAACTCTGCTTTCGCTTGAAGTCTCATCTGCTCATTGTTTCTGCTAATAGACTGAAAAGAAATCAACATAAAATGCAATTCTAGCTCAACTGAATAGACAATCAGGGAAAACAAGAATTACTAGAAAACCAAAAGCCTGAATAGCTAAAAACCAGCATATACATGAATGATCACTAAGCAGCCATAATCATTCAACAGTAACAAAAGGAGAAAAAACCACTGCATCCGATAAAGAGCAGGACTATCAACCCAGAGCAGGACTTTTTTGGCAAGACTGGGTCCACGTTCTAGTTCAAGCTACTAGTGGTATAAAAACACTTTGAAAATTTCAACAGTTAAACCTAAGCTCATATGTGCTACAACGGCAAAAGCCTTAGAAAAGAAGTATAATTAGGTTCCACTTCCCAAAAAGTGCAGATGTTTCTAAGTTAGGCATCAGAGATACATGCCCCATCTTTGTCCCTTGAAGTAGAAAACAGATGTAAGCTAATCGCTAATAAGTTATTTTGTACTACTATTAGACTAACAATACTACGGATATCAAAATGCACTCCTTTTGCCAAAATAAATGTTAATAAATGGTTGACACAAGAACATGAGGAACCTCTAGCCTTTCTGGCTCACTATCAACGCCACTTAATTTAGCATGCACAAAGCAGGGGGCAGAAAATAAAAACAAACAAACAACCACAGGGCTAAAGAAGAGGGAGGACTGGGTCTACCTTTTAGTTGAAACCACTAGTGGTATAAAAACACAATTCAAAAACTTAACTGCAAAATCCTTTGTGGTCCCAGCCTCAGTTATAAAGTGATTTCAACAATTAAACCTAAGCTCATACGCACAGTGCTACGATGGCAAAATCCTTACAAAGGAATTATAATTAGGTTCCACTTCCCAAAAGTGCAGATGTTTCTAAATTAGTCAACAGAAATACATGTGCCATCTTTGTCCTTAAAGTAGAATACAGATGTCAGTTAATAACTAATAAATTATTTTGTACTACTATTAGACTAACTATAATACGGATATCAAAATGCATTCCTTTTGCCAAAGAAGAAGTCAATAAACGGTTGACACAAGAAACATGAGGAATCTCTAAAACTTTCTAGCTCACTATCAATGCCCCTCAATTTAGCATGCACAGAGCAAGGGGAACAAAAGCCAAGAAAGAAACAACCTAGGGGCCAAAGGAGAGGGAGGAGGACAGGTCTCCCTCAGACCAAATAAAGAAGCCCCTAAATCATTCCAATGGAGTTATTAAAACGAATGGAAAAGTATAGTCAAACCAAAGGCCACGATTATTATTGATTTCAAATGTAGCTAATTCTCATATGGTAGGCCACCAGACTTTACACCCTGAAGTATCGATCACAAAATATAAAGGAGACCTAAGTTTTGGATGAAGTCAATATTTTTGTCTATTGTATGAGTTCCTTTCACATTTCATTCCATCTTGAGCAGCTCCTCCATTTTAACCTCTCCATGGGCCAATCCCAGAGCCAAATCAACACCCCCCACTTAATTACAAATGTAAAATGACCTCAACTCCAATAGCTTTGTACCAATCAAGAAACTTCATGAGCATATAATAAATCTTCACTTTGATTTTTTATTACCCATTATCAAAAAGTAATGGCAGGATACTTCATAAGAAGTGCACAAGTATAAGCAATTTGGGAAGGAAAAAATAACATGAACTGTTCACACACCAGGTGGGGATACCAAGAAAACTCACAGAGCAGCTTAGGAACAATTACGCAGCACAGGGAGAAGAAAAAGAAACCTGTTGGATACGAGTCCTCTTCTGAAAGATTTGATCTTCAAAGACAGCAACAGATTGGATGAAATGTTCTACTCTATCTAACAAAACCTGAACATGGTATTAAACATTCATCATACCTTTGACATGTTGAATTTTCTTAAAAAGTTTATTTGTACATATTCAGCATGCTCCCTTACGACACTGACAGGTGAAAATGGGGATGGATCTATACAGAAACAACTGAAAAATATGGAACCAGCACCTAAGAGGGAACAATTACCTCACCCGCATCAGTAAGATAACCACCCATTGCAGGAAACTCCTTTCGATAGATATGCATTAGTAGATTTATAGCACCCTGTGTAGCAAAAATGCTCCAACAAACATGAGAACACACACACAGACATAGAGAAAACAAAAGAACATCTGAAAAATTGCTAAATTACATTTACTTACCTCCCTAATTTCCAGTGTCGGCATGTGTGGGAGGAAGTCATTGCCAACAAAGAAACAAAGGAAAACAAAATCATCCACTATTCTTTCAAAGTTGATAGCAAAAGGAGGATTGGGAATCGCCAAATCATATTCCAGGTATTCTCGCAACACCCATATGTTCAGGAACTGTTCAAACAAGCAGCTAACCAAGATATTAAGACCACAAAAATGCAGGAACGAAACAAACAGGAGATGATATCAGCAAGCAGTAGGGATTTATCTATTTCAACCTGATACTTTTTCTTGTGAACTGGAGTATCATCAACAGCGTTCTGATTTTCAGTTTCGTTGGCTTGATTACCCTGACAATCTGCAGCTAGATGACCAACTTGACCACACAAAAAACATTTCTCTTGCTGACCAGGAAGAGTGATCACCTGTGAAGTAGAAATGATAATATACAAATGCTTACTCAGAAGTAAGTTTTTCATAAAACAATACTAAATTGTTAGGTAAGATGCCAACCTCTCTTAATATTGAAAAGTGAACCTCATGTGTTGCTAAGGACAACATTATTAAGTCAGCGTCCTATTATGAGAAGACAATATCATAATTCAGACCTATAACTAAGAGATAAGCCTATAGATCAAGATATTGTAAATGCAGATCTATTATATGAAGAAATTCTCACCAACCCATACAGACAATGTCGAGTATTTGGATCAAAACCAGGAAGATTTCTTTGCAGCCGAATGTATGACATAATCTTGTGCTCTCCCTCACCGGGTACATTTGAATCAGAAAGAATAACCTTCAAATAATTACCCAATACAGCCCCATAAATAAATTTAAGAGAGATAAAGTATCCCAGAAGCCAGAAATGTATTGCAAAACAATAAAAGATGGATCACTCCACATGTAAGGAATCATCCAATCCAAGTTAATGTTCACCGCACCTTTGTATTCTGCCACCCAGGACTGTGGTTCAACCTACATTGTATATGATATTGAAGTGCCGTAGAAAGCACTGACATAAATCGAGTCCCAGGTGTTATGACATTTGAGTCAAATGTTTCTGGCTTTTCATTGAGGACTAAAACTTTCCCCTCAGCTTCAAACTCCTTCCTTAGCCTTTCTTGTTCAGCTTCCTGACATGATTTTACACAATTAATAATTCCACTAACCACAATTATTAGCAGCCCTTGAATAATGTCAACAAACACTTACTGCCTCAGCTGCATCTTTAGCAGCTCTAAAACGTCGTGTGCGTTGCTGGTTCATCTTAGCTCTAGGTGCAACGCCATCTATAAATTAAAAGAAAGGATATAAATTTGATGGAGCAGCTGGGAAAAACAAAACAAAATCCAAGAATGAAATATGCCTACCAATTGCCATATAAAGAAGCTTCCTAGGACGAACCAAAGAGAAGAGATGATCAACGTAGTCAAATATGGATCTGAAAACATCATCATAAGTGGGAGGTGCAGGCTGCATAGAGCAACAACATGTAAAAGAGATAAAATGGGGTAACGTACAACCAACTGATGCCAAACTTTAGGTCATTCAGCCACTATTAGTATTAGTTAAAAATTGTTAGGGTCAATTCAGTTTGCATTTAAATTAACGTATTACTGTCTATTATCTTATAGAAATAGCAAATTGCCAATGTATTAAACCCTTAAACTTTAAAAAATCTAAAAAGATTTTTTTAAAATATTTTTCTTAAAAAGCAAGTATTGTTTATTTTTTATTTTTTATTTTTTACTTATCCAACCTAAATTAAGAAAAATTAATAAAAAAATACTTGCTTTTTTACAAAAAAAAAAATCTAATTTAGACTTCTTAAAGTGCGAGGTTTCAATAAGTTGATAATTTGGATTAATAATCACTGAATATAAACTAATGCACAATCATGCATTAATTTTAATGCAAAACGAAGTGGCCATTACTATATCATATACTTGAACTCATACCCAAGCTAGCCTATCAAAAGGGCAATGACAAATAGTAAAATTTTCCAGTAAATTTTGCATATTTAAGCTTCCCGGAATTTCAAAGGGCTGCCTACATTCCCCCTAAAAACCTTAGTTCCCTGGCATGACTACGGTTTGCTGGAAAATATAAGTGTGTACTACAGAATGTACAATTCCAACGCTGATATTTAAAGTTTTACTTTCCCAAAATAGAAATTGCTAAATCCAACCTAACGTTCTTTCACCAAAATCCTTTTTCCCCCCTAACACCTTGCGTACAATATGTTTCATATGCGAGCAGAAACTCCTAGCTTGATTTTTAATGGCAGATAACTCCTCCGCATACTTTTAGCTAATACAGAAACTCAGTCCATTTGATACAAAAAGCTGTGATGCAACGACATCTATCTTTGTTCATAACATAGCCCTAAACTTCAAACAGGAAACACACAGTATCCTGAATTTACTACAATTCAAATAATTGCAAATTCGACAAAGGGAACTTGAGCTTCAACTAGAAATTCAAGCTCGAAATTTACCTTGCCCTCAGGATGGAAACAGGGATGAATGATCCCGTTCATGTCGAGATACAGGTTATCGAACTCCATTCCGTTAGGGTTGGGCTTGGAGACGTCGATTGGAATCACAATTCCGTGGCCGTCCTGTGTCGGCTCCTCCTCAACCACGTCAACGATCGACTGCGGGTAGCGGTCGGCGAGCCACCGGTAAAAAGCAGGGACGCCCATGGCGAATAAACTCTTCCTCCTCCGGGCCGGTCCGCTAAGTAGTTGCGCTGGCGGTCAAATTTCAGGAGACGATAGTTAAGGATTTGAAAAAGGAGATTTTGCCCTTTGCCGAGAGGGAGAGACGCAGGAGGGTTCCAGATCTAAGTGGGGCGGCATGGTTGTACGGTCAGGTGACTTGAATATACATTTAATTACAAAAACACCCATCTTGAATCTTGATTCTTGCCGCTTTGACTCTTTGAGTTGGCTCAAATGAGGTTTATTTTTTTACTATATACATTAAAACAAATTTTAATAACAAATAATTAGAAAACTTTTACCCATTTATTTATGTTAATTAATTAAATTTTTATTATTTTAATTTTAAATTGGGTTCTCTTTGTATTATATTTTTATTATTAAAATGATTAGTTATGATTAAAACATAATACTATTAAACATAACATTGTACATGCTTCAAAACAAGAGACAATGTTTGTCTTCAAAAATAATTCACTAAAAAATTGCATCTCCTACTAACTTAAATTATAATTTTTAATATCTATTAAAATTTATTCATAAAATTCACCTTCAATTTGAACAATTATAGATCGAAGTACTGTACTAAACCACAAACATTTTGAAGTAAATAACTCATATTAAAAATCTCAATCATTAATAATTAAAAAATATTATTGAAACACAAAATTATTTTAATTTACATTAATTAATTAAAGTTTCAACCACTAACTTAATAAAAGTAAAAAAGAAAAGAAAAAAATGACCAAAAACTTTGGGTAAACATTTTGAAGTAAATAACTCATATTAAAAATCTCAATCATTAATAATTAAAAAATATTATTGAAACACAAAATTATTTTAATTTACATTAATTAATTAAAGTTTCAACCACTAACTTAATAAAAGTAAAAAAGAAAAGAAAAAAATGACCAAAAACTTTGGGTACAAAAAAAGGAAATGGAAAAACTTGAAGTATTAAAGGTTTAACAATTGACTTAATAAAGAAAAAAATAGTTTAGTTTAAAATAAATATATCATGGTGACCAATATTTTTCCTTATAATGTAGTAAACAAAAATAATAAAAACATTTTAAGACCAATAAAACAAATAAAAAGATTCAAGCTAAGTAGTTATTAAGTTTGAGGACTAAAACACCACATGGATTGAAAACATGTTTTAACCAATGAAATATAAGAGTGAGACAAGCCCCCAATAAATTGACCATATTTTGAATGGGAAGCGATCTTCAAAATGAGTTAATTTCATTAATGAAAAAAGTAAAAAAAAAAATAGTATCCATCTCACACCTTTTAGAATATAAGTATATTTTAGTTTTTTGTACCATCAACTAAGCCAATTGGTTGGTTGGATTTTGGAGGGATGTTTGCCTGTGGAAAAGAGGAAGTTCAATTTTCTAATTGAGAAAATAGAAAATTTTCAAGAGTGGTTTAAAATTCTCAAATTTTAATGAACATATAAGTAAATCAAGTCATGTTCTAATCTTTACAGTTTATCATAAATATTTTTTTCTTAATTCTTCTAAAAATACCTTTTGGGTGCAATAAAAAAAAAGAATCTCATTTTACTTCTCTTGGTGTGAAAATAAAGTATTCAATACTCATACACCGTCATTTGTTTTCATTCATTGTTATCACTTTCGCTTGTTATAAATTTCAATGTTCCTTAAACTTTTCCAACTCACACAAGTTAGTTTTTTAACTTCAAATCCGTATGACTTTGTCATTTAACTAACAGATTGAATTATGGTGTTACAAGCTAGCTGAGTTGAAATTATACTTTTAATCATTTAACTTTATTTTTTTGGGTTTAATTTTGTCTCTATGTGTTATATACTTGCAATCAATAAGGAAAGAAAAATAAAATAAATCATTCCTCTTAGGGATGGCAATGGGTATGATATAGGTAGGATATTGCTAAACCCACATCCTATCTATCATATTTGATACTCAATCCATATCCTATCCACCATCCATCAATTTTATAATTTTAAAACTCATATCCTATCCACTTTAAGGCTGATAGGATTAGATAAAATCCACCTACCCACTGCATACTTTCATAATAAAAAACAATAATGCTATAATAGAGTACCATAAAAAATTATTAAAATTGATCTTAAAAAACCATATTAATAATAAAAACAGAAATTAACTTAGTTATAAATCAATTATAAAGAAATTGTCTGAATCAAATTAATGAAATAAGCACATACTTAACATCAGTATAAGCATTCAACTTTATGAAGGAAAAAAAAATGTGGGAACCTTTCTCGGAGCTTTGCCTTAGTTATCTTGTCTTGGTGTTACAATGATACTTAGTTGCGATTATAAGTAGTTAAGTCAATTAAATTGTTTTGTAAACTATTATATGCAGGGTACGATATGAGGCGGATAGGCCTAAACTCATATCCTACCCACATTCATCGGGTACAAAAAAACAAAATTTATATATACTCTAAATCCATTTAATTATAAAAAAAATCCTATCCATCAAGTAAGTTATAGTAAGATATCCGTTTGGACAAATACCTGTTGACATCCATAATTCCACTCAAATTCTCTCAACTTCCTTCCCCCATCGGCCTCCTATAAATTTCTCTGTTTGTTTTCCATCCTACTTGCTACATCATTGTGCAACTTCTCTATTTGATTGACACAATTTTAAAAAATCTTGTGCCTTTCTCAAAAAATGGAGTTCCAGCTTTGCTTTCTCACCCTACAAGCCTTCAAGTTATTTCTTGCTGCAAAACATTCACTCGGTTGGTTAAAAAGTATATTTTCATAATATTATTAAATTTTTATATTTTTTTATTTTTTGGAATTAAAAAAATTTATAAAATTTAATAAGATTATAAAATGGCAACTTCAAATGATTACTACACCTACATAATATTGACATTTATATAAAATTAGAAGTCAATTCATTTTAATTTAAGTCAACTTAATCCAAAATAACTTATTTTTATTTTTATATGGTTTTTTGCTCTGAAACAATTTCATTTAAAAACTAATATTATTTAGGTGTAATAATTCATTAAAAGTAATTTTTTTATAATGTTATTGAATGTTTATAATTTTTTTCTTTTTGTAGACATAAAAAAATTCATAAAAATTAATAAACTTATAAAAATTTTATTTTCCATGATTGTTACACCTACATAGTAGGGTGAGCATGGGTTGGGGTGGTTTGGGTTTATGGTGAAACCAAACCAACCTGAAACAAAGCTCGAGTCAAAAAATTTCATACCTAACCCAAAAATTAAGAACAAAACATGATCAAAACCATGATTTTGGGTTTTTTGTTCTAGTTATCGGGTTTTTCAGTTTATATCATATACCTATAATACCAAAATCCAATAAAATTGATGCATTTATGAAGTTGAATTGGATAGTTAAGAATTAGGATTAGGTTTAGAACTAAAATACTAAAAACCCCTATGATATAACTTTTAATAAATAATTATATATGTAAAATCATAAATTTTATAATATATTAATACATATACCTCGGGTTGATTCTATATTGAATGATTCCATATAAAACTTGACCCAATCCAAAAATCAATGGTTTTTCTATATGCGAAATTCACCCGCGAACTATGATCAATTTTTACTCAACTTAACTCAACCACCCATATTGTATTGAGTAAACCCATGATTTTATCCAAACCATACTCACCCTACAACAAAATATTGAGATTTAAATGAAATTAATTTTTTAAAAAAATGTAAAAAAAATATTTTTAGATTAAATTGACTGAAACTAAAAAAATTTAGGTATAATTGCATATAATATAAAAATAAAAATAAATTATTTTAAATTAAAATGAATTCACTCTAACTCTTCTAACTAAGTGATTTTGCTTATATTGTTCTACTCTCTATTTATGAATCTATTTATGGATCTGTTAATATAGACTTTTCAAATTATTTTCCTCAAATAAGATTTAGTCAATGCGAAAAATAGTCTTTAGAAAATTACAATATTTAATTGTCTAAGAGCATAAAAAATCAGACATAGAATCATATAAATTTTTAGATATTTTAGAAAATTTTAAGAAAGAAAGAACCTACACTATTCAAAATCTTCATAAATAAGTAATATAGATTAAAAACTAAATTCAAAAAATTAAATAAAAAAATCAAGTTTTCAAACAAAAAAATTTCAGAACTAGATCTAAAAGAAAACTAGAAGAAAGATGAAAATAAAGAATCAACTTCCAAAGGATTAGAACTTAAAAATAAAGGAATAATAATTCAAGAACCACAAGATGAAGAATGTATAAATATAATTTCAAAAATTCATTATCACAAATGGCATGTTTCAAATGATCTAGTTGTTAACAATGAATATCACATTAAAACTACAACTCTAGTAGATACTAAAGCTATTCAAAATTGTACCTCCAAGATGGAATAATTGCTACAAAATTTTATGAAAAAAACTCTAAGGAACTTCATTCAGCTAATAGTTCAAAACATAATGTCAAATATAAATTAAATAACGTTAAGGTTTGCAATTTTGGTGTCTATTTCAAAATGCGTTTTATATTTACTACTAACAAAAATTGATTTAGCGAAGGTCTTTAGCAATGGTTGCCCGTCGCTATTTTGGATTTAGCAATAGTTGTCATCACCAATAAGTCCGTTTTTAATTTTCTCGCTGCTAATTTTTTAGTGATGGCTGTTGTCGCTAATTAGCGACATCTAACCATCGCAATGTAGACCGTCACATATTTACCTATGTCAGTGACCTGCCAGAGATTTAGCGACAATCAGCCATCGTTATATAGTAATAGTTAGTCGTCAATAATTAGTAATGCATAACCGTTGCTAGTTAGTGATGCACGGCCATCGCTAGTTAATAAAGAATGACCGTTGCTAGTTAGTGAGGAATATCCGTCACTAGTTAGTAATGCGTGGTCATTGTTATTTGCCGATAATTTGTGACTAATAGCTATCACTAGTTCACAAATCTTGGGCACAATAATTTTGGTCACCAGACCTCCACTATACGTATCCATTCCATGCAATTCCAACAAACAAACACAGAGCTAGTTCCCATTAATCCAAACTAATGTTATAAACATAATTTGTTCCCATTAATCTAAAATAATTTACACATAAACATGGTAGTTAATATTTATAATGCAGACAATGTCAAAATGTATTTGGCAAATGTACAACCTTAATAATTATAGTAAAACAAGTACATGGAAGACAATTTTACCCTAATGCCACCCAGTTTTGTGACGAATACTATCTAACCATCAGACTCTGGTACAGCTGGTGGAGTCTTCCCAATTGCTTGCCATATAGATGCCATCTGATCTTGGTGTCTACGCTCCATCTGTGCAACAACAACAAATCAATTAAGAGCTATATTACAGTTATAGGTTGGTTACCAAGACAACATTAGACTTGTGATGATATGAAATGAGAAATGTATAGGTCACTGAAGAATAAACCCAAAATACTTAATCAATCCAATACGTAAAAACACAAACATATGCTCATAAGAGACTATTGAGGAACAAAAGCACTACTAGAAAAACATCATTTAGCGACGGTTTCATTAGCAACGGCTAAAAACCGTCGCTAATTAGTGACGGTAAATAGTCGCTAACAGTCCAGTGAAATTTTAGCGACGGCGTACTGTCGCTAATTTAGTGACGGTTAGCCGTCGCTAATTTAGTGACGGTTAACCGTCGCTAATTTAGTGACGGTTAACTTCACACAATAAAAAAAAAAGTATTAGTTCTCATGTGTTAGTCATTTTTTATGCTAAATTGTCATCTCTTTTAACATAAATAATTATTTTTGAATATATGTAATATAGTGGATATGTGTACCTTAAAGTCGGATAAAAGTTTAGTGGGGGTAATGAGTTGCTAAATTTTAGTGACGGCTTGATGTCGCTAAGAGTTCGGTGAAATTTTAGCGACGGCTGTGAGTCACTAAATTTTAGTGACGGCGTACCGTCGCTAATTTAGTGACGGTTAGCAGTCACTAAAGTTAGTGACGGTTAGCCGTCGCTAAATTTAGTGACGGCTTACCTTCGCTAATTTAGTGACGGTTAGCCGTCGCTAAACTTCACAAAATCAAAAAAAAAAGTATTATTTCTCATGTGTTAGTCATTTTTTATGCTAAATTGTCATCTCTTTTAACATAAATAATTATTTTTGAATATATGTAATGTAGTGGATATGTGTACCTTAAAGTCGGATAAAAGTTTAGTGGGGGTAATGAGTTGCTAAATTTTAGTGACGGCTTGATGTTGCTAAGAGTTCGGTGAAATTTTAGCGACGGTTGTGAGTCACTAAATTTTAGTGACGGCGTACCGTCGCTAATTTAGTGACGGCTTACATTCTCTAATTTAGTGACGGCTTAGATTCTCTAATTTAATGACGGTTAGCCGTCGCTAAATTTAGTAACGGCTTACCTTCGCTAATTTAGTGACGGTTAGCTATCGCTAAACTTCACAAAATCCAAAAAAAAAGTATTATTTCTCATGTGTTAGTCATTTTTTATGCTAAATTGTCATCTCTTTTAACATAAATAATTATTTTTGAATATATGTAATGTAGTGGATATGTGTACCTTAAAGTCGGATAAAAGTTTAGTGGAGGTAATGAGTTGCTAAATTTTAGTGACGGCTTGATGTCGCTAAGAGTTCGGTGAAATTTTAGCAACGGCTGTGAGTCACTAAATTTTAGTGACGGCGTACCGTCGCTAATTTAGTGACGGTTAGCAGTCACTAAAGTTAGTGACGGCTTGCCGTCGCTAATTTAGTGACGGTTAGCCGTCGCTAAATTTAGGCTGACGTCGCTAATACGGTTACCGTCGCTAAATTTAGTGACGGCTTACCGTGACGCCGACGCTAATTTAGTGACGGTTACTGTCGCTAAATTTAGTGACGGCTTACCTTCGCTAATTTAGTGACGGTTAGCCGTCGCTAAACTTCACAAAATCCAAAAAAAAAGTATTATTTCTCATGTGTTAGTCATTTTTTATGCTAAATTGTCATCTCTTTTAACATAAATAATTATTTTTGAATATATGTAATGTAGTGGATATGTGTACCTTAAAGTCGGATAAAAGTTTAGTTAAATCGTGTTCAACAAAACCAGTTATCGTTTCATATATCACTTGTTTAATTTTATAATTATAAATTTTAATTTGATTAATTCAGCATAGAAATCTCTTAACATTTTTTTAGCAATTAACAAAAATTCTATTTAATAAAAATTAAATTTATTTAAATTAATTTATTGTCATATGCGGCTTAACCATTCATTAATATTTTATTATGACACTGTAGCGAGGGCCGGAAGTCGCTAGCTTTAAGCGCCCATAAGCCGTCGCTTAAAATTATCTTTCATTCTCTTTTTTCCCCGTCTGGCATTCATGTTTTCCAACTTACACGCTGTAGAAATCGCTGAAGTCTCTCCACCGCTTGTTTGTTTCCCGTTCAACGGGCCTTCCGCGGACGCTAATCTAAGAATGCCGAATTCGTCGGACAGCTAAACCCACGACGCTTGCGGTGGGGTTTTCCGGCTTTCAGGCTAACTCCTTTTTTCCCTCTGTTTCAGTTGGAAGTGTGGTTTTCTGGCGCCGGAGCTCCTTTAAGGTAACTGATTCTTTAGCTTTTTAGCTTATCTATTTTGATGTTTGTGACTAGCTTTCCCTGAAAGTTTAGATCTTTTTTCTTTTTCATTGTTCGTAGGGTTTTCTAGCTTGAAAGCTCCCTCCTTTTTCGTCTGTTCGGTTGGCAGAAGCTATTTTTGTGGCCGTACGGTACCCATTCCGCTTGATTTCTCTTTTTGCGACCTTGGGTTTTCTGCAAGTTTTGGTCCTTATGACTTGTTCTATCTTTCTAATATAGCAGAGCAGGTTATATTGTAAAGGTAATAGGGAAGAACAAAGGAAGAACAAAGGTTTTCAGAACCGGCAGTATGGGTTCTATAAAGAAGTAATGAATCCAGGGAAACGTAGGGCAATTCAGTGAGGGAAAGAAACAGGAGAAGGAAGCCAATGGAAGAATTGACAAGAGTAAGTCGTTTTTTAGTCTTATAATCAATTAATTTTTCTTTTGTTGTTCTGCAATTCATGACAGTAGCAATAATGCCCAGAATTTCTGCTCTTTGAATTTCTGCTGCTCTTTAAAGCCAAACACAACAGACTTTGGAATGGTTAGGGAGCTAATATCAGCTGTGACCAACTAGTGAGATTTGCCCATACTTCCATTACTTCCATCTTATTACAAGTGACCTTTGTGGTTCCATAACCAACTAGTTGGATAAAACTGCCTAACCTCCTTCACATTGTGTTACTTGATGGAAAAACTTCTATGAAAATTGTGCATTAATGGGAATGATGTGGCTTTTTGTTGACCCCCTCAAGTGCATCTTATGACCTTAGTTTTTGAAAGCCATAATTAACTATTCAGAGCTTCGTTTACTATCACCTAACAACCTCAACTATTGTACACCAAACACCATTTTGCAACCACCTAGAGGTTGTAACAAAATGCCAGCTGTGAACTCAATTCCTTAGAGTCATCATTTTAGACCCTTACTTTTACCTCCTGATGCTCACATTTGACCATTTGCCGTAAAAATTTTTAAATGGTTAATTTGTTCAATGGGACATCCTAGTCTTTTAGCTATTGCTTCATTGAAGAAAATGTGGGTACTGCTCGGGTCTATTGGCATGCTCATCCACCCTTATAATAAAGTAATAATGTTAATGCATTTAAGGAAAGGCAAGAAAAGTCAACCACAACCACTATTTCCTCTAGATTTTTAGTCCCTGTACCATAATTAATTTCCCTACATTCTTGATTAAGAATGACTTCAATTTACTCACTTGTCCTCTCTTGCATTCGTGACAAAGAAATAATTTTCCTCACACCAAAAACATTGGCCATTATCTATCTTCTTATCGGTTATTAGCTCCCTTCTCATTAAGCTTTTTTTTTTTATAATCTTTACATGGTTCTACGTGGTATATTAATGGATGGAATAGAGGATTTAAAATTTTTGGTGTGAGCAAAATCTCTCTATTTTTCTCTTCCATGGTTATCATATCTTCATACTTACTGAGTAAGCTGACTCCTACAACTTAGCTAGGCATTGAGCTTCATGCAAAGTTTTTGGTCTCAAAACCCTTACTACACCCTAATTTGTTGTTGTAAACCCCCCAAGAACTGTCCAACCAAAAAGCCGTTGGGAAGGGGGCTTACCTAATTCAGTAAAGGGTCAAAGTGATTCTCATATTCTCAAACATCCTAGACTACTTCAGATTCATCAACTCAACAGAGGAGTCATGATGTCCTTCTCCAAACACTTCTCTGATGGCAGTCAAATATTGAAGCTAAGTCAATCTAATCATCGATAGCCAACCATGCATAAAATGTCGGTACCATTGAAAGGTACAGCCTCCTATGTGAATAGAGGCCATCTATATTTTTTGATCTTCTGGAATGTTCTCTAAATTGAAGATCTCATTGCATTTGAAGATCCTACGTTCAACGTCATCCTCAAAAACCCAGGGAAAATCAATTACACCCATTCGTCCCAATTTCATTTGATGCATAATGGCTAGAATGGATTGCATGATCATATCGTCCAACTTTCTATTGCTTGCTATAGATTTTGCAATAAATTGAAGTGGGGCATTAAACGATTGCTCCTGTCCCACTACCATGTCTTTTTGCTTTTGCTCTAAGTGAGCTAACTTTCTTTTATGTCTGCTTACATGGTCTAAAAGCCTCTACAAAGTTCTACAAAGGTCTAATGCTGCTCTTTAAAGATCATGACATGAATGCTCATCTTCTCCACCTGGTCACAGCTGATATTCCTAGGCCGGGGGCTATGGTTGGAGTTCTGTCTAGCTCCTAGGCATTGTCTTGCTTGCGTTCCAGTTGCTACTGCTGGCAAATAATTTACCGATATCTATCTGTATTTCCATCTCCAAATCAATTCTTTGAAGTTCTGAAGATGGATTTCCTTTTTGTTCTCTCCTTTTTCAGGTTATGAAGGTGCCTTTGCACCCTCTAAAGTGAAGCGCTGTATATGTTTCAGCATGTAGCTAGATCCTTTGTTTTGAGCAACTAGCTGTGCTGGTCATTCATGAAACCACTAGCACCACTCATTTGTTATTCTTGAATTATAGAAACAATAGCACCACTTTAGAAATATACTAATAGTCTAACTGCACTAGAGCTATTTAGAAATATTGGTTGATTATACCCATGGGATCTGTCCAATGTATTCTGTTTTTGCATGTGCCTTTGTCTTTAATTGGAGCTATTGGATTAAGATAATGATCGGCTTTTGTGCTCTCTTTTGGATATTAAATTTGTGAAACTGTTTTGCAAGCCTTATCTAGATTCCTTAGCTGGTACCACCAATGAGAATTATGCTGTTAATGTTGTTGAACTACATGGGGTGACCCTTTACACTGTTGCCTTGTATTCTGATGGTTCTCTCTTTCTTTCATGCACTTTAAGGACAGAAATGTTTTGTGCTCAAATTCGAGAATTCCTTTGTTGGCATGAAAGTTGGTTGCTAATCAGTATTTCTGGAATGACAGCATTGATTGTTTTTGGATAACTTGTTGCTGCCATGACTATGAAGAGCTTTCAATTCGCCCTGTGCTTTAATATCTTTTCGAATTTATGTTTAGAAGCCTTTCGAGAATTCATTGATGTGCAACCTGTGATTTGTCTATTGTTGGAGAGTATGAAAGTTAGACTTCACTAGAGCTTTGGATTTTGCTTTTTGCCACTACACTTGTTCATATTTTTTTGAATCCAAGTTCTGCCAGATGGTGAGGGTGTTTGTACCAATCATGAGATTGAAATAGCTTTTGAATCTCTAGCTGCCTGTCTGTTCATCTGAGGATGTTGACTTGGTCCATTTGATCATGTGATTTGCAGGGAACAAAGAAGACCTTGGTCATAAGAGAAATACCCGAAGATTGTGTTCAGAGGTTGCTATCAAACAAAGAATCTCTGGCTTCCTGTGATACAGCAGTATTTGTTTATGACTGGTAATATGGGGTTGTATACTTGTTACTTATGTGCTGTCATAATCTAATGCTGAAGCGCTTCAACAATTCATGATTTCTTATTGCAATAGTATTTTTAGACATGCATGCACTTATCTGTGAGGAAAACATTAATCGTGGGCGTTGTGTTTGTCCTGACAATAGATTTCAGTGTTATCTGAGTTTGTGTTGTGGTGGATCTTAACTATATTGACACAAGAAGAATGCTCAATGTAATGAGTACCATGTGTTTCCCCTTTGCAGTTCGGATGAAACCTCATGGAAGAGAGTAACTAAATTGTTGGTTGATGTTGCTACTCATGGTGAGGACAATGGTTTTGAGCTACCTTGCCTCATTGTTGCTGCAAAAGATGAACTTGGTCATAAATCTTGGTTGTAATTAAGGTACAATTATATCCCATGAGCTTGTTTCACTATAATTATTAAGGTTGTACATTAGCCAAAATACATTCTGACATTGTATGTATTCTAAATATCAATTTTTATGTTTATGACTATTGGGAGTGTATAACATAACTTTGGATTAATGTTACCTAGTTTTGTGTTTGGGTTGTATGGAATAGATACGTATAGTGGAGGTTTGTTGATGAAATTGTTGACCATGACATAGCTGAATTCGTATAGATGCATATAATGGAACTAGCGAATGCTACAATTTTGAAATTTTTACTAGTTATTAGCGACGGCTACACATCACTAACTAGCGAAGACTATGCGTCACTAACTATAACTAACTAGTGACGGCTACACGTCACTAATTGTCACTAACTAGCGACGGCTACGTGTCACTAACTGGCACTAACTAGCGACGATTATGCGTCACTAACTAGTGACGGCTACGTGTCACTAATTGGCACTAATTAGCGACGATTACGCATCACTAATTAGCGACAGCTACGTGTCACTAATTAGCGACAGCTACGTGTCACTAATTAGCGACAGCTACGTGTCACTAACTAGCAACGGCTACGCGTCATTAACTAGCACTAAGTAGTGACGGCTACGCGTCGCTAAAGCGCATGCAGCACCATTACCAGAAAATTTATGATGGCCTATTTTGTGACATTTAGCTGTCGCTAATTAGCGACGGTAACCGTCGTTAGAAAATTAACGGCTAGTGAATTAGTGAATGGCATTTTAGCGACGGCTGGCCGTCACTAATGGCCGTCGCTAAATGCGGTTTTTCTAGTAGTGAAGTCAAGTCAAGACAAAAGATCTTACATTGACTTCGGTATAATAAAAACATATAGTGGCCAATTAATTACTTTATTATGAGGGAAAAATAGTCTTTGAAAACCTAACATATTTGTTTAATGATTACTTCAACTAAACAAATCTATATCCCACGAAACTATGTTTCATCTAACATTTTTTTGTCAAACAACAACAGATGAATGACCAGTGCACTTGTATGATAAATTACTAAGAAAACTGATAAGTTTAGTGCAAATGTGCAAAGAGAGTTTATAGTTAGGATGAGAAAACCATATGAAATGGAGTTAATCCTAAAGGATAAGGAAAGTTTATTTCCTTTAAAGATAAAACCCACTGTAGTTTACAACGTAAGATAACATCAAGACTAATATTTGGTCCCCTTTTTCTATTTTCAGTAAATGTGGGATTATCCCTGGTAGAAAAGAACTACATAAAACTTCAATCACTAGAAAAATGTAATTGGTGCTAACATACATTGTCTGCTACATAATGTAAACAATTTGGAGTAAGAATGTAATTAAAGGGCCAAAACCCTCTGTTTGTTGATCTTCCTAATTCAAATACAAACAAGTGGCATATAGAAGCTCACATGCAAAAAAAAAAAAAAACTATAAGCTCATTAAGCAAGAATGTATAACAAAGCATATTTCTGGGACTCAAAGACTTGCAATCCACTATAAACACCAACAATCCACTCTTGACCTTAAAGACTAGATTTTGCCTTTTGATTATAAACAATGCATAACATAGATTAGGTTATCCTTATGAAAGATAGGACTTTTGGAGTTGTATTGGTATTCACTTTAATATGAAATTATCAGCTATCGACTTAAAGCCAAAATATGCTATCTAACTAGATAACCATTGCCACCAAGTTTTATCAAGAACAATATTGCAAATTTAAATGATGCTAGTAATAATATGTCTTAAAGCTTTTTTTGCTGTAGACCAAATTCTCACATATAAGATGCAATGAAGAATGCTATAATAATGAAATGAGGGTTATGGTCTATCTTTAGATACCCGAGTCATCCATACGGTGCATTAAAATATCAATATCTTAATGACAATGAAATGATGATTGCCACTGCATACATGTTACTAAATTGTAATGAGTTGAAGTTATATCTCGAGCAAGAGCCATAACATTTTTTTCTTTTTATTATGTCGACAAGTACTTTTCTGTTCTACTAACTAATATCAATATCTTATAGTTTGTTTGTTGATGAAGTACGTATGCATGACCCCAATTTAGCTTTGTTAGACTTGGATATATACATTGAGCATAACTTTGCCACATGGTATAAAAACTATGTAAGTTAACTACACTTGAACTTGAGCCCTTTTTATCTTCAAGGGTAAGACTTATTCATATTTTTGATATGTAACCAGGTGGATAATCTACGTAACAATATCATGGACCGCATATTGTGGGATATTGTATGTGGCCATCATGTCGTGTTAAGACTTAGCTTGTTTATTTCATAAATGGATATAAGTTCCACATTAGCGATTAGAGTCATGACAAAGCCATATATAACAGTAGAGTATGTATAAGGAATTTATGATCAAGTAAGGTTGAATGTGATTTTTATAGGGTGTTACAAGAAATCATTCAACTCGAATATCTTAGATGGCCACACAAAAAATGTTGTATTATTTAAGTATGATTCGTTTGATCCTACACCTAATCGTGGGACTTAGGTTCATAAACAATATGAAATAGTTGATGTTCATGATGGTTGCTGATATGGGAAGTTCAACCCATTCATTCTTGCTTCCTAATAAAATAGGGTGGTTGGTCATTTTGAAAAATCAAACTGAGACACATCATTCATTATAATGTAGATTTATGTAAAAAATGCATTTCAGGAAAAATTATTGGGCAATTTAAACAATCCTGTAATAATTATGGATGACCCAATCAACAATTTAGCTAAAATATAAGTGTGGGAAGCTGTAGATGAAGACATGCTGAATATGGAAGGAACTTTGCCACATGATGGTGATTTTCTAGAAGAAAAGTCTCCTGAAGCAACAGATGAAGAAGATAAATTTGAATCAGGGGATAGTGAGAATAGTGAATCAGAAGCATAATCTGATGGCAATAATGGCCATTAACTGTAACGTGAATATAGAATTACATATAATATGTAAACATTAAGTTCAACTTTGCTCTGGTAGGTTCAATGGAAATTGTACGAATTTTTCCCCTTATGTTTTTCTTGCTAAAATGTTGTACGCTGTTTTAACTAATGCAAATGCCACCTAAAGGTAAAAATACATATAAATGTCATCTAGGGAAAAGCATATATGCACAGATAAAAGAAGCGTTGGCAGAAAATGTTGCCAAACTACATCGGGTTGCCCAATCACATTCACGTCATTCGGATTCATAGCCCTTGACACAACAAACAACTATTCCAAATTCTAAACCTCGTACAATTGAAGTTCACTTTTGCGGCCATAGTACGAGTTTATTAGCTCCAACCTCTGTAGGTTCACCTAATGGTGTGCATTCCAATGTTTAGTAATCGATATCACATGCCCTGATTCAACCTCATTTATAGATCATCCCTCACAATAACACATAAGCAATGCACCATTATTCAACTATAATAGTTTATGTTAGCTGCAGTATGTTGAGTACCAAATAAATTATATATATTGTATTAGAACATACACTACATGCAGCTTCCTTCCATCAGTAGTAACATGGTTGGTGACTCAATGTTTCACCGCACACTTCAAGTCGTATCATGACTGGTCAAGTGCTAGCCAAACGGATATTCAAATGTGGTGGCACGTATTTGAGGTAAAGAATATTCTTTTTATTTTGATGGTTTCAAACATGTTGGCTAATGTTAGACTCCTTGAATTTTATTTACATGTTGAGGTTATGTGAGTGGGATCCAGTTCATCATAATGAGGTGTATTGCATTTGGCACATGCTAAGAGCTGTTCACTACAGATCAAAGATGGTAGACATCCTGCATGCAAAAGATCCTGCGAAATGGCGGGTTAAGACATCTTTTATGACCAACACATAGTATGCACAAATAAAGGAATGATGGGCTTCACTAAAGTTTTAGGAGCAATCAACTAAAGGGAAGACATTTCTGGCATCCTTATCACAGGACACACAGTGTGAGGCTTTATTTCGATTAGTACCCATCGAAAATGAATGGTAAAATTATCAATCTCCTTTTTTACATAACTTAAATTCATATTACTAATAACCAAATGTAGTGGGAGAAAAATCCAGAAAATGATGGACCTTCGAAGCTCTGGTTCTCTACCTCAAAGCTTCCAGCCCTCTGCCCAGAAGTTTCCAGCATCTGTCATCGCCCAAGCTCGCTTCCCCTGCTTCGTCCGACCCTATGTCGCCGTCTTCGAAGGCGTCCCGTAGCTGCTCACTTTCGCTCCGAGCCGCGTCCACCGCCACCTCGTCACCTTTGGTCACTGTCTTAGCCTCACCTAGGATCACCACCACCTCCTCATCCAAGCCCAGATTGTCGTTTGCCGCGATATAGTCGGAGGACAAAAAATTGAGAACGATCTGAATCATAACCCATGATCCCGACCCGGTTCTGATTCGCCTGATCTAATTAATTACCCCTTTCGGTAAAACTCATGTTTAGCCCTTCCGATTTCTATTTTGCTCAATTGAGTGCATACTTTCTTCTCTATTTTACAATGTGGTCACTAACAACATTGATTTATATTTTTTCTTTTCCTTGGTTGTTTGTTTTACTTCTTTTAGGACCATAAATAAGTTTTGGTGATTAACACTAGGTAGGATTATAGGACTAGGTTAGATGGGTAATTTTATAAATAATACGAATCAAAAAACTTTATTTGATTTACATAATGCATCTAAAAAATCATACTTAGGAAAATTCATTCCGCATGAATTTAATAAAACCCTAGGATGAATTTAGGATAATAATAAACTTTAAGATACATATCCAGTTGATCCAATAGGATCCATAGTTTGGATGAACAATTATCCAAAATTTTCAATCAAAATATATTAAGTTTAATATCTACATTCGGGTGGTTTGATAAGATCTATGGTTTGAAAATATAATTAAAATAACAAAAATTAAGGAGTAAGATTTAGGAGTCCATATCTGGGTGATCCATTGGGATCTATAGTTTAGAAATATCAAAATTTCATAAAAATAAATAAAATCAAGTAATAAGATTTAAAATTCCATATCTAGGTGGTTCGGTTATAATCCATGGTTTGGATATTAATCAAATTAATTAAAGAAAGCAAAGTAAAACTTAAATCAAACTAAGGTGCTAATTTTTTGGTGCTATAACAAAGTTGTTTAGCATAACCGTACTTTCAAACCTCTCGAACTCTCATAGACCATTTTAAGGTATCAAATCGATCTAGGTGTAAATTGATTGGTGATGACTCCCAAAAACACGTTGCTACAGGAGGC
Source organism: Aquilaria sinensis (assembly GCA_005392925.1). Taxonomy (NCBI): domain Eukaryota; kingdom Viridiplantae; phylum Streptophyta; class Magnoliopsida; order Malvales; family Thymelaeaceae; genus Aquilaria; species Aquilaria sinensis. Next base: position 3,308 of record SMDT01001543.1, on the reverse strand, counting down.
TTACAGGACATTGATGAGGTTGCGATTATGAGTGCAGCTACTGATGGAAAAAAAAAAATGTGAGTATTTGGCCTTGGATCATAGCAGCATGTTATGGTTGGATGACCACCAGGGTAGAGTCCTGCACAACATGTTGATGTCACTTAGATGTTGAAGTTCACTGAACAGGTACAGCGGGCGTAGCAAAGCATGCTACGCAACAAGTAACATATTATGAGTGGAAGCTGAAGTATTGTAGGAGGAGATAGCAAGCTGAGATAGAATATGTAGGTAAATCACTTGGCATTCCTCTACCCGTGCCTGTACGAGATGATATGGGTGACTTGGGATCGGATGATGATGATGAGATGAGGTTTGTCTAAGTATTTTCTAGATAAGGTATATCATGCTTATACGTGTGTTTATCAAGATTTAGTCCAATATTATGATGATATTATGACTATAAACATTATTTATTTGAAATTATGTATATTTTATTGGGATCTATGAGTATATTTATGCTAATTCAATTTAATATCTAAGTACGTTCGATATAATATGCTCTACTTATATGGATTATGTACATTTGGGATGTTAAATTTAGCTAAAATATAATGATTTGAAAGTAGAATAAACTGAAGCTCAGTTTCCAATGGCCAACACAGCTACTGGAAAGATGCACACTGAAGCTGACATAAGTATCAACGACTTCAGCTGTTGAAATTTTCCAACAGTTTAACTGTTGGAAAATTGATCGTTACATTTTTCAATGGTATAGCCATTGGAAAATTGTTAAAGCTAATCGTTCCCATTGGATTAGAAAATGGCCGTTCAAAATTTCTAATGGCTTAAATTCTAACGGTTGGCCATTAGAAATTCCAATGGCTAATTGATTAGCCATTAAAAAAAAAATCTATTGCACTATTTTCCAACGGCTTAATACTATTGGAAAATCGTGTTTTTAAAGTAGTAAATCTTAAAACAACGTCTTCCAAATTAGTCTAAAGAAAGTTTAATTAGATGCAATTAAAGATTTTGGAATGATACTCAGAGCAATTATTCTACTATTAAAAAAATGCTTTCAATTGTTCTATGTATTATAAAGTTTGAAGATGATTTATATATGAAGAAATTTTTACTATGGATTAATTTCAAGTTAGCTAAGGAAATTTTAGAAAATGATGTCAAAAATTTGGTTTCTAAACAATTTTTTTGCCAAATGATAGGCACTTTTAAGTAATTTTGATTTCAAAATCAAACATATTAAAAAAATTTCTAATAATCTTCGTGATTTGAATTTTTGTACGAAAAAACTAAGAAGACTTCTAACTCTTTAAAATGAATACCAATCATCACCATTAAAAAAGAAAGTGACTAAGATTCTTTTTTTTATGATCCTTTCTCTTGAAATTCCAGATTCAAAAAATTTTTTCTTCAAATTTTTTTAGTGCGGTAAAAAATGATTCAAAAGGGACATCCCCTTCAAACAAGAAATCCTCCTCACCTCATACTCAAAAGAAAAGTAATTCTATATACTATTCAAATAATAAAAAACTCCCAATATTATTGTTGGAACTTGAATACAACAATTCCTAAAAACTTCACATGCAGGATAATTATGACTATATTATTCAAAATATTTTCCCTAAAGGATTTATGTTTGTTTCAAAATAGCCATTCAAAGCTAGAGAGCTTTATGAATAAATTCTTATTGATATAGACTACATAGAATTGACCCATACCTATAACTAAAAAGTCATTGATAAAATAGCTTATTCAAAATGTTGGATTGATAAGGTTCTTAGTCCTTTTGACTGTAACTAACCTATTTATAGTTTCAAAAATTTCTCTATTCCTTCGAGACCTCCCTCTTACAATTATTTTAAATACATAAATGTTTGATTTAATACCTTTTACATTCTAAATTACACATACTCATGGTTTTTTTTTTTCAAAAAACCCTGTATCATAAATTCCCCAATTGGTTTTAGAAATGGTGAAATTATTTTGGTTTCACCAGACAAGCCTTTCCAGATCCAATCAAACGAAGATTAGATAAATATTTGAAAAATATTATGATTCACCAACCTTTCCTGATAGATTTCTAAATTTTTTATAATCTTCAGTATACCTGGATTGTTTCTTGGAAATTTGTTATTGATAAAAAAGATAATAGATTAACCAATCTTTTGTGAGAATTCAAAATTAAATGGAGGGACACTTGCAAAGACTTTCATGCAAATGAAGCAGCTATGATTCAATGGTTAAAAAATGGTCCAATGGTAGGTACTACTCAAAAGACTTCTTCTAGTGCTGATCATTCAACCTTTTTAACCAAGAAATATCAGATTCAAACATAATTAGCTACGATAACTTCAAAAGAAGATTGCAAGAAAATGACTAATAATCTAGCATCCCAATTCGATTTAGATTCAGATGAGGATATCAAAGACAAGACACTTTCAATATCAGATTCAAAAGAAGATTATTATGGAATAGACTTTGCACAAGACCATTTTGATGACTTCAAATTTGATTAATCCATTGAATTTTGGATTATTAGATTCAAAAGGATAAAATTCAATATGAAGATTTAGACAGATTACTTCTTCAACATTATTACCAAATACCTTCAAACAACTATTGGTTTGAGGATATGAAAAAACAATTCATTTGGTGGCTTCTCTGGAATGATAATAATATCAATCATTGGATTCATTATTGGGGTGACTCTTCTTTATATTTTGAAGACTAAAAGGCTATGTTGGAAATAATCAACAATTATTGGAGTTCAAAATGTCATAAATGACATCAACATCGGATTCCAAACCATTTCAAGTCTAGAGTCAAGTTCAAAAATTATTACAAAAGAATAATAATTTGAAAAAGAACAAGACCAGCCGGCGAAATGTAAAGAAGACTTATCTAATTACATGAAACATAAGCCATGACCATATTCCAGATTCAAGACTCTTTCAAATCTGTGGATTCCAATAACTCTGAAGTCTGTCTCTTTTGTCTATAAATATGTGAATTAATTTTAGAGGAAACAGGCTTTAAGCCAGACCTTATCTTCTTAGTCTTTTTTACTTTCACACTGTAATTTTCTTTGTTTTGAGTTTGTTTGTATGATCATACTTAAAAATAAATTATTTTAAATTAAATTTATTTAAATTAAAATGAATTCACTCTAACTCTTCTATTGCTTGCACTAAATGATTTTGCTTATGCTGTTTTGCTCTTAATCTACGAATCCATTCATTGATAGTGCAAAAGCTTCTTAATTAATATTCTGAATCTAATTAAAAACTAAAAGTACCAAAGAGTGA
>SMDT01001542.1:0-84156 GCA_005392925.1 Aquilaria sinensis | reverse complement strand
GGTTTGTTCGCTTCCTGAGGGCCCCTCTTTGGGCCTTGAGTGTAGTACCTGTTCCGAAGATGGACCTTTCGTCCGAAGACGTAGGCTTTTCTACCATAGCCTGTCTGTTGGTATCTTCGAAGTAACCTGCTTTCCAGCTTTTTAGGTCTGCGCCACGTCATGTGTCAGGAATAGGTGTGTCAGTCTGGAATGACGCGCCTAAGGATGAGGGGTGTCGGGACACGCATCCCCCCTTTTGACGCGATGGTTGACACGTGGTAGCTTGTTATTGGTGGGGATTGTGTTGTAACGGCAGTCGCGCCTTTTTAGGCTCAAAAGAGAAGTTATGGCGACGTTTCGCCTTCGCAGAGCACTTATGACGCCGGTTCGCCTACCTCCCTCGGCCTATATATATGCTCATTTTGTCATTTGTCTATTTTGCTTTTGCTTTTGCTCTGGTTTTCCTTCTGCTTTCTTCTGCTTTTCGCGGCGGTTCTTTCACCTGAGCTTTTTTCCGGTCAGAGCTTTTTTCCGGTCACCTTTCACGACGGCGTCTTCACACCCAGATTTCGGCAAAAGATTTGGTGGGTTTTGATTTCCAGAACTCTTTGTTTTTCAAAGTTTTCCCGAAGTTCGTTTTTGCCTTTTTTCGAACTTGTTTTTTAGCCAAAAATGCCTATTCCTGAAAGTTGGCACCCTTTTTTGTCCCACCCTTCCTGCACCACTCCTAAAAAATTAGCAAGGTGGAAGAAAAAATTTTTCCTTCCTTCGTACGCTGTTACGAGGTTGCCACGTTCTGACCATTACAGCTTCTCAAACCATAGTAACGAGATTACCGTTTTCCGAGCTCAGCTGAAAGCCGGACTTCGGTTCCCTCCTCTGAAGTTGATTTGCGACTTTTGCCAATTCCATGGCATTGCCGTAAATCAACTTCTTCCGAACTCGTACTACTATTTCAACGCCTTCCTCTGTATGTGTGGCGTTTTCAAAATAGAACCCCACTTCATCATTTTTATGTAGTACTACAGGCTCTACGTGGTCTCGAAGGGTGGCTTTTACTTCATGCTACCTCGGGGATTTGGGAGCAAAAAGTATATGTTCACCTTCGCCACTAAGGACAGCTGGCGGGGGTGGCAAAAAAAGTTTTTCTTTCTGAAGGTGGAGGAGGCCTGGTCGCATGTTCCGACCAAGTGGGCTCAAGGAAGGCTGGAGGATGACGTCGTAGATCCGAGGATACTGTTGACTCCCGAGTTGGCTTCCGTATTCGCGGATTTTGACGGACATATCCAAGCCGTCGCCGACTGGGGTCCCGAGGTCCCTTTGCGTTCTTTTTACCCTTTCCCCATCAATTGAAGGCTGATGACCGAGGAGGTCTTTCAGGAGCTAGGGGTGGTGAAGGAGCACAAGACGGACCTCGGGATGCCGGCTCCTACCATCGCTGGGAAAGATTCCTAGCTAGTGCAACTCCTTCGGGAGGAAGTTTCTTTCGAAAATTTTTATGAGAGTAAGTTATTTTTCTAGTCTCTTTGTTATAACTTCATTCTGGACTCACACTGATGTCTTCCTTCTTTTTCAGAAATGGGCGAGGACACTGCCGCTTTCTACAAATCCCTTTTCCTCGATCAATCCGAGAGGGGTGAGCAGACGAAGAAAGCCGTCTCCCGAAGGCGGAAAACGACCGGGGCTGGGCCTTCGGCTAAACGGGCGAAGAAGACCATTCCATCCGTTCAGCGAGAAGCTTCCGAGGAGGCTAGCGAAGAGCCGGAAGCTGCCACCGTCCCTCAGCCCGAGGTTACTGCCGAGGTCCCTCCTCAGAGTCCTACCCCGTCGCAGGCTCTTCTGGACGCCGTGGTAGAGGCCCCTTCTGCCGAAGAACGGCGCAAAAGCAAAGGCAAGGGGATCTCTGCCGAGGAGGTCCCAGATCCCGACGATGATGTGGTCGAAGTGCCAGCAGGTTCGTTTTGTGATGTCTTGCCTTAATCCAGCTTTCTGTTTTGAGGTTTACTTGCCTTAATCCAGCTTTCTGTTTTGTCGTGTAGAGGAGTTGCTCACTCCGGGTTGGGCAGCTGAGCATGCAAAGAGGAGAGCCCTTCGGGACGCCCGCATCCCGAAGGGGAAAGTCCCGAAGGAGCCTTTCTGGACGTTTACGGAGGACATGAATTTGTACTCCGGAGATTGCCAGCAAATGGCTAAAGAGATCTCGAAAGGGATCCTCACCGAGGCCTCCTTTAAGGCCATTGCCGAGGCTCACCCGGGCGACGATTCTCTTGCCGCGAAGCTTTCCGAACACGCCGCCCAGGTATACTTCGCGCCTATCTTTCTTCCTTGAATTTTTTCTAAGTGTTTGGTTTTCTCTTTGTCTTAATGACCTCGCCTTTATCCTTTTGCAGCTATTGGGGTATGCCGGCTTTCTCAGAGTTCGGGTGGCGAGGCAGACGGCGTTCCGAGCTTCGGCCTTAGAAGCCTTAGAAAAAACTAAGGCCATGTGCTCGGAATTAGCTGTCAAGAATTTGCAGCTGGCCCAAGCTGCGGAGAAGGAAGTTGCTACCCTTCGGGAGGAGTTCCAGAAAGAAAAAGAGGAACTTTTGAAGGACTCCTCCCAGAAAATTTCTGACCTCGGCTCCCAGGTGGCGGAGCTGATCTCAGCAAATGAGGCGCATCAGAAAGAGAAGTCAGAGGCTGAAGGTCTCCTGGCGAAGGCGCTTGCTGAGAAGGCTGCGCTCCAAGCCGAGGTTGATGCTTTGAAGAAGGAGCCGAAGAAGAAGACGAAGGCACTGAAGAAGGAGATCTCTGATCTGCAGAAGGACCTCGAGAAGCTTGAGGTCGAGAAGGATAAGTCTGACCAGATGACCAAGGTTGGTTTTCAGGATGGGTTCTGTCTTGCTCGGCACCAAGTCCTTCAGAGGTTTCCAGATCTGGACCTCTCTTTCTTGGCGGCCCTGAACATTCCCGAGGGACCTCGGTGGACCTGGTCTAAGATTGATCATCTGAACTTGCCTTCTTCTATTTCGGCGCCGAAGGCGGCGGAAAAGGATGCAGGAGCTGATGACTCCCGGGACGCCGAGATTCCTTAGCTTGTTCTAGGATCCTTTGCCTTCTTTTTCTTCTTTTTCTTCTTGTAATTTTCCTTCTCTGTAAGCAGTTTTATAAATAAAGATACTTTCTTTCATAGAATTTTGGCTAAGTCTTTCTGTGTGAATTTTTTCGTTTCTCGGTCTTTCTGTGTGAATTTTTTCGTTTCTCGCCGTCTGGAACACGTTTGCTCTCAGAGACTTCACGAGATGATCACCAGACTTGTTTAGGCTAGGGAGTACATTGCCTTCTGCCTGAAAAAAACTTTTATACTTAGAAAAAATTCTTTCTAAGAAACTTTTGTACTTGGAAATTTTTGTATCTTGTACAATTTTTTCCACTAAGGGCTTTAAGCATAGAACTTTTTCAAGGCTTCCGAATGCCAAGTATTTTTTAGTTCTACGCCTTCGGCATCGCCGAGTTTGTACACCCCTTTTCGTACTTCGGCCAGTACCAGGTAAGGACCTTCCCATTTTGCGCGAAGTACGCCGTGGGACGGCCTTCGGGGGCCAAATTCAGCCTTTCGGAGGACGAGGTCTCCTTTCTTTATCCCCTTTGGCCTTGCGCGTACGTTTATGGCCGAAGCTACTCTTTGCTGGAAGGCTTTTCTTCTCAGCTCGGCTGTTTCTCTGTGTTCGCTGACGAGGTCCAGCTTGGTTCTTAGGCCGAAGTCATTTCCTCTTTCATCAAACACTTGTACTCGCACCGAAGGTTGTACTATCTCTATTGGGATGATGGCCTCTGTTCCGAAAACAAGCGAAAAAGGGGTTTCCCCTGTGGCTCTTCGGGGTGTTGTTCGGTAGCTCCACAATACACTCTGGAGTTCGCCTGGCCATTTCCCTTTTGCTTCCCCTAGCCTCTTTTTCAGACCATCTTTTATGGTCCTATTAGATACCTCTACTTGGCCATTGCTTTGAGGATGGGCTACTGGGGCGAAGTGCATCTTTATTCCGAGGTTGTTGACAAAGTCCTGGAACCCTTTGTCTATAAACTGGGATCCATTGTCGGCTACCAGTATCCTCGGTATGCCAAATCTGCATACAATGTTCTTCCATACGAACTTCTGCACTTCTTTAGCTGAGATAGTTGCTAATGGTTCTGCCTCGACCCATTTAGAGAAGTAGTCGACTGCGACTACGCAAAACTTTACGCCCCCAGGTGCTGTCGGGAGCGGCCCGATGAGGTCTATGCCCCAAACTGCGAAGGGCCAGGGATAGTCAGCCGAAGTTACCATTTCCGAGGGTGCCCTCTGGATATTAGCGTGTCTTTGGCAGCTGTCACATTTTCGGACGAACTGTCGGGCATCCTTTCTTAGGGTAGGCCAAAAATATCCTTGGCGAAGTACCACTGCGGCGAGGGCGTCAGTTCCAATGTGTGAACCACAAGCGCCTTCGTGAACTTCTTCGAGGATCATTTCAGTGTCCTCTTCGTCAACACACCTCTGTAGCGGATTGGCGTATCCCTGCCGATATAACTCTTCTCCGATCAGGAAGAATCTTCCGGCGCGTCTTCGCACCTTTGCCGCTTCATTGGGGTCTTCGGGGAGGGCATTGGTTGCGAGGTATCTTTTTATTGAATTCTTCCAGCCTTTTCCCGAAGTCACTATGTTCAGTACTTCGATGCTCGGGCGGTCTAGTACCTCGGTATGCGTTTTTGACTTTGCCAAGCAATCTGCCTCGGCATTATGTCGCCGAGGCACATTTTCGATTCGAACGTTGTCGAATTCTCGAATGAGCTTAGCCACGAGTTCGTGGTATTTTGCCAAGGTTGGGTCCTTTGCGCCGTAGTCTCCTGCTGTTTGTCGAACTACCAGCTGGGAGTCACTGTGAGCCTTCAAGTTTCTTATGCCAATTTTCCTGGCCAGGCGCAACCCTGCTATGAGAGCTTCATACTCAGCCACATTGTTGGTGGCGCTGAAGCTGAACTTGATGGCCTTTATCACCTCTAGACCTTCGGGTCCTCTGATAATTACCCCGGCTCCTTGGTGTTCGGAACCTGAGGCTCCATCCACATGCAGCGTCCATTCTGGCTCATCTTCACCGAGGTCTGGATGGCTGTCTTCGGTTATGGGTACTTCGGCGATGAAGTCTGCCAATGCTTGAGCTTTAATGGCTTTTCTGGGCTCGTAGGTAATGTCATGCTCACCCAGCTCTATGCACCATTTGGAAAGTCTTCCCGAATGATCAACTTTTTTCATAACATCCCGTAGAGACAGACTACTTCGGACGATGATGGGGTGAGCCTGGAAGTATGGCCGCAATCTTCTTCCTGCCAGCACCAAGGCATATATGGCTTTTTGGAGCAATGGATACCTGACCTCGGCGCCGTGCAGGGATTTGCTTACGTAATAAACTGGCCATTGCTTCGACCCTTCCTCTTTCACAAGGACCGAGCTTACTGCTTTTTCTGAAACAGCGAGGTACAGGATGAGGGGCTCTCCTTCGCGAGGTTGTCGCAGAGTAGGCAGTCGAGACAAATAGATTTTAAGTTCTTCCCAGGCTTTTTGACAATCCTCATTCCAAGGATGGCCATCGTCCCCGAGGTCATTTTCTCTTTTTGCTGCCTTAGTAAGGACTTTGAAGAATGCCCGACACCGATCTCCGTACCTGGAGATGAACCTGCTAAGAGAGGTTATCCTTCCAGTGAGTCTCTGCACATCTTTCACTGTGACGGGAGTTCGGAATTCGAGCAGAGCCTTAATTTTTTCTGGGTTAGCATCAATGCCCCTTTCTGATACCATGTACCCCAGAAATTTTCCCGAGGTCACGCCGAAGACGCATTTTTCGGGGTTAAGGCGAATTCTGAAGATTCTGAGTTGTTGGAAGGTTTCCTTTAGATCTGTGACGTGGTCGTTAGGCACCTTACTTTTGACTATCATGTCATCAACATAGACTTCCATGTTCCTCCCTATTTGGTCATGAAAGACTTTGCTCATCAGCCTTTGGTAGGTGGCTCCTGCATTTTTGAGCCCGAAGGGCATCCTAGTGTAACAATATGTTCCACCTTCGGTGATGAAGGCAGTTTTCTCTTCATCCTCGGGATCCATCCTTATTTGATGATACCCACTGAAGGCGTCGAGGAAGCTTAGGAGCCCATATTCGGCAGTTGAGTCGACCAACTGGTCTATCGGTGGGAGAGGGTAGGAATCTTTCGGGCAGGCATCGTTCAAGTTTCTGAAGTCGATGCACATCCGGAGCTTACTACTCCCTTCTTTTGTAGCAATGACCACATTGCTTAGCCATTCGGGGTACTTGACCTCCCTAATTACATTTGCGTCCATCAAGCGCTGTACTTCGGTTTTGACGAATTTACTTTTGTGGACCGAGATGCCTCGTTTCTTTTGCCGGACAGGTTTTGCTTCCGGACTTACTTTAAGGCTATGTTGTATTATGCGAGGGTTTACCCCTGGCATATCCTTTGGCGAGTAGGCGAACAGACCTTTATTCATCAGTAGAAAGGATACAAGGTTTTTCTTGTCACCTTCGGCCAAGTTTTTCCCTATTCGGGTATTTTGGCCTGGGACAAGTTCTATTTCTTCCGTTTCTACTTTTGCGAACTCTTCCGCCCCGCCCGTTTTTGGTTCTTCGGTCGGTAGAGTCCCTCCTGCTGTGGTTTGTGCGAAGTTGGCTGCTGGGGCCTTTCGGGCTTTGACAAACACCTTCCTGACCTCGGCTTGGTCGATGAATATTTCGGCGTCTCCATCCTTGGTGGCGAAGGTGACTGTTAAGTACTTCACATCTGGGCGAATGTGCAAATTCCCTTGTGTTTGCCTTCCAAGGATGGCGTTGTACGACGAAGGGACATCCATGACGATGAACCTTGTCATTGTGGAGGCAAAAATTTCTCCTTTTCCGTTGACCGAACTCCCTCTCATCATCAGGGGAAGGTCGATCCAGCCGAGGACGGGCAGCTCTGAGGGTCCTATTCCAAAGGTTGGCGAAGTAACAGGCTTGAGGTCGGTGCTGGATATTCCCAAGCTTGGGAGCAGATGCGAGAATAGGACGTCGGCGTTTGATCCATCGTCAAGCAATACCCTTTTGACGTCCCAATTTCCTATTCTCGTCATGACCAACAATGGGTCGTCATGAGGGAAGATGACGGAGGAACCATCTCTTCGGGTGAGTTTTTTCGATGGGCTTTGGTACTCCATCGTTGCTATTTCCCTAGCTTTCCTCTTTCTTCCCGAGGATGGCAGTCCAGTGGTGATGGTTTGTATTACCCCCGCCGAAGGTGGGAGGCGCTTTTTTGGACTTCGGTTTCTCCTCCTGTCAGAGTCATACTCCTCTTCATCAGCCTTTCCTTCCTCCTCTCTTCTTGCCTTCGGCGAAGGCATTCGCAGATAGCGCCGAAGTTGGCCTTGCTTAATCAGCGACTCGATATACTTTTTCAACTGGAAGCAGTCTTCGGTGTCGTGACCGTGGTCGCGATGAAACTGACAGAACTTCTTCATATTCTTTTTGTTGTCAGCGGTCATCACCTTTGGTCGCTGAATCTGGGACCCCTGTTTCTCCATTGTCATGAGGATGTTGGTCCTTGTGGTGTTCAGGGGTGTAAAGTTCAAAGGAGGCTTCCTTCCCCTGAACCTCCGAGGTCGTCCTGTTTGCTCTGTCGGATACTTGGCTTGCTGGCTTGATCCTTCAGGGCGGGAATGATCGTTCTTCAGCCCCTCCATTCTTAGTTCTTCGGTTGTCATATGCTGCTCGGCCCTTCGGAAAAATTCACCAAGCGTGTTCGGGGGTGTTTGGAAAACTCATAAAACAGCTGCGAGTCCCTCCGAAGGCCCCGTATCATGGTGAGGATGCATATTTCTGGCCGAAAGTCTGGAACACTTAGGGCCTCTCTGTTAAATCTTTCGACGTAGTCACGGATGGTTTCCCCGTTCCTCTATGCTATGTCGAACATCTGTACTGGCATCTTCGCCGTAGGACGACTTCCAATAAACTGCTGGGTGAAGGTAGTGGACAGCTCCTGGAACTCTCTGATGGTTCTTGGGGTCAAAGAGTTGTACCATGCTGTAGCAGGGCCGGCAAGAGTGACCTCGAAACATTTGCATAGGGTGGCATCGTCAGCCCCGTGCAACACCATGCTCTATTTGTACTTTGTTAGATGGGCCTGTGGACCTGTTCGGCCATTGTACGTTTCTAGCCGAGGTACCCGAAAGTCACTGGGCATGGCTGCCTCGAATATTGTTCGGGTGAACAGTGACTCATCACCACAGAAAGTTTCAGATAGTCTGGCCCAGACAGGTTTGCGGGCTACCTGTTTTTCCACCCTTTCCAACCTCGCCAGCATTTTCTGCATGAGGACCACAGCACTAGGTTTTTTTTCTTGGTGCTTGTAGGTTTCTGGGAAGGGAGATCGTCGATGTCTTTTCAGGGACGGACTTCGCCGTCGAGGAGACGGTGATTTCACCTCAGGCGACAGGCTCCTTCGGTGTGGGGTCTTAAGTTGTTTAAGTCCCACTGGCCCCTTAGACTGTTCCCCGAAGGGCATGTTCTCTGTCGAAGACTCCTCACATGGATCTCCGGCTTCCCAACTCCGGTGGGGGGATCTAGGACTTTTCCCATGAGGAGGTGCCGGCGAGGAAGCCTTCTGGGCCTGGGCCGGTTACGGACATCTTTGGTCCATTTGTTGCGTCATTTCGGCCACAATGGACCGTTGCAAGTCGCGCAGAAATCTCATGGTTACGACCAGAGGACGTTCTTCCTCTGGCAGAGAAGTCCCTGGAAGGGGTAGCTCGGCAGCTGGTTGGACTTCGGGGGTGGACGAGGACTTCGGAAATGCCTTGTCCTTAGAACGCCTATTCTCAACGACAGCCACCGGAGCGTGGGTTCCCACAGACGGCGCCAAATGATGCCCTGAAGCATCTTTGTCTAATGACATGGTGAGTTCCGAGGGAGCTTCCGAGGAGGGAGAACGTCTGACGGAGAGATTCCCCAGGTGGGAAAGTACCTGAAAGGCTCAGAAAAAAGCGTTAGGAGGTCCCCGGGATGTTTTTTCAGGGAGGAGCCTCCGACGCCCAAGTTAGTGTCCTGATAGTGAGTAAAGTAGGGACCCTAAATGGATATAGGATCTGGCCTGTATATGTTTTCTGCTGTACGAGAGTGCCGATGGAGATATCCCTTGCCAAGTCCTGTTTCCCAATATTTATAGAAGTACCTGGCCCGTTCGGATCTTGACACGTGTGCGGTTGGATTCTTTTTGTGCTTTTTGGGCGTAGGGAAAAGGTAGCCGTTTGTAGGCTCTTGGTTTTGTGGCTGAGATGGGACTTGGATGACGTCAGCGTGTCAGGCCGCCGTTTCAGGCAGCGTGTGGGCGATCTGTCAAAGGCTCCTTAAATGCTCATTAAATGCTCATGCCGTACTCCCGAGGTCCTTTGGGCGAGGTCGCCCTTTGGTACGGACGCCCTTCTTCGGGAATCACGTTGGTGGCTCAGGGAGTTCTCTAGCTCGAGAGTTCCGCCTTCGGGGAGAATCTCTCCTGCTTTCAGTAGCTGGTTCTTTTCTCCCGAAGGCGATATGTTCGGTTCCCCGATGGAGTCAGCAACACATTTAGATAACCTAGCGTTTCAGCCGAAGTACTTACTTCGTCGTGCTCAATTTCACTTCTGCCGAGGTCTATGGCAATGCTTCTTTCCGAGCTACGTCAGGCTCCCCGAACAAACCTTCGGGGAAGTATATACTGGAAGAGGTGAGAGCCCTTCGGCTATCAACCTTAAAAGACATGCAAAGGGTAGCGTCATCGGCACCATGCAGCATCATGCTACGCCTGTACTTGGTCAGGTGGGCTTGGGGGTCACTACGCCCATCCTACGTTTCCAAGCGAGGCACCTGAAAGTCGGTTGGCATAGGTGCCTCCACTGTTGCTTCGATAAATGGAGACTCGTCTCCGGTGAAGGTTTCTGACAACATTGACCAGACAAGCTTTCGAGCCTCCTGCCTTTCCACTTTTTCCAACCTCTTTTGGATTTTTTCCATGAGGACGGTGGTCCTGGGCTCTTCTCTTTGCCTGGAAGCCTCCAACAATAGAGAACGATGCCATTTTTTTTGGGAGTAACTTCGGCGGAGGGGGAATTATGATCTTTCTTTTGGTGAAAAGCTTTACCGGTGGGAAGTCTTAGCCCCTCTGGACCCTGTTTGTCCAATACGTTGGCCTCTGGGGGGGTACGTCCTCCGTTGAGGACTCATCACGGAAATCCCCACTTGCTGAACTCCGGTGAGTGGACTTCGGGCTTCTCTCTCAATGAGGTGCTGGTGAGGATGCTCTCCATCCCGAAGATGGTTGTGACCATCTTTGGTCCAGTTGCTGCGTCATTTCAGGCAGAACGGAGCGTGGAAAATCACGTAGGAAGCTCATCGTGATGCTTAAAGGGCGTTTGTCCTCAGGCTAGCAAGTCCCTGCAACTGGTTGTTTGGTCATCGGTTGAACCTCCGATGTGGACGAAGACTTTGGGAGTCCCTTGTCCTTAGAATGCCGAGTCTCAACGATAGCTACCTGAGAGTTTGTTCCCACAGACGGCGCCAAATGATGCCCGTTGTCATCCTCTTTGTACAACATAATGGCCTGCAGTAAGGACTTCCTGCTAATAGGGTGTCTGAAGAAGAGACTTCCGATGGGAGAGGTTACCTGAAACACTTAAAGAACAAGGGTTAGGAGGTCCCTGGAGTGTTTTTCTGGGGGAGGAGCCTTCGACGCCCAAGTCAGTATTTAGCCAGATGAAGAGTGATCAGCAGATAGTACAGAATGTGTTCCTTTTGACAGTCGAGTCCCCCCCTTACCAAGGTTGTTTCCCAAGTATTTATAGGGAGGTGTCAAAAAAAGCCTGCTTGACACAGCCCGCTTAGATCATGACACGTGTTCAGTTGGTGCAGTTCGTACCTTTGAAAATGGGGGCCTTTAGCCTGCCATAGGTCGTCTTGGCCATAAGTCAGGGCCGTGGGAGGTCTGCGTGTCAGGACGTGTGTGAGGGCAGCATGTCAGGACGTGTGCGAGGGCGGCATGTCATAGGCTCCTTAACCATTTTTATCGTATTCTTGAGACCCCTTCGGTGAAAGAGACCTTTTCGGGATAGGAGGGCTTCTTTCCGAGGTTGCTCCAGTTATTAGCAAGTCCTCTCGGCACGGAGGACCCCTTTCGAAGGGTGTTCTCCTCTGCCGAGGATGGTGAGTCTACCTCTCCCGAAGCTGGTCAGGCCATCTGACTGAGGGTGGTAGAGCACCGTGTTCCCAAGGTTAATATTATCATTCCCCGAAGGTGATGGTGGATCACCGAGGTCGAGGGGTCAGGGGCTCAGACCTTGTCTTACTGAGGTTGGCGCCCGTATTTCTCGAGGGTGATGCTCGCCCTTACCGAGGGTGGCGCTTTGCCACAGCTTGGGGTTCTAAAGGGTAATAGCCCTTTGGCCATCACACTCCTCTCACTGATCCCCCTGGTGAGATGATAGAGTTGGAGTATATGTTTGGATCACTGGTGAGACCAAGGTTCCTTAGCCTGTGTGATTACTCCATTGTTGTCACAATAGAGCTTTATCGGGTTGGCAATGCTTGGAACCACTCCAAGTTCAGTGATGAACTTCTTAATCCATACTACCTCCTTCATAGCATCAGAGGCGGCAATGTACTCAGATTCTATTGTAGAGTCAGCTACTACCTCTTGCTTTGAACTCTTCTAGCTCATAGCACTACCACCAATACAAAACACATAATCAAATTATGATCTAAAATCATCCTTATCGGATTGGAAGCTAGCATCGGTGTAACCCATTACAACGAACTCGTCTTCCCCTCCAAAGACCAAGAATGCATCCTTAGTCCTTCATAAGTACTTAAGGATGTTCTTAACAGCTGTCTAGTGACTCTCACTAGGGTTTGATTGGTACCTACTCGTCATGCTTAAGGCATATGGGACAGTGAGATGAGTACATATCATGGCATACATGATAGATGCAATTGCTGAGGCATATGGAATCTTACTCATACGCTCTCTCTCCTTGGGTGTACTCAGACATTGAGATCTAGAAAGAGCTATACCATGTGACATGGGCAAGAAACCTTTCTTGGAATCTTGTATGTTAAACCTCTTTAGCACCTTGTTAATGTACGTACTTTTTATTAGGCCAAGAGGCTTTCTAGATCTATCCCTCTAGACCTGATGCCTAACATATTGGTAGCTTCACCCAAGTCCTTCATAGAGAAACATTTCCTTAGCCAAGTCTTTATAGACTGTAGCTTAGGGACGTCATTCCTGATGAGTAGTATGTCATCTTCATACAACACTAGGAAGACAATAATGCTCCCACTAACCTTCTTGTAGACACAAGGTTCATCTTCATTTTTGATAAAACCAAACTCTTTGATTGCTCCATTAAAATGAAGATTCCAACTTCGAAAAGCTTGCTTCAGTCCATAAATGGACCTTTGCCACTTGCACACTGTATTGGCATTCTAAGGAGTGACAAAACCCTCAGGCTGTGTCATGTCTGATAGCCAAAGGGCTATTACCCTCAAAGAACTCCAAATTGGCTTGTTGACTACTACCCTCATTGAGTATATGGGACCAACTTCGGAGAAGGGGTTCCCTCACTATCCTCGGAGGGAGCACTGCCTGATAACCGAAGGGTGATGGCCCTGAGATCTCTTGATTAGATAGCCAGAAACCACCCTTGGTGAAGCCTAGCCCCAACCTCGAGGAACACTCATACACCACCCTCAGCATGGTAACATGACCAACTTCGGGAAAAGGTGTCTTTCACCACCCTTAGATCTACAAATCTACCAACCTCGGGAAAGTTGATCCACCATCCCCAACAGAGGAAAACAAATCCTGAAGGTGACCCACTCTACTGAAGGGCCTTCACCAATAGCCCTCAGGGGAAATGACACGAATGTCCTTGGCCCCTACCCAGGAAGCCTATGAGAGCTGGTCTCACGGTGGATTACAATTGGCTAGTTGTGTGTATGTGCAGATTAAATCCCATGATACTAGTTGATTATCCTAGAATATGCAGTATGCATGCTCTTCATGTTTTGACTTGGTTTATTAAAACCATAAAAACATTTACTTGGCCAAGTAATTTCTACACCAAATAAATACAAATAGCCAAAGCATATAAAATCAACATTTGTGTGAGTTTACTACACATAACAACTAGTGAGAACACTTATACATAAAGTAGACTAATGCCCTCACCCAAGAGCAATCCTAGAGTCGAGAACTCCTTATAACATAAACTATAGAGGCAACTAAAAGTACTATCTAAATACAAGCCACTATTGAGATCTCTTTGACTTAACTCCCACCTTGGATACACGTTCGACTAGTGAGTCTCAAAAGTCCTTTGCGAAGTGCTACTAGGCTCTGCAGCCAAAGGAAGATACTAGTTAGTACTGTTACGTGACCAACAAGACAACTGAATATACTTATGTAGACTAGAATCACAAGGATTCTCACACGCTATACTTGTACACACAAAAGAGAGCACTACCACGATAATCCTCAATGATTACCCGGTCCAGCAACCTCAATCTCTGCATAACATAACTAGGGAGTGTGAATTCGATAATTCTCAATAAGGGATCTTCAGTGTACCTGCAAGAAAATTACTAGGGCTCTTGCTGCGAGCTCACACAGCATGAGGGTCTATCATATGCACATATAACTAGGCCATAAAGACCTCTCCTCAACTAGTCCTCTTCACGGTGCATTACTCCATGCCTAGCGAGTTCTAATCACTAACCCGCTCCCAGCAAGCCGAAGCTTACTGGATGCAATCATGTAGCCTTCCCATAGTCGTTATGCAGGGGAATTATGGTGGAACTTTGTAGACTAGGTCGCAGGACCTCTTTGTTGTAGACTAGATGAACAAGGTTTCACCTTGCGACCTCGTGGCTACGGCACGGCTAGGCCAACAAGGGTTCTAAACCTCTCACCTGAGCTAGTGGTAGCTAGTTATGCTCATTTGCAACATAGTTTCCTTGCTTGTTGCACAAGCAACCTTAAAACTCTACAAAACTCAAGGAAACTCTTATATTTTGTTGGACTTTTGGAAATCTCGGAGTACCCCCGGAATCCTTAGACCCCTAGGTACGCTAAGAACCCCCTTAGGTGTCACTTGGATCAAACTAGCAAAATGTGAAAAAATCACCATTTTTGTCTGTGGCAACATGTCACCACAGTTAGGGACATTCGATGACAATTTTTTGGATTGGCGATGCATCGCTGGTTTCGACCTGTAACTGGCGACGCATCACCAATCTGTAGAAATGTAGAATTTGATGCATTTTGTTGCTATGAACTTTGGACAATTCCTACACATATCAAACATGCATGGAATGCCGCCAAATTTCATACACACAAAGAACATGTTGCATAGAACATAACCAACTATCACAAGGTAAGCTATGATGTCTTGTAACATCAATCCAATCCTCCCAATTGCTCTAGTCCACCACAATTCAACCAAAACTTTTAACTAATGCCATAGCTAAAACCACTTGAATTCTTCAAGCAAACTCAAGCTAATGGCATCAAATGAACTTGAAAACATATCTCCCTTACCTCAACTTGAAGTAACAAGCAAGAATCAAGCTCTTTTCCAATCAATCAAGCTCACCAAAGTTCTACACAAGTTCCAATAAAAAACAATGGCACCAAACATCAAAATTCACTCTCTAACCAAAACCCAAGCTTCAAACTAACTAACAAACATGAATTCAATCAAGAACATGCTACTTACCTCACTCAAAAATAGGGGATATGGAAAAATTCCCTTCCAACCTTCAAAAACATGGTTTCAAGCTTGAAATGCATTCCTCCAAGCTTATATGCTTTGATAACTTATTGTTCCTCCAAGAATTTCTTGATTCCAAGGAGAATTGGATGGAGAAATGAGAGTGGAGAGGATGAACATGAAAATATGGCAGCCACCCTCCCTTTCCCCTTCTTAAGCCTTCCCTTAACACACAAGCCATCAAAGTATTAAGCTTAATACAATTAAGCCTCTATCTTTGTAACTTAGTGATTCTTGATTAAACTCTTGTTTATTCTTTCAAGTTTGAGTTAAGGTTGAAAGTTAAGTTATAAGAATTCATTTTAAAACACTCGGGACTCATCCTGGCATTTCAGGATGCAAAATTACCATTTTGCCCCTGAACTCTGTTCAGTGCTTTATTCTTCTCGAAACTTAGTGAACTTTGCTAAACTTCTCTATTCCTACTATGTGAACTTAAATTAAGGTTCTAAACTTAATTTAGATCACTTTACCTTCCTCAATTTCTCTTTCTAGTAGGAGGGCTATAATAGAAAATCTCTGCACGAAGGGGTCTCATGCATCAAAAAGGTCTTACGCAGATATGACAAAAATGGTTAAAGAACCTCTAACAGAGAGACCTCGCGCATGCCCCTACCCTCTGGTTGGAATGGCCTATGTCCAGCTAGAGATACCTATCTCCGGAACTACGGATCGAATCTGACTGAACACATGTCACGATCTGAGCAGGCTATGTCAAACGGTGTCCTCCCTCCACCCTCCTATAAATACTTATGAAGGAAATTGGTAAGAACAGCACACCAAACTCACGCTATTTTCCCACACTATGTTCCTTACTACTGCTACTCTCACAAATACTGACTTGGGTGTCAAAGGCTCCTCCCCTGGAAACATACTCCAGGGAGCTCCTAACCTATGTTCTTCTAAGTGTTTTAGGCACCTTCATATCAGAAGTCTCTCCTCCATGCCAACACGTCATGCAATGAGGATGCTACCGGGCATCATTTGGCACTGTCTGTGGGAACTCATTCTCAGGTCGCCATCGTTGAGACCTAAAGTTCTAAGGACAAGGGACACCCGAAGTGCCCATCCGCACCAGAAGCTCAAACGGCAACTAAACAACCTACAGTAGAGACTTCATTGCCTGAGGACGAGTGTCCTCTGACGGTCACGATGAGCTTTCTGTGAGACTTTTAGTGCTCTGTTGTGGCTGAGATGACCCAACAGCTTGACCGAAGGTGGTCTCAGCAATGCCCGGAGGTAAAAGCCTCTTCCCCAGCTACCCGTTGGGAGAAATGTCCTAAGTCACCACACCCGAGTTCAAGAAGTGGGGATTTCCATGACGAGTCCTCAACAGAGAATATGCCTTCCAAAGGACGTCGTGCTGAAGAAACGGCGTTAAATGAGCCCAGGACTTCCTGCTGGCGAAGTCCATTCCCGTACGGGAAATCTCAATCTCCCCGCTACAAAGTTACTCTTGAAAAAGAAGACATTACTCTCCGTTGCTGGTGACTACCATGCAACGGGGAGAAGGTAGTACTACCACCCCCATGGAGAAGATCATAGAGAGATTGGAAAAGTGGAAACACAAGTTTCTCAAAAACCTGTTTGGTCAAGGTTGTCGGAGACCTTCACTGGAAAAGGGTCACCCTTCATCTGTGCAGTAGTAGAGGCACCTATGCCAAGCAACTTCTTGGTGCCACGACTGGAAACGTATGATGGGCGCAGTGACCCCTAAGCTCACCTAATGAAATATAGGCGCAGCATGGTGTTGCATGGTGCTGATGATGCCACCCTCTGCATGTGCTTAGAAGCCACCCTCTCAGTGCCAGCAACTGCATGGTATAACTCCTTGGCTCCCGGCACCAGAATGGGCTTCCAGGAGTTATCCGCCACATTCACTCAATAGTTCATCAGAAGTAGACCAATGGCGAAGATGGCTGTCCAAATGTTTGACATAGTTGAAAAGAATGGGGAGACCATTCGGGACTATGTCGAGAGGTTCAATCAAGAAGCCCTGAGTGTGCCTGACTTCCGCCCCAAAATCCACATCCTCGCCATGATCAAGGGACTTCGGAGAGATTCACAACTCTTCTACGAGTTCTCTAAGGATCCCCTTGACACCCTTGGGGAATTTTACCGAAGCGTAGAACAACACATGACAGCCGAAAAACTGAGGATGGCAGGGCCGAAGTCTAATCACAATCACTTCGAGGGTTAGAGTCACCAACCTCGGTACCCAACTGAGGGCGGGCGCAGGCCTCAAAAAACAAAGGGTGAAAAAACTGATGTCTTCCACACCCTTGAACACTACCAGGACGAACATACTCATGGCCATGGAAAAATAAGGAACTGCTATCCAGTGTCCGAAGCCCGTGACCTCAAACAACAAAAAGAACATGAAAAAGTTTTGCCAGTTTCACTGAGACCACGGGCACGACACCGAGGATTGCTTCTAGCTGAGAAAGTACATTGAATCTTTAATCAAGCAGGGGCAACTTTGGTGCTACCTGCGGATGCCGCCCCCGAAAGGAAGGTGGGAAGAAGAAAGGGAATGAGAAGATGAGGACTACAATTCTGACCGATGTCGGAACTGAAGTCCCAGAAAGCATCCACCACCCCCAGCCGGAGTGATCCAAACAATCACCACTGGGATACCCTCAGCCAAGAGGAAAAGGAAAGTCTGAGAAATATTGATGGATTACGGAAACCCAATGAATAAGCTTGTTCGGAAAGATGGGTCTACTGTGAAGTTCCCCCATGAAGACCCTCTCCTAATCTTGGCAAGGATAAGGAGCTGGGACGTCAAAAGAGTGCTCATCGATGATGGCTCTAATGCCGACGTTTTGTTCGCCCGCTTGTTTCCAAATTTAGGCATCTCCAAGGGTGATCTTAAACTCGTTACCTCATCTACCTTCGGCATTGGTCCCTCCAAACTCCCTGTGCTTGGGTGGATCGATCTTCCCTTGATGCGAAGGGGAACTTGGGTTCGAGACAAGAAAGAGCTCTTTGGCTCCACAATGACGAGGTTCATTGTCATAGATGTTCTTTCTTCATGCAATGCCATCCTCGGAAGGTAGACACAAGGAAATCTTCATGTTCATCCAGATGTGAAGTACCTAATGGTCACCTTCGGCATAAAGAAGGGGGACGCAGAAATATTCATTGATCAGGCCAAAGTAAGGAAAGTTTCCGTGAAGGCAAGACAGAGCTCAGCAAAAGTTCACATGTAGACTTCAGAAGAAAAGAGCATGGCTGGAGAAGAGGCAATGGGGGGAGAAAAAACTGATTTTGAAAAAATAGAAATCAAGGATGTAGAGCTTGTCTTGGGCCAAAGTACCCGAGTTGGGGAAAAACTAGCTGAAGGTGACAAGGAAAAGCTTGTATCCCATCTATTAATGAACAATGATCTGTTTGCCTACTTTCTGAGGGATATGCCTGGGGTGAATCTGGGTATAATCCAACATTGTCTTAAAGCATGTCCGGAGGTAAAGCCTGTTCGGAAGAAAAAACGTAGCCTCTCAGCGCATAAGAACAATTTTGTTAAAACTGAAGTCCAATGATTAACGGACGTAGGCATAATAAGGGAGGTCAAGTACCCTTAGTGGCTCAGCAACGTCATTGTTGCCACCAAGGAAGGGAGTGATACGCTCCGGATGTGTATTGACTTCCAAAACATAAACGACACCTGCCCAGAGAACTCCTACCCTCTGCCACCAATAGACCAATTGGTAGACCCTACTACTGAATATGGTCTACTTAGCTTCCTTGATGCCTTCAGCTGATATCACCAAATTCGGAAGAATCCCAAAGATGAGGAAAAAACCGCCTTCATAATTGAGGTCGGTACCTACTGCTACATGAGAATGCCCTTCGGCCTTAAAAATGCAGGGGCGACATACCAAAGGCCGATGAACAAGGTATTCAGCTCCTAAATTGGGAGAAATGTAGAAGTATATGTAGACGATATGATAGTCAAGACCAAATAGCCTGGCAGTCATATCATAGACTTGGGGGAAACATTCAACCAACTTTGAAAATTTGGGATCCGTCTTAACCCCGAGAAATGTGTGTTCGGGGTGACGACTGGCAAATTCCTTGGGTTTATGGTATCCTAGAGATGTATCAATGCCAACCTAGAAAAGGTTAAGGCCCTGCTAGCAATCCGAACTCCCACGACGACCAAGGATGTGCAAAGGCTTACTGGGAGAATCACAACCCTTAGTAGGTTCGTCTCCAAGTACGGGGATCAATGCCGACCATTCTTCAAAGTGCTCACCAAAGTAGCAAAGAATGAAGGCAACCTCGACTTTGAGGAACATCATTGGAACAAAGACTGCCAAAAGGACTGGGATGAACTGAAGAGCTACCTAGCCCGCCTGCTGACACTTCGGTAGCCACTGGGAGGAGAACCTCTCACCCTCTACCTCGCCGTTGGCAAAAAGGCTATAAGTTCAGTACTGGTAAGGGAGGAGGGAGGAAAATAGTGGCCAATATACTATGTAAGTAAGTCCTTGCACAGTTCTGAAGTTAGGCACCCTATCATACAAAAGGCCATCTAAGCTCTAGTGCTGGCAAGCAGGAGGTTGTGGCATTACTTCCAAAGACACCCTATCATTGTCTGAAGTAACCTACCTCTTCAAGATGTCATGAGAAAGGTAGACCACTTGGGAAGATTATCAAAGTGGTGTATTGAGCTCCGTGAATACGACGTCACCTATGGGCCCAAAAGGGCAATAAAGGCCCAAGCCTTGGCTGACTTCATCGCTGAAGTACCAAAAACAGAACATACCCCGAAGGACCTCTTAAATGATGAACCTAAGTGGACACTCTTTGTTGATGGAGCCTCTGGTTCTAAACATCAACGAGATGGAGTAATCCTCCGCGGGCCCGAAGGTATGGAAGCCATGAAGGCCATCAAATTTGGATTCAATGTCACCAACAATGTCACCGAATATGAAGCCCTTATAGTAGGCTTGCAGCAGGCAAAAAGAGTGGGTGTGAGGGATTTAAAGGTGCGCAGTGATTCTCAATTAATGGTCTGACAGATGGCGGGGGACTATGTCACAAAGGACCCAAACTTGGCAAAGTACCATGACCTCGTGAAAAAGCTCATCCAGGAGTTCGACATAGTACATATAGAAAAATGCACCGCGATGAGATAATATGCAGGCAGATACTCTGGCCAAATCGAAGAAATCCACCGAAGTGCTGTATCAATAAAGCATAGCGGTAGTGTGTATAGTAACCTCGGATAAAGGGTGGAAAGATCCTATCAAGAAGTACCTCACAAGTTTTGAACTTCCCGAAGACCCTCTTGAAGCTGCTAAAGTGTGAAAGTGCTCAGGAAGATACTTCCTGATTGGAGAAGAGTTGTACCGATAGGGGTACGTAAGTCCGTTGCAGAGGTGTGTCAGTGAAGAGCACACGGAGACGGTCCTCAAAGAAGTCCATGAGGGGGCCTATGGTTCACACATAGGAACTGATGCCCTTGCCGGGGTACTACTCTACCAAGGATATTTCTGGCCTACCTTAAGGAAGGATGCGAGGCAGTTTGTCTAGGAATGCGACAAGTGCCACAGACACGCTCCCATCTAGAGACTAGCCTTGGAAATGATAACTTTGGGAAACTATCTTTACCCCTTCGTTGTTTGAGGTATTGACCTAATTAGACCTCTTTTAACTGTTGGGTTTCAGGAGCCAAACAGCGCAGCAGAATTTAACCAAAAGCCTCTAGGATCCAAGTGAAACGGGGTAAATAGGGTGTTGAAAAATTTTCATACCTAATTTTCGGTTGAGATCTCTCACTCAACTGTAGAGTCGAATCACAAAACCTGAACAGTTGACATGTTCAAGCTCTCTATGGTATCAACACAAGCCTATCGGGATCACCATGCTTCCACCGCGTCCCGGCAGATGTGTTTCTCTTGCGCTTGTAGTGCTAGCTTGCGTCCTCCAAGAAATTGCAAGAGAAGAGTGCGACTGTCCCTTTGGGAGGCTAGGGTAAGGAGACCTGCGAATTTCTCACTAAGAGTTGTATTTATAGTGAGACTCAACTTTCAGGCCTAATGGGTTTTAAAGCCCTAACCCAATTAGGCTTTAATTTCGGGCTTAATAATGGCTCAACTATTGGGCCCATTATTAATACGAAATTAAAGTGAAACTATGACCCAAATAATTAGCCCATGCACTCTAATGATCCAAATAGCTCTGTGTGTGCGACCCAATAGGCTCCTACCACGTTGGCAATGATCATAAATCACATTTATGATCATAAGCAGTGAGCAATGTCTAGCAACACATCATTGCTACCCAAGTGACAAGATTGTCGATGATTCGACTAAACCTTTATGATCATCACTGATATATGCTATTGTCCCTTTGTCCAAGATATCAAAACTAAGCATGAGACATGGAATGTGTCACTCTTGTATAGCCCAATCTTTGGTTTCTTGATTACCGAGTAGACCAACTTAAACTGATGACATTGATATCGTATATCAACTCGTCTGAGCATGGCCATGCATTTTTCTAAGTCTCACTCTATCAAGGGGCCCGAAGATATCACTCCCGTTACATAGGAGGGACAAATCCCATCTTGATCATACAAATCCCTCCACATGATATGTGACATATCCAATGACCTCCTTCAAGTTCACTCAGTTACGAGCAACAAAGGAAAGTATCAAAGTATGTGACTCACATGTAGGGAACCTTGATGATCTTAGGTCGAAGGACTAAATATAGCATGATCACTGTGAGAATCACTTATGACACTTATGTAACGATCCATGTAGTGTTCTCGTGGTGGGTCAGTCCAGTACACAAGTTCTCCAACTTGTACCCGTATGTAGACTACATTCTCATATTAGTCTCCACATATGCTAGTCGTTATGTATTATTGCAACCCGCTCCACAATAATACCAGACCAGGAACGTTTGAGAATATCATTATTCTAGGGTTATAATTATGTTTATTACGTTACGCAGAAATAAAACAAGAAACATAATTGCTGGATTAATGCCTTAATAAAATATCATGACTCATTGTGCAAAAAATACAGTCATCTCATGATTGGCTTTTGGGCACAACACTAGCACGAACAGCTCCAGGAGGAGTGAAGTTTTGCGTAGTCGTAGTAGACTATTTCACCAAGTGGATCAAGGCAGAGCCTTTAACATCAATATCGATAAAGGACATACAAAGATTTTTCTGGAAGAACATCATATGCAGATTTGGTGTGCCGAGAGTGGTAGTAGCAGATAATGGTTCACATTTTACCGATAACGGTTTCCTAAAATTCGCTGCTCACCTCGGGATAAAATTGCACTTCGCCCAGGTCACCCACCCTCAAAAGAATGGACAAGTTGAAGTGTCCAATAGATTGGTAAAAGATGGTTTGAAAAAGAGGTTAAAAGAAGCAAAAAGAAATTAGCTAGGAGAGCTTTTTAGTGTGCTATGGAGCTACCAAACCACTCTTAGACATGCCATGGGTAAGACACCCTTCTCACTTGTCTTCGGCATAAAGGCCATTATCCTTGTCAAGGTTGTACAGCCATCTGTTAGAATACAGGTGTTCGACGAAGAAGGGAACCACCTCGGTTCAAGAACCAAGTTAGACAAGGTTGACAAACATAGGGAGATGGCTGAACTCAGAAGAAAAGCCTTTTAGGAAAGAGTAGCTGTTGCTACAAACCTGCATGTCAAGCGTAAAGGAATCAAGAAAGGGGACCTCATTCTTTGGAGCCCAAGGGCCATCTCATGGTGTACATTGGGCAAATTAAGATGGACCTTATTTGGCCTTGAGGAAATTCGACCAAGAGTCTACAAGCTCGGTGATACTGAAGGTGGAGAATTGAAAAATACATGGCATTCAGACTCTTTGAAAAAATTCTACACTTAGAAAAATTTTCAAGGGAAAATTGTACTGCTTCTACCGAAGGTGACTGACCGAACATGGTTGGTGCCGAATAAGGAAAAATTGAATATGGTTGTTTCTGAAAGTGCATGAGTAAAATTGTCCAATTTTTTTAAAAGGTAGTCAACCAAACAAGGTTTGTGACAAATATGGAAAAAAAGAATATGGTTGTTCCCAAATATGGTTGATTTCGAAGGTGCTTAACTATTTTTGCATAAATTAAGTTTAACCGAAGGTGATCGACCAAATACGGTTGGAGCCAAAGGTACTTAATCATTCTTGAAAGCCAAGTTTTCCAAATAAGGTTGACCGAAGATGTTCGTCAAACCTTCAAAGGGACTAACTTTGTAAGTCTTTAAAAGAAAAGTGTGACTCATAGCCAAAGATGGTTAAAATGCTGAAGGATGAACAGAATACCCGAGGTCATATTAATCAAGAACTTAGCCAAAATTTTGAAGAAAGAAAAGTTCCATTTCATTAACATTTCGCTACAGAAAGTACAAGGTGTAAAACTGCCTAAGCAAAAAAGAAAGAGGGCAAGGAAAAGGAGGCGCCTATTGCTTGTCTTGCCCATGTTCTGGGTCTTTAGCATCTTCAGCTGGGTCATCTTCTGACTCAACCTCTTCATCCGCACCAACTTCGGTCTCGAAATGAGGGGGAATGGGAAGGTTGAGAAACTTTACCCTTGACCGTTCCAAAGATGGTCTTTCGGGAATGTCTAGAGCTGCCAATAAGGAAAGGTTGAGGTCGGGAAAGTTGGACAAGACTTGGTCGCGAGTAAGGAAAAAACTGTCCTGATAAGAGGACTTAGTCACCTCATCTGACTTAGCTTTCACCACCTCCATGTCCTCCAACTCTTTCCTGAGGACCTTGGCCTTCTTGTCCAGCTTTTTCTTCTTCTTCTTCTTTTCCTTCCTTAGCCGATCGACCTCAGCTTGGAGTTCAGAATTGAGCCCCAATGTCTTCATAAGGTCAGTGACGGCTTCCTCCTTCTCTTTCTGAAAGCCTTGTTCACTGAGGTCAGCGATATCACCTTCACGTCGAGGTCTAACACCTTGAAGGAAAAATCCTCCATAAGTTCACCTTGGCTCTTCATCATTTCCTGCCAAAGGTCGGCCAACTCTTCTTTGGTGATTTTATTAAGATCATCATATTTGATGACCGAGCTGACAAAAAGTTCCTTGGCCTTGGACAAGCTCTCCTCCGACTGACTTTAGATAGAAGACTGCTTAGCTACCCATGCTCGAAGGTACCCACTGTATGCCAATAGCTACAAAAGGTGAAGATTCAGAATAAGGGTCAAAAGGTAACAAAGGCTCAGAAATTTTCTAAGTCCTGAAGGGTTAAAGTCTACCTGGGTAGCTTGTTAGCTCATCCTCGCGGCGAGGACATGCTCATTTTGGCACTCCTTTGTGAGGGACTGAAAGGTGGTATTCGTCATAATGCCCTTCGCCATCTGATGGGCCATTTTCTGACTGTCCTCAAAGAACAAGTCCTTGCCCTCTGTAAAAGTCCAGAAGGGCTCCCTCGGGATTTTGGAGACTTAAACTGCCCTCTTCCGAGCATGGTCCTCCACCCCTGGAGCCTGCACTCCTTCGCGTACAAAGTAACGCCGAAGTTCCATCAGAATGTTATCCCTTAGCCATTCATCTATAAGGTCTAAAATGCCAAAAATTCCTAAACTCATAGAGTAATGGCTAAGGGACAAACCTGGGGGAAGTTCAACGTCATCTGCATCAGATTTGCTAATGTCGAGTACCACAGTAGGAATACCTTTACCATTTCTTCTTTGGTGCTCTTGAGTTCTTTGGCCGAAAGCTCCCAGACCGAAGTCCCCAACGCCTCGACAACCGCATTGGGACTCAAAGGGGTAGAACTGATGGCCGGTTTTCAAGCGAGGTCGATACGAATGGGAGTTTGATCCAGCACCTCCACTGTTACCCACTCTGGGGTAGTCCAGTTACGGTGCCAAAACTGTGCATTTAGACTCCCAGGATTGGTAATGTTCTGTAGGGCATCAGAACACTACCCTTAGTGTGCATAGCCAAGTGGCCCTCTTGCGCACTATGTAAATACATGCCTATTGGTCCAATCATCACACACATATTCACATTTCATGCACACCATGGCAGCAAAGAAGGAAAACACTAGCACAAGTCTTACTTTTGGCTTCCACACATTAGGCAATCTTGTTAAATTCTAGTGATCAACCACTGCACCTGTAACTTCCACTAATAAAATGTGTCAGTCTAGCATCATACCCCCCTGTTTTATTTGCTCCATTATGAACTAGAGACTTGCAGAAAACCAAGGAATTTTTTTTTACACCAATAGCCCACCCATGGACCAAGTTATGGATTTTTTAAGTTGGTTACAAAATTCTGACCCAATGAACAGTAACTCATCCAATTTTGCAACGTCATATCTTTGGCTAGAAGGATCCACATCCAGAAATTCCAAATTTCAGTTCAACCTCTAGATGTTCTCTAAGTGTGGTCAAAATTTTATACCAAGATTCATTCTACACAGGGAGATATTAAACTTTAGGTACATGGTCGAAATTCTGGCAACTTTTGGACCATTTTGCCCATACAATTTTTCCAAACCATGCAAACACTTCCTTCACAAGGGGAAAGCCCTCCAAGGCTATCCCATATATTTCCATTACACATAGGAATTACATTCCCTTTCTTTTAACAACTTTATGTGGGCAAAACATAATTTACAAGCAAGCAGCCCATCATTCACACTTAGGCAGCTTTGCACCACATCACTTACATAGCCAAAACATTACTCACATGTTCACATACTTGTCTCATTTTACATACACTACATGAAAATGTATACATGCACTACAATATTGTCTTCAATCAGCTAAATACGCACCCTAGGTTACAGGAGGTCCTGAGACAGAATGGACTCCAAAAACAGGATGCTGGACAGCTGCTGCACAACACAGTAAGTGCCACCATTAAAAATACCAAATGTTATCCTAAAATCACCAAACTTTCCAGATTACAAATAGACATATGGAAGTTCAGGTACCTGAAATTTCAGATTAAAACTCTAACCAAAATGGTTGGTTTGAAGGTGATCTTTCAGCTGGACCTGAAATGACAGAATTGAGGGGAGTAAGTTTCATTGAGAAACTTAGTAAGGGTAGCACTTGGATTCAATAGGCAATGTAACCATCATTAAAACCTTCATCCAAAGACACTAAAACACAAAAAACACAATGCATATATACAAGATATAGCAACCAAATGCGGCAGCCAAACACAAACAATAAACACATGAAATGTGGCAGCAACATATACCATAGGTTAGTCAATAAAACACATAATAAACATAACCAAATCACTATGGCAGCCCTCCTCAAGCTAATTCTTGGTCTTAGGAGGATTTTAACACTATTTAGTACAAAATTTTGGGCTCTAGAAACCCAGAAATTCGCTGCCATCACTGTGCACTTCACACTAGGTCACAAAACCTACAATAAGTGCACTCCCCTCACTAAGCTTGGTTCATCAAGCACATCGCTCTCTTCAAAGCTTAGCCCTAGCTCCATGGATGTTTGAACCTACAGAAAACAACCCATGAGAGCAAGAGAACCCTTACCTTGATTGGTATGCTGAAATTGGAGCTTGATCCTAGGTGCACTCAAGCAATAGCACCAAATAGCTTCCAATTGTGCTTCCTTGACTTCAATTGCAAGTAGTTTTGAATTTGATGGTATGGTGGCTATGGAGGAAGTGTGGAGGAGAGGGCTGGCTTTCTTTTTTTCTGGTGGAGGCCGAAATTTAGAGAAGCAAAGGTGGCCTTGACTACTTAAATAGTCAGAAGTACACTAAACACACTTAAGTAGTCTTAACCTTGTCTTATGTCATTTTCCTTGCTACAAGACTATGGTTTCTTAGTCTTAATCTCTTGGCCCACATTTGGCCATCCTTATCTTCCTTTAGCGGCCCTCCTTATGTGGGATAACCCCACAAAACTTCCATTTGACTTAAGTCATAGACATACACATCTTAAGGCCTACATTAGAACACTTAGATCCTTTATGCCTTTTTGTGTTTTCTTTGTCCTTAGTTGTCTTCCATAAGCAATTTGGTCCTTCAATAGCACTTTCATACCATTCATATCCTTCCCATAACTCTCCAAATCTCTTTTGTGAAAGTTTTGCAATTGAGTACCTGAATTCCAAAACCTTACAAAAAAGTCCATAGGTTGCTTGACAAACAAGCAATCCTTAAGGCTTTTCTTGGGGACCAAGTTACCAACTTGGAACACTTTTAAGGAGGTTTTGATCATGCCTTTTACCCCCCATACTTCAAACACTATGGTGAGAATTACACAATATAATGGTTTTTAGCCATTATGACGCACTTGTAATTCTCCCATTTTGTGAGGTGGTAACAATCCTCCCCCCCTTAAAAATTTTGGTCCTCCAAAATAGCCTTTAGCTTCGGGTATTCTTCAGGATACCTTTCCATAAGGTCTTTTTCAGTTTCCCAGGTTGCTTCTCTTTCAGAGTGGTGTGACCACTGAACTTTAACCATGGGAATATGTTTGTTTCTTAACCTTCTGGTATCCTTGGCTAAGATAGCTATAGGTTTCTCTTCATATGTCAAGTTAGGTTCCAACTGTATGTCTTCCACTACAATAGCATGCTTTGTGTCTAATAGACACTTCTTAAGCATACTGATGTGAAAAACATTATGAACACTTGACATGCTTGGCGGTAGAGCTAACCTGTATGCTACCTTGCCAACTCTATCCAAGATCTCATAAGGACCAATGTATCTTGGAGCTAACTTGGTTCTTTTGCCAAATCTGACAGTGCCTTTGGTTGGTGCAACTTTCAGCCAAACATTGTCACCAACCTCAAATTCCAAGTCTCTCCTTCTTTTGTTGACATAGGCTGTGGTCCTTTCATTGGCTGCCTTTAATCTCTCTTGAATCTTCTTGATTTTGGCAGTAGTCTCTTCAATAATTTCGGGACCCAACTCTAGCCTGTCTGAGGCTTCCACCCAACAGTGGGGTGTCATGCACCTTCTTCCATATAATGCTTCATAAGGTGCCATGCCAATGGTGCTTTGGTAACTATTGTTATATGAGAATTCCACCAATGGCAAGTGTTGGTCCCATTCACCTTTGAAATCCAACACACAGCTCCTGAGCATGTCTTCTAGTATCTGTATCACCCTTTCAGATTGCCCATCTGTCTGAGGATGATAAGCAGTACTCAGGTGGATTTTGGTTCCTAGTGCTTTATGAAAAGCACTCCAAAACCGAGCTGTAAATCTTGGATCTCTATCAGATACAATGGAGTCTGGCACTCCATGTAGTCTCACTATCTCCTGGACATACATCTGGGCTAACTTCTCCAAGGAGTCTGTGAGTTTCATAGGTAAAAAGTGGGAACATTTGGTTAGCCTATCCACAATGACCCAGATTGTATCATGCCTTAATCTGGTCATAGGCAAGCCAGTCAAAAAGTCCATGGTTATGTTGGCCCACTTCCTCACTGGTATAGGTAGAGTCTGTAGGATACCAGTTGGCTTCTGGTGCTCTACCTTTACCCTCTGGCATGTGGCACATTTGGAGACATAAGTAGCTATGTCTCTCTTCATATGTGGCCACCAGAAGTGACACATCAAATCCTTATACATTTTCTCACTTCCTGAATGGATGTTCAACTTGCTTGTGTGAGCTTCTTCAAGTATTTCATCCCTGAGCTTTGCTCCTTTAGGCACATATATTCGGTCCTTGAAGTACAGTAATCCTTGCTTGTAGGCAAAGGATTGATACAAGGAACCTTTTTTCCTCTCCTGAGATCTTTTTCAGATCAGGATCTGTCTCCTGTGCCTTTTTGGCTTCTTCAATCCATCCAGACTGAATTGTTAATGTGTAAATTTGGGCCTCCTCCTACTTATGCCATTTATGTCATAGGCATAGCAGACTATTTTGCTCATCATGATCAGCTAAGGATCCTTCTTTCAAAAGTCTTGTGTACTTTCTGCTTAAGGCATCTGCTACTAGATTGCCTTTGCCCTCTGTGTACTGTATACTACTGTCATAGTCCTTGATGTACTCTAACCATCTCCTTTGCCTCATGTTCAACTCTTTCTGAGTGAACAAGTACTTTAGGCTCTTATGGTCAGTGTAGATCACAAAGGAACTACCCATCAAGTAATGCCTCCATTGCTTTAGAGCAAAAATCACTGCTGCCAGTTCTAGGTCATGGGTAGGATAATTTTGCTCATGGGGTCTTAACTGCCTTGACCCATAAGCAATGACATTTCTGTCTTGCATAAGCACACAACCTAACCCAGATCTAGATGCATCTATATATATGATGTAGGGTTTACTTGGATCAGGAAGAATCAACACTGGAGCTTTAATCAACCTTTGCTTGAGCTCCTGGAAACTATTTTCACACTTCTCAGTCCACTCAAATCTTTGACCCTTCTTGGTCAGATGAGTAAGAACTGAGGCAATCATGGAAAAGCCTGATACAAATCTCCTGTAGTATCCAGCTAATCCTAGGAAACTTCTGATTTCCTTCACAGTCTTTGGTCTTTCCCACTCTTGCACTGCCTTGACCTTTTCAGGGTCTGCCTTAAGGCCTTGTGCATCTATGATGTGTCCTAGGAAAGACACTTCCCTTATCCAGAATTCACACTTGGATAACTTAGCATAAAGCTGATGCTGCAACAAAGTCTTTAAGACAATCTTCAGATGATGTTCATGTTCATTTTCATCCTTGGAATACACTAGGATGTCATCAATGAACACAACCACAAATTTGTCCAGATGTGGTCTGAACACCCTGTTCATCAGGTCCATGAAAGCAGCTGGGGCATTAGTCAAACCAAACGGCATGACTGTGTACTCATAATGCCCATATCTGGTCCTAAATGCAGTCTTAGGAATGTCCTCTTCCTTTACTCTCAACTGGAAGTATCCAGATCTCAAATCTATCTTGGAGAAGATCTTAGCTCCCTTGAGTTGATCAAACAGATCCTCAATCCTAGGGAGTGGATACTTGTTCTTGATAGTCACTGCATTAAGCTTCCTGTAGTCAATGCATAGTCTCAAAGATCCATCCTTCTTTTTCACAAAGAGAACAGGAGCTCCCCATGGTGAAACACTTGGCCTTATGAACCCTTTTTCAAGAAGTTCATCAAGTTGTTTCTTGAGCTCATTCATCTCTGTGATTGGCATTCTGTAAGGAGGTATGGATATTGGACTAGCTTCTGGTTGCAGCTTGATTTCAAATTCAATCTCCCTTTGTGGAGGAATACCTGGCAGGTCTTTAGGAAAGACTTGTGGAAAGTCTCTCACTATAGGTATTCTGTCCACTTCCTTATCACAGTGCAATTCATTCAATGCATAACAGTAATCATGCTCAGAAATCACAGGTATCTCATCTAATACCTCTAGCTCCATGCCATGCATTTCATACACTAATTCCTTAGAATTCACTAATGCATGCACTTCACCATCAGGCAATGTGATTTCCCTCTTAGCACAATCAATTCTTATGTTATGCATAGCAAGCCAATTCATACCCAGCACTAAATCATACTTAGGAATGTCCAACACTAGCAGATTAGTCATAACCTTAGTCTTTCCTACTACTAGCTCACAATCCTTAGCTAGGTCATTAGTGAAAAGACATTGACTACCTGCTGTTTTCACTAAGGATATCCTAGGCATGATTTCAGTAGGCAATTTCATGGCATCAACAAATTTCCTAGCCACTATAGACACAGATGCACCAGTATCAAATAGAACACTAACAGGCATACCATTAAGGTAAATGTTACCTCTTAGTGCTCCTCCCTGCTCTGATGTCTCTGGCCTCTCCACTTGGAAGACTCTGCCAGCTCTCTGCACTGGAGGCCGAGGCACTGGAGGAACTGGCCTCTGCTGTCCCTCCCTTGGTGCTCCTCCTCTAGGTCCTGCCCCAATAGGTCTTACTGGACCTTGGTCTTCTGGCCTCCTTTGAACCTGTGGGCAGTCTTTGATCCAATGATCCATGGATCCACATCTTAGACACGCTTGGGTGTCAAAATAGCAAGGTTTCTTCCCATGAAACTTCTTGCATTTAGGGCACCTTAGGCCAGGGAACTTCCCCTTAACCTTGCCCTCACCACCAAGATGAGAATTCTTGGCAATTCCTTTGCCATGTGGTGCCTTCTTCTGCTTGCCTCCTGCCTGACTACTTTCCCCTGGTCCACTGGGAAAGTACTTAGTCTCATACTCCTCTTGCTCTACTAATAGAGCTTTCTGCACTGCTTCATAGTATGTAACTGCTCCAAAAGGTCTAACAGCCTTTCTAATGTCTGACTTTAGGCCTTTGACAAATCTTTTGGCCTTCAATTCCTCCAATCCATGATACTGAGGAGCATACCTCACCAACTGATTGAATTTGTGCTCATACTCTAGGACACTGAGGTTGTCCTGCCTTAGAGCATCAAATTCAACTTGCTTCATATCCTTGATGGCATCACTGATGTACTGTTCCTGGAATAGCTGTGTGAACTCTGGCCAGCTCATCTCAATATCTCTTCCTGGCCTTCTGCCCTTCTGGAAAGCATACCTGTCTCTGGTGTTTCTCCACCACATCTCTGCACTGCCTACCAAGTTGTAAGTAGCCAGTGACACCTTCTTGGTGGAGCTGAGTGGCATCCTCTCAAACATCTTTTCTATGAAGATTAACCACTCCTCAGCTCTCTCTGGCCCAGCTCTTCCATCAAACTGTGGAGGTCTTAGGCCTTGGAACCTCTCCAAAAGTCTGACCTCATCTAGGCCCTCTAGATCCTCTGATCTATGTCTCCTAGATCTATGAGAGTCCTCTGTATGGTGATGCTCTCTATGATCTCTCGGCCTTCTCCTGGATCTTCTCTCACGGCCTTCCTCAATCTCATTCCTAGTGTAGGAATGGTCATAGACTGAGGGATTGGTCCTGGACACCTGACCAATCTCAGATCTTACTCTTCTACCTCTTGGATTTCTCCTATCCTCATCTTCCACCTCAATGGTCTCATCATTTGTGTCTTCTAAGCTTCCAGAAGGAACATATTCAGATGTGTTCCTAGTATCCTCTTCTGGTTGTTGCTGTGCATCCTGAACTAGTTCTGCTGGAGCTACTTGGACTCCCTGCTGTTGTCCTTGAATCAGCCTCATTAAGTTTTCATTGATTAGAGCTAAGTTCCTCTGAAGCTCTAACCAAACCTAAGGCACTTCAGGGTTTGCTACCCCCTGTTGCCCCTGATTCCCTCTATTCTGTTCATTTCTTTGTTGCCCAGAATCAGTAGGAGGCCTTCGGGGTGGTTCCCCTCTCCTTGTGGCAACCATGTTTACTTCCTGCATTGATGATCCATCATAGAGCACATATAAAGATCATAGGTATTTCAATGGTACTTGACACTAGCAGCTGACCAAACTGAGTTCATATATGTAGATGCATGCAATGCCAACTATATGCAATGTACATGTATAAACCATGCTCTGATACCAACTTCTGTTACCCACTCTGGGGTAGTCCAGTTATGGTGCCAAAACTGTGCATTTAGACTCCCAGGATTGGTAATGTTCTGTAGGCCATCAGAACACTACCCTTAGTGTGCATACCCAAGTGGCCCTCTTGGGCACTATGTAAATACATGCATATTGGTCCAACCATCACACACATATTCACATTTCATGCACACCATGGCAGCAAAGAAGGAAAACACTAGCACAAGTCTTAGTTTTGGCTTCCACACATTAGGCAATCTTGTTAAGTTCTAGTGGCCAGCTACTGCACCTGTAACTTCCACTATAAACTGTATCATTCTAGCCTCATACCCCCCTATTTTCTTTGCTCCATTATGAAGTAGAGACTTAGAGCAAACCAAGGAATTTTGTTTTACATCAATAGCCCACCTATGGACCAAGTTATGGATTTTTTAAGTTGGTTACAAAATTCTGACCAAATGAACAGTAACTCAGCCAATTTTGCAACGTCATATCTTTGGCTACAAGGATCCAAATCCAGAAATTCCAAATTCCAGTTCAACCTCTAGATGTTCTCTAGGTGTGGTCAAAATTTCATACCAAGATTCATTCTACACAGGGAGATATTAAACTTTAGGTACATGGTCGAAATTCTGGCAACTTTTGGACCATTTTGCCCATACAATTTTTCCAAACCATGCAAACACTTCATTCACAAGGGGAAAGCCCTCCAAGGCTATCCCATATATGTCCATTACACATAGGAATTACATTCCCTTTCTTTTAACAACTTTATGTGGCCAAAACAGAATTTACAAGTAAGCAGCCCATCATTCACACTTAGGCAGCTTTGCACCACATCACTTACATAGCCAAAACATTACTCAAATGTTCACATACTTGTCTCATTTTACATACACTACATGTACATGCATACATTCACTACAATATGGTCTTAACTCAGCTAAATACGCACCCTAGGTTACAGGAGGTCCTGAGACACAATGGACTCCAAAAACAGGATGCTGGACAGCTGCTGCACAACACAATAAGTACCACCATTAAAAATACCAAATGTGCTCCTAAAATCACCAAACTTTCCAGATCATAACTAGACATATGGAAGTTCATGTACCTGAAATTTCAGATTAAAAATCAAACCACAAAGGTTAGTTTGAAGGTGATCTTTCAGCTGGACCTGAAATGACAGAATTGAGGGGAGTAAGTTTCATTGAGAAACTTAGTAAGGGTAGCACTTGGATTCAATAGGCAATGTAACCATCATTAAAACCTGCATCCAAAGACACTAAAACACAAAAAACCACAATGCATATATACAAGATATAGCAACCAAATGCAGCAGCCAAACACAAACAACAAACACATGAAATGTGGCAGCAACATATACCATAGGTTAGTCCATAAAACACATAATAAACATAACCAAATCACTATGGCAGCCCTCCTCAAGCTAATGCTTGGTCTTAGGAGGATTTTAACAGTAGTTAGTACTAACTTTTGGGCTCTAGAAACCCAGAAATTCGCTGCCATCACTGTGCACTTCACACTAGGTCACAAAACCTTCAATAAGTGCACTCCCCTCACTAAGCTTGGTTCATCAAGCTCATGGCTCTCTTCCAAGCTTAGCCCTAGCTCCATGGATGTTTGAAAATACAGAAAACAACCCATGAGAGCAAGAGAACCCTTACCTTGATGGGTATGCTGAAATTGGAGCTTGATCCTAGGTGCACTCAAGCAATAGCACCAAATAGCTTCCAATTGTGCTTCCTTGACTTCAATTGCAAGTAGTTTTGAGTTTGAAGGTATGGTGGCTATGGAGGAAGTGTGGAGGAGAGGGCTGGCTTTCTTTTTTCTGGTGGAGGCCGAAATTTAGAGAAGCAAAGGTGGTCTTGACTACTTAAATAGTCAAAAGTACACTAAACACACTTAAGTAGTCTTAACCTTGTCTTATGTCATTTTCCTTGCTACAAGACTATGGTTTCTTAGTCTTAATCTCTTGGCCCACATTTGACCATCCTTATCTTCCTTTAGCAGCCCTCCTTATGTGGGATAACCCCACAAAACTTCCATTTGACTTAAGTCATAGACATACATATCTTAAGGCCTACATTAGAACACTTAGGTCCTTTATGCCTTTTTGTGTTTTCTTTGTCCTTAGTTGTCTTCCATAAGCAATTTGGTCCTCCAGTAGCACTTTCATACCATTCATATCCTTCCCATAACTCTCCAAATCTCTTTTGTGAAAGTTTTGCAATTGAGTACCTGAATTTCCAAAACCTTACAAAAAAGTCCATAGGTTGCTTGACAAACAAGCAATCCTTAAGGCTTTTCTTGGGGACTAAGTTACCACCTTGGAACACTTTTAATGAGGTGTTGATCATGCCTTTTACCCCCATACTTCAAACACTATGGTGAGAATTACACAATATAATGGTTTTTAGCCATTATGACGCACATGTAATTCTCCCATTTTGTGAGGTGGTAACATCCACTTCCCATTCGGGCAGAGGAGGAAGGGAGTCCTCCTTGGCTTTCTTCGACTTTGACTCCAAAGAGGAACCGCCCAGTGCCTTCTTCCTCTTAGGTGCTGCCTTCTTCTTTTGCTACTCCCCTTTCTCGGCCTGGCCGAGGAAGAGACTTCTGTATAAAGCAGCAAACCCATCTTTGCAAATAGAAGAACATCAATGTAAGTACAGAATGGTATAGATGAGAAAATATGGTAAGGAGCTTACTCTCTTGAAGTGTCGAGTACGTGAGTTTGCCCCGAAGGAGCTTCACCAACCATGCATTCTTCCCATCAACCAAGGGCTTTGGCATACCTTGTGCTCCTTAAGTACCCCAAGTTCCTAAAGGACCTCTTCAGTCATGAAATTCCATCTGATAGGAAAGGGGTATAAAGAATGTGGAGGGACCTCGGTATCAAGAGTCCCTGAAGCCTATTTTTTCGGCATGTCCTTCCATCGCTCATCCACTTTCAGAAAAAAAAAACTTATTTTGCCACCCTCACTAGCTATCCTTCGTTCCAAAGGTGAACGTATATTTCTCGCTCCCAGATCCTCGAGGGAGCAAGAAATGGTAACTGCCCTTCAAAACAGGGTGAAGTTTGTAGTTTTGCATAAAAACATAAAATGGGACTCTATGTTGAAGACCCCACACATGCAAAGAAAAACATTGAAGTAGGAGTAGGAATTTGGAGGAAGTTGGTTCACGGCTATGCCATGGAATTGGCAAAAGTCACAAACCGTCTTTGTAGGGGATACCAAAGTCCCACCTTCAGTTGAGCCCTGAAGATGGTAGCCTCATCTGAATAGGGAGCATAGTTGGGCATACTAGGGCTAGGTAGCCTGGTGACAGAGTAGGAAGGTAGAAAAAATTTAGCCGACCACTTCTTCACTTTCTCCAAAGTTGCATAGCTCAGATGAGAGTTAAGTAGGAGCCAACTCTCAGGAAGAGGGTGCACTTCTATATGGTAAGAAGACATGTTTGGAAACAAGGCCCTAACCTTAGGAAGAAAAAAGGGAAAGAATTGAAAGAAGAAAAGTACTTTGGAAGGAGACCCACCTAGTTTGGAACAAAGACAATAACCTCGTAAACCACAACAAACTCATCAGAAATTGATCCACCGATAGCACCACCACCAAAAAGGGAAAAAGGCGAGGAAATTAGAGAGCAACAGATAGTGAAAGTTGAGAAGTGTGGAAAAATCTAAAGGACGAAGGGTTTATATAGACCAAAGGAGTAAGTGAAGCATCACCATAGTGACCCTTCGCAGGCGAAGGGACATAACTGATGCAATGGATGTGACCGTCTGCCAGTCACCTGATGTCACGTGTCACCTGACGCGAGAAACAAGGGTACGCCTTCTGACAGCTAGTAGATCTATGCAAGCCTGGCCTGAAGTGACACATCTACCTGGCCAGAAGATGTGATGATTCACTGGTAGGAACTAAAAACTGAGAGGGGGAATACTTACCCTAGTCCAAAGACACTACTTTAGAAACGTCGATAGTTCATCAAAGACCCTACTTCAACCAAAAGAGGAATCTTCAACCAAAAAGGGTGCACATACCGAAGAAAGTGACCTTGGTCAGAACTTTGGCTTCCCAAGAGGGCATGTGATAGCCAAAGGGCTATTATCCTTAAAGAACTCCTAATTTGCTTCTTAGGCACTACCCTCGGTGAGTAAGTGCGACCAACTTTGGAAAAGGGGTGCCCTCACTATCCTCGAAGGGAACACTGCTTGATAGCCGAAGGGTGATGGCCTCGAGATGTCCTGATTAGGTAGACAGAAACCACCCTCGGTGAAGCCTAGCCACAACCTTAAGGAACACTTATACACCACCCTCGGCAAGGTAACATGACCAACTTTGGGAAAAGGAGTCTTTCACGACCTTTGGATCTACAAACCTACCAACCTTGGGAAAGTTGATCCACCATCCTCGGTGGAGGAAAACGTCTTTTGAGGGTGACCCACTCTACCAAAGGGCCTTTACCAATAGCCCTTGGCGAAAATCTCTGCCCGAAGGGGTCTCACAGAGATACGACAAAAAAGGTTAAGGAGCCTCTAACAGAGAGACCTCGCACATAGCCCTGCCCTCTGGCTACAATGGCCTATGGCTAGCTAGAGATACCTATCTCCAAAGGTACAGATCGAATATGACTGAACATATATCACTATATGAGTAGCCTATGTCAAACAGCCTCCTCCCTCCACACTCCTATAAATACTTAAGAATGACCTTGGTAAGAACATGACAAAGAACTCTCGCTATTTTCCCACTCTCTGTTCCTTACTATTGCTACTCTCGCAGATACTGATTTGGGAGTTAGAAGCTCCTCCCCTAGAAACATACTCTGGGGAACTCCTAACCCTTGTTCTTCTGAGTGTTTCAGGCACCTTTATATCAGAAGTCTCTCATCCAGGCCAACATGTCATACAACAACGATGCCACCGGGCATCAATGTCCACATCCTTAAGTAGCTTTCCAATTAAGAACACAGCTTTAACATCCATTTGCCATATCTCATAATCATAATGTATAGCAATAGCCAATAAGGTTTAGATGAATTTAAGCAAGGCAACTAGTGAAAAAGTCTCATCATAGTCAATACCATGAATTTGATTGAAACATTTTGCAACCAATCATGCCTTAAAGGTAATCACATCACCATCCAGGTCAGTTTTCTTCTTGTAAACCCATTTGCACCTTATAGGTTTTACCCCTTCATGTGGGTCAACCAATGTCCATACTTGGTTTTCATACATGGATTCCATCTCAGACTTCATGGCCTCTAGCAACTTCCCTGAGTCAGACCCCAACATATCTTGGTGGTAGGATGTGGGCTATTCCTAATCCATGAGCATCACATCGCCAGTGTGAGACACGA
The DNA here is from genome assembly GCA_005392925.1 of Aquilaria sinensis. NCBI lineage: Eukaryota > Viridiplantae > Streptophyta > Magnoliopsida > Malvales > Thymelaeaceae > Aquilaria > Aquilaria sinensis. The sequence continues at coordinate 46,503 of SMDT01001542.1, read as the reverse complement.
GAAATCCATATCACTCGGGTTCATGCCGAATCCTACCAGACCTACATGGGCTCTGTGCTACAAGAACAGACTCTTGAATCACAACATCTTGTGGTGTCTATTCAGGTTCGATGTCCCCTTGTTGTTCTTGAATTTCTTCAAGTTCTACTTTCCTCCCATTGGTTCCTTTAGAGATAAACTGTTTCTCTAGAAAGACACCAATTCGAGCAACAAACACTTTTACCTCAAAAGGACTGTAGAAATAGTAACCCTTTTTTTCTTTGGGATACCCAACAAAGAGGCATTTATGAGATTTGGGCCTTAGCTTATTAAAGGATTGACGCCTCACATAAGTGTCACAGCCTTGAATCTTCCAAAAAAATAAACTGGGACGCCTCCCATTCTATATCTCATATGGTGTCTTTTGAACTGATGTAGATGGAACTCGATTTAGTGTAAATGCAGTTGTCTCTAGAGCATGTCCGCAAAAGAAGTTTCAAAGGTTAGGTTGACTCATCATAGGTCAAACCATGTTTAACAGAGTTCAATTTTTCCTTTTAGATACACGATTCCATTTAGGTGTACTAGGTGGAGTGAGTTATGATACTATACCACACTCCTTTAGATAGTCAAGGAATTCTTGATCCAAGTACTCTCTACCTCGATCTGATTGAAGTACTGATTACTCTTCCCAAGTTGATTCTCTACTTCGTTCTTGAATTCTTCGAACTTTTCAAAGGATTCTGACTTGTGTCTCATGACATACACATAGCCACATCTACTGAAGTCATTAATAAAGGTAATAAAGTATTAGAAGCCTCGTCTAGCATATGGAGGCATAGGGCCACATACATCACTATGTATTAGTCCTAGTAAGCCATTAGCCCTTTCACTTTGCCCTGTGAATGGGGCTTTGGTCATCATGCCCAGCAAATGTGACTCACATGTCTCATATGATTCAAAATGAAATGAGTCCAGGAGTCCATCCTGATGGAGCTTCGATATGTGGGTCTCATTTATATGGCCTAAGCGATAGTGCCAGAGATAAGTTGGGTTTGAATCATTCAATCTGACCTTCTTGGTATTCACATTATAGATTGGATTTTTGAGTTCTAAAACATACAACCCATTGCTAAGTTGAGCGCTACCATAAAAGATTTCATTCAAATAAATAGAACAACATTTGTCCTTTATTATAAATGAAAAACCTTTTTTGTCCAAGCAAGAAACAGAAATCAAATTTCTATTAATAGTAAGCACAAAGTAACAATTGTCTAATTCTAAAACTAATCGACTAGGTAAAGTGAGAACATAAGTCCCTATGGCTAAGGAGGCAACCTTTGCTCCATTTCTAACACATAGGTCCACGTCACCTCAAGCCAATATTCAACTTCTAGTTAGATCCTGGACATTTGCATAAATGTGAGAGCCATATCCAGTATTGAATACCCAAGATGAGGAAGTAAAAAAGTTAGCCTCTATAACAAAAATACCTGAAGTGGAAGTCTTTCTCCTTAGCAAGTTCTTCAAGATAAAGCTTGCAATTGCGCTTCTAGTGTCCAGGTTGCATACAATGGAAGCACTCCCCTTCCTTAGCCACACCACCAGATCATTTCAGTGCAGCTGAAGAAGAATTAGCATTAGACTTTCCTTTAGCTTTATCCTTCTTCTTGTTGGCTTTTCCCTTTCCCTTACCTTTTTGAACCATCAAAATTGGCTTAGCCTTCTTAAGGTTTTGCTCAGTAGTTCTTAACATATTGAGTAATTCAACGAGGGGCTTGTCAAGGTCATTCAAGTTATAATTCTTGCTGAACTGACTGTAGCTTTCATGCAATGATTGCAAGACTACATCAACAGCCAACTATTTCTGAAGAGCAAATCCCAAAAACTCAAGATTCTCAATGTACCTAATCATCTTGAGCACATAAGGACCCATGGGACTTTCCTTAGACATTTTGCACTAAAATAATGCCTTAGAAGTCTCAAACCTCTCATGCCTAGCTTGCTCTTGGAAGAACATTTTAAGATGTTCGATCATATCAAACGCCCCCATGTTTTCATGTTGCTTCTGAAGCTCAGATTCCATGGTAATAAGCTTGAGGCAAGCAACATCCAAAGTATCATCAGAATGCCTCTTGCGAGCATCCCTTTCAGCACTTATGGTAGTGGTAGCAGGCTTGTTAACCACTTTGGGGAAGCCCACTTATGGTGCTAAAATTGTGCATTTAGACTCCCAGGATTGGTAATGTTCTGGAGGACATCAAAACAATACCTTTAGTGTGCATACCCAAGTGGCCCTCTTGGGCACTATGAAAACACATGCATATTGGTCCAACCATCACACACATATTTACATTTCATGCACACCATGGTAGCAAAAAAGGAAAACGCTAGCACAAATTTTAATCTTCGCTACCACACATTAGGCAATCTTGTTAAGTTCTAGTGACCAGCCACTGCACCTGTAAATCCACTAATAAACTGTATCATTCTAGCGACATACCCCCTATTTTCTTTGCTCGATTACCAAGTAAAGACTTAGATCAAACCAAGAAATTTTTTTTCTACATCAACAGGCCACCTATGGACCAAGTTATGGATTTTTTAAGTTGGTTACAAAATTCTGACCAAATAAACAGTAACTTAGCCAACTTTACAATGTCATATGTTTGGCTACAGGGCTCCAAATTTAGAAATTCGAAATCCTAGATAAACCTCTAGATGTTCTCTAGATTTGGTCTGAATTTTATACAAAGATACCTTCTACACAGGGAGATATTGAACTTTAAGTGAAGAGTCAAAATTCTGGTCACTTTATGACTATTTTGGCCATGCAAAATTTCATAACTGTGCAAACACTTCATCAGAAGGGGAAAACACTCCAAAGCTATCCCATATATGTCAATTACACATAGGAATTACATTCCCTTGCTTTTAACAACTTTATGTTCCCAAAACAGAATTTACATGTAAGCAGCCCATCATTCACACTTAGGCAGCTTTGTACCACATCACTTACATGGCCAAAACATTACTCAAATGTTCACATACTTGTATCCTTTTACATATACTAAATGTACATGCATACATGCACTAAAATATGGTCTTAAATAAGATAAATACACACCCTAGGTTATAGGAGTGCCTAAGACACAAGGGACTCCAAAAATAGGATGCTGGACAGCTACTGCACAACACAATAAGTACCACCACCAAAAATACCAAATGTGCTCCTAAAATCACCAAAATTTCCAGATCATAACTAGACATATGAAAGTTCATTTAAATGAAATTTAAGATCAAAACTCAAACAAAAATGGTGAGTTTGAATGTGATCATTCTGCTGGACCTGAAATGACAGAATTGAGGGGAGTATGTTTCATTGGGAAACTTAGTAAGGGTAACACTTGAATTCAATAAGCAATGTGACCATCATTAAAAATTGCATCCAAAGATACTAAAAAAAAAAAGAACAATTCATATATATAAGATATAACAACCAAATGCAGCAGCCTTTCACAACCAACAAACACATGAAATGCAGCAGCAACAATAACCATAGATTAGTCCATAAAACATGTAATAAACATAAATAAATCACTATGGCAGCCCTCCCCAAGCTAATGCTTGGTCTTAGGAGGACTTTTACAATAGTTAGTACTAACTTTTGGGTCCTAGAAACCCTCATTTCACTGCCAGCTTTGTGCACTTTACACTAGGTCACAAAACCTTCAATAAGTGCACTCTCCTCACTAAGCTTTTGGTTCATCAAGCTCATGGCTCTATTCCAAGCTTGATGGTTGCTTGAAAATATAGAAAATATCCCATGAGAGCAAGAGAACCCTAACCTTGATGGGTATGCTGAAATTGGAGCTTGATCCTAAGTGCACTCAGGCAATAGCACCAAATAGCTTCCAATTGTGCTTCCTTGACTTCAATTGCAAGTAGTTTTGAGTTTGAAGGTATGGTGGCTATGGAGGAAGTGCGGAGGAGATGGATAGCCTCTTTTTCTACTGGTGGAGGCTGAAATTTGAGAGATATGGATGAAGAATGGACACTTATATGGTCTTAAGTGCACTAAACACACTTAACAATCTTAACCAAGATTTATGTCATTTTCCTTGCTACAAGACCATGGTTTCTTTATCTTAATCTCTTGGCCAACATTTGACCTCCTTATCACATGCCATAGTAGCCCTCCTTATGTTAGATAACCGCACAAAACTTCCATTTGACTTAAGTCATAAGCATGGACAACCAAAGGCACACACTAGGACACTTAAGTCCCTAAAGCCTTTTTATGTTTTCCTCTGTCCATACTTGTCTTCTACAAGCAGTTTGGTGGTTCAATAGCACTTTCATAGCATTCATATCCTTCCTATAACTCTCCAAATATCTTTTGTGAAAGTTTTACAATTGAGTACCTGAATTTCCAAAATCTTACAAAAAAGTCCATAGGTTGCTTGACAAACAAGCAATCCTTAAGGCTTTTCTTGAGGACCAAGTTACCAACTTGGAACACTTTTAAGAACATGTTGATCATGCCTTTTACCCTACACACTTCAATCACTATGGTGAGAATTACACAATATAATGGTTTTTTAGCCATTATGACACACTTGTAATTCTCTCATTTTTGTGAGGTGGTAACAAGGCTCATTCGAAATGGGTTGTTCTAGGACATAAGCCTTTCTCTTTTGCTTGAGAATTATCCTCAAGTTTCAGTACCATTTGAGAATGTTCATCCCATTCTGTTTTTCCTTCCCAAGGATCGATCGCAACGAAAGTGTTGATGTGTTTCGCGCCACGGTTATCTACAATAGTAAATATGTAGTGTAAAAGTCATGCATTTTAGTTCATTTAATAGGGACTTTTATTAAACGATACTCCCACTATTTTACTCAAAATAATAACCCTCAATATTATTTTGGAACACTTTGGTGCTAAGGTATTTTGGTGGGCCAAGATCCATATTTCACCACAACCTGAGTCAGCTTTGGCTTTTCTCTCAAGTTATAGTTATTTAGGTAGGGAACTCCTTGCCAATTGCATCACATGCAACTCTTAGATAGTTGGGTGAACAACACTTGTCCAAGCTCATTTCATGAACTTAAGCCCAAAGTTAGGATGACTTAGTTAAGTCAAACCCAAAGTTAGCAATTTGGATATCACTACTATCCCATCACACCTTACCAAGATGAACATAGTTGCTTTGCTTTGGCAAACCCACCCAATATTGATCAAAGTCTTGACGAGTGCCAACATTTGGAAGGCATCACATTTAATGACTTAATTTTTATTTGAGGGATTTTTCATTTTCATCTCATGAATTTGTTATCTCCAGTTGCTTATACATGCATCACATGCAAATATAAAACATGCATCTTATGCTAATAAGAAAGTAAGTGTGACATGGTTATAGCCCAAACTATGTGATATTCTCAAGGTAATGAGAATATCATAAAAGCCTAAGAAATGAAAATGGTCTTCACAAGCTCCTTCTCCTCCTTGCTTGGTTGCCTTTTTATTATCACCTCATTAGACACACCACCTTAGATGATCCCATATTGTACAATTACATCAATAATAGAAACCTCGAGTTTCATTTGAGGGGAGTAACGTGAGAAGAGAATGTACAATGAGAATAGCAAGAACAAGGCACACCTCACAGGCCGTATTTATAAATACAACCAATCAAGGGCTATAACCATGTACCATGCTTCAACCACCAATCAGCATTGCTAGTGTTGTGCCCAAAAGCCAATGATGAGATGATTGTATTTTTTGCACATTGAGCCATGATATTTTATTAAGGCATTCATCCAGCAATTATGTTTCTTGTTTTGTTTATGCGTAACGTAATAAACATAATTGTAACCCTAGAATAATGATATTCTCAAACGTCCCTAGTCTAGTATTATTGTGGAGCGGGTTGCAATAATACATAATGACTAGCGTATGTCGAGACTAATATGAGATATGTAGTCTACATATGGGTACAAGTTGGAGAACTTGTGTACTGGACCGACCCACCATGAGAACACTACATGGATCATTATATGAGTGTCATAAGTGATTCTTATAGTGATGATGGTATATGTAGTCTTCTGACCTAAGGTCGCCAAGGTTCCCTACATGTGAGTCACATACTTTGATACTTTCCTTTGTTGCTCGTAACTGAGTGAACTTGAAGGAGGTCATTGGGTATGTCACATAAAACAAGGAGGGATTTGTATGATCAAGATGGGATTTGTCCCTCCTATGTAACGGGAGTGATATCTTCGGGCCCCTTGATAGAGTAAGACTTAGAAAAATGCATGACCATGCTCGGATGAGCTGATATATGATATCAATGTCATCAGTTTAACTTCGTCTACTCAGTAATCAAGAAACCAAAGATTAGGCTATACGAGAGTGACACATTCCATGTCTCGTGCTTAGTCTTGATATCTTGGAGAAAGGGACAATGGCATGTATCGGTAATGATCATAAAGGTTTAGTCAAATCACTGACAATCTTGTTAGTTGGGTTGCAATGATATGTTGCTAGACACCGCTCATTGCTTATCATAAATGTGATTTATGATCATTGCCAACGTGGTAAGAGCCTATTGGGCCGCACACATAAAGCCATTTGGATCATTATAGTGCATGGGCTAATTATTTGGGTTATGGTTTCACAATAATTTTGTATTAATAATGGGTCCAAAAGTTGAGCTATTATTAAGCCTGAAATTAAAGCCTAATTAGATTAGGGCTTTGAAACCCATTAGGCCTGGAAGTTGAGTGTTACACCCCACATAGGCCCCAGCCTGTGCACTCTCAGTGCCACTGACCATTTCTACCCAAGAGTTATTTAAACACTCTTATATTCAGGTGTTATTAACTACCTTTTATTTTGGCCATTGTTTGTTAAGTAGTCTTTAAGTTTTATTTTCTTAAGCTAAAGGCCTATGAGGTGCCCCAAGAGGCTTATAAGTTGATTAGAACAATTTCTTACAGCTTAGGTAAGACCCAACCTCTAACTTGCAACACAAGGCAAGGCTGTAAATCTGTAACTTGCAATACAAGCAAGGCATACACTTGATCTATTAAGTGTCTAGGATGTATGCTCCTCAAGTGTGCTACTCTAATGCATGTCAACAAAGATGCCCATCTCATCAAGTTTTGGAAATCAATTTTCATGTCCATGAACATTTGGTCAAGTAAGGAACATAAGAGATACCATACATCAAGGCACAACCTTCCATATAACATAGCATAACTTGGCATTCAAGCATCCAAAATACTTACACAAAACCATAATTCATCCAAGGCTAATATACACAAAAGTAGCCTACATGCAAGTACTACTAACTTGGCAACATACCAAGAGTTCCCATTGTTCAAAATCAGCCAAAGTTATGCATTACATTCAAGTTTACCTATAGTACCCGAGAAGGTTATTAAAGACTATGTACATGACCATAGTCTAAAGTACTAAACCTATGATCAAGTTCATAGTCATAAAGGCAAACCACCATACTAGAGCCCAAGAACACACATCCATCTCCTCTGTAGGACAAGTCCCACAATCTACTGAAAGCCTGCAAAACTTGTACCTGAAGTTTTGGGCATAAACCATAAACATAAGATTTCTAAATATAATATTCAATTAAGCCAAGTTTCAGTTGGCACACATACCTCAAGCAATATGTGAACTACTTGATTCATAAGCAAGCAAACCAAGTACTAATCACTGAAGCTCTAAATCCTTGCCTGAAACACAAATATAATACGCATGAGTATTAATACCCAGTGATCTGGTGCCCCACACTTGTGGCAACTAGCAGCAATTTTAAAACATGGCTTATTGCCATGGAATTTCCAACAAGTGTGGCATTGTGGACCATATTGTTGTAGTCCCTTCTCATTCTTGCTTCCTTTTCTTCCTCCACTAGCCTCTACCTCTTCTCTGGGTCTCTTCTGTGTCCCTTTCTGGGAACCACTTCCACTACCAGGTCCACACCTGCCTTGTTTCTTGAACTCCTGTTCCAGTGCAATAGCACTCTACATCACAGAGTAGTAGTCTCTGGTTCTTACTGCTCTGAGGATCTGTCTCAGCTCAGGCCTCAAGCCTTTCAAAAACCTCTTGGTTGTCAATTCATCCTATCCCTCATACTGTGGGGCATATCTAATCAGACTGCTGAATCTTTGTTCATATTCCAGAATAGTGAGATCCCCTTGCTCCAGCTGATCAAACTCCACTTGCTTCCAATCTTTCTGGGCCTCACTTACATACTGTTAGTGAAAGACCTGAAGAAAGTTTGCCCATCTCATGGACCTCCTTCTGGCTAGTGGTCTCCTCTGATTTCTTTCCTGATATGTCCTCTGCACTGCCCTCCACCACAATTCTATATTTCCCTCTAGCCTGAAGGTAGCTAGAAGTACTTTCCGAGTGGATGATCTCCATTCTCTCAAAAATTTTCTCTACTTGATACACCTAAAACTCTACTTCATCAGGGTCACAGCCACCCATGAATACTGGAGGTTTTAGTGCCAGGAACCCCTCCAGCTGGCCCTCCTTAAGTCCACCCCTTCTAGACCTATTTTTTCTTACTTCTGTACTGCTAGTTCTGTCTCTGGAGATTCTCCCTCTTGTTGTACTCTCTGTAGGAGGTTCAGTCCTCCTTACGTAAATATAAGCATCCAGTTCTTCAATGTCTAGGCTCTCCTCATCCTCTTCCTCTATCTTAGGTTCTTGTCTAACTTCTGATCTCAACCTTCTGGCCCTGGGATGTCTTCTATCCTCATCACCTTCTTCTTCTTCCTGATTGCCTCCATTATTACTATGCTGATCATGATCCACTAGCTCTTTGCCAGGCCTTCTCCTTCCTCTTCTGCCTTCTGCTTCAAAGTTTTCTCCTGCTCCCATTTGTTCTGGGTTTTCCTGTATTAGAGGTTGGCCTCTAGCCAAGAATCTCATTCTTCCTACAATCTGTGCCATAGTTACCTGTAGTGACTCCATCATCATCTCCATGATATATGGCCTATCCCTACTAGGTCCAGGTATTTGGAACCTGGCATTTGGCTCTTCAGCAAAATTATGCTCATTGGCACTTGCCTGTATCTTAGGCACCTCTATATGCATGCCATCTCTAGGATGGGATGTTATATCCTTTGGTTGCCTCAGGGATTCTCTTTCCCTACCTCTTGTTCTCATCCTGCACTTTAAGATCCAGCTATTCACATATATCCAGTAATACAAGTCCTATATAATCCTATGTGGGAACAAGTCTATACTAATCTTTCTTCTATATCAGAAGCTTCTGAACCTTAAGCTCTAATACCAAACAAAGCCTGTCACACCCCACACAGGCCCCAACCTGTGCACTCTCAGTGCCACTCACCATTTCTACCCAAGAGTTATTTAAACACTTTTATATTCAGGTGTTATTAACTACCTTTTGTTTTGGCCATTGTTTGTTAGGTAGTCTTTAAGTCTTATTTTCTTAAGCTAAGGGCCTGGGAGGTGCCCCAGGAGGCTTATAAGTCGATTAGAACAATTTCTTGCAGCTTAGGTAAGGCCCAACCTCTAACTTGCAACACAAGGCAAGGCTGTAAATCTGTAACTTGCAATACAAGCAAGGCATACACTTAATCTGTTAAGTGTCTAGTATGTATGCTCCTCAAGTATGCCACTCCAATGCATGTCAACAAAGATGCCCATCTCATCAAGTTTTGGAAATCAATTTTCATGTTCATGAACATTTGGTCAAGTAAGGAACATAAGAGATTCCATACATCAAGGCATAACCTTCCATATAACATAGCATAACTTGGCATTCAAGCATCCAAAATACTTACACAAAACCATAATTCATCTGAGGCTAATATACACAAAAGTAGCCTACATACAAGTACTACTAACTTGGCAACATACCAAGAGTACCCATTCTCCAAAATTAGCCAAAGTTATGCATTACATTCAAGTTTACCTATAGTACCCGAGAAGGATCTTAAAGACTACATACATGACCATAGTCTGAAGTACTAAACCTATGATCAAGTTCATAGTCCTAAAGGCAAACAACCACACTAGAGCCCAAGAACACACATCCATCTCCTCTGCTAGATAAGTCCCACAATCTACTCAAAGCCTGCAAAACTTGTACCTAAAGTTTTAGGCATAAACCATAAACATAAGACTTGTAAATATAATATTCAATTAAGCCAAGTTTCAGTTGGCACACATACCTCAAGCAATATGTAAACTACTTGATTCACAACCAAGCAAATCAAGCACTAATCATTCAAGCTCTAAATCCTTGCCTGAAACACAAATATAATGGGCATGAGTATTAATAGTCGGTAGAATTCACAACTGACCATATTTGGTCTATTTAGTTAAGTCCAACACTTAACCTCCACTAGCTTAACTTATCCTGCAAGAAAGATATTGAAAACACAAGAACACAACATACACATATAGTAACCAAGGCATAATAAGCACAATTAAGCTACCTATAACTGGTTAGCACAAACAAACAAACAATCAAGCACACAACTCACACACACACCACAATTTCACATTTGGCCAAAACCACTAGTATGTGTTCATGGTGTCCTTGCACACCTAACTTCACCATTCCAATCCTCCTTCCACTAGAGCTCCGAAACATTAGTAAGTTGGCCTTCTTCACTAAAGTTTCTAACACATACAATTAACTTGACTAGCCAGCCAAAACAACAAGAACCTGAAAGTTCTTCCATAAGCCCATCAAGCAACTAAGATCACATAGCATACATTGACTATCACTTAGCTACTCATACTACTTGTTTATGGAATATTTACCAAGCAAGCAAGTAGAACATGAATCCTACCTCAACAAAACAAAGCCTGAGTTCTCGGTTGCTTGTGTGTCTATGGCTGAAATCAACTTCCAAATCAAAGTTGCCTAACACAACAAGACCTTCATTTAATCATCATAATCACTTGATCATGGAAATTTACCAAGGAATCCAAGCGAACTATGAATCTTTACCTCAAAATGCAGCTTGAATGTCTCGGGTTTCACTTGACGTTTCAAGAATTGACTTTGATTCATCAATGGCAGCACCTCAAGGAGTTGGTACCATGAAATCAAAGCTTGATTCTTCACACAAGCTTCAATTCACCTCCATTTTCCTTGAGCCCAAAACCATCTCGGCAAGAACCTCAAGAACACAAACGAAAACCTTCAAAGTGAAGCCTTGACCGAAATGATCACCTTCGGCTTGAATGGCTACATGCACATCCGGTTATGTGCCACTTGGACCGAAAAATGGGCTTAATGTCCATAATAATCTCAAACTAAATTGCATGGCTCATTTAGCCCTCCAATGATCCATGAATCCATTTTAATCACTAAAACACATGTAATTTCGGCACCAATTTTGTTTCTTGGCCGACATTGGCAAGCATAACTTAATGTGGCTGAAAATGGCCAATTTCCCCTTCCATGTTTCGGCCATTTCACCAAGGCAATGGTTCATTAAACAAACCAAAAAATGATGGCATAATTCTTGGTGGGAGACAAGACTTGACTGGCCATAAAAAGCTACCAAAAGTTGGTTTAATGCTCCACTTATCCTTATACTAATTTGCATGGCCGAAATTGCTAGTTTAAGTTCCATAGTTTCACTTGTAGCACTAGTTGAAGTGTACAAAATGGCCCCTAAACTTTGTTTCATGCAATAAACATCGTAGTCTAATTTTTCATGTGCACTTAAAAACCAAACTTTCTTAGTTTTGCACTTACACCCTTATCCTCATTTTCAAACAGCTCCCTCATGTTTATTTTGTGTTATCTCTGCATTCTTGGGCTAAGCCAAGTACTGAGAGATGGTCCTAACATTGACTCTCACTATAAATACAACTTTTTGTGAGACATTCGAGCTTCTTTCCCTAACCTTCCAAAAGGAAAGCTGCACTCTTCTCTTGCAATTCCTTAGAGGATGTAAGCTAGCACTGTGAGCGTAAGAGAAACACATCTGCCGAGATGTGGTGGAAGCATGGTGATCTCGAGAGGCTTGTGTGGAAACCATAGAGAGCTTGATCATGTCAACTATTTAGGTTTTGTGATTCAACTCTACAGTTGAGTGAGAGATCTCAACCGAAAATTAGGTATGAAAATTTTTGAGCACCCGGTTTACTCTATTTCACTTGGATCCTTGAGGGTTTTGGTTAAATTCCACTGCGCTTGTTTGGCTCCAAAAACCAGACAAGCATAACATGTTAAATCTCATTTAACAAAAATGCATGCCAATTAACGCATGTTGATTAACTAGTTTTCATTAATGTAGCATTTCACATACAATGGTCTCACTCTAGTCAACGAGTAGGGTCAAAGGGAGCTGCCCATGTGGGGGATTGTGAGGGGGGCAGCACCCTCTCGACCCAAAAAATTTTCTTTTAATTGTGTTGCATGAGATCTTCTATTTCAAGCAAGTAGGCACCCGGGACCACCTCCATTTGAGCCACCAAAAGTACTCTACTTTCTGTGCCGAAACATCCGTAATCCGATCCAAGCTACGGTTTTGCAACTTATACAAGAATCCTAATCTGTATAGGTATCTCATACCAATCAATTTTGGGTTAATCTTATTAACCAATTTGTGTCATATCTCCATATATCTCATATATTCATTATGAGTTCTGGCTTCATGCATCATGAATCAATCAAATTAGTCATGACCGAAAGCAACTGAAGAAACAATATCATGCGATTCAACATTCAACCCCAATTTAGGGTCTCACCAATAGCTCTAATACCACTGTAGTGTTTTGGAAGCCATAGAAGCATAGAAGAATTTAACCAAAACCCTCCAGGATCCAAGTGAAACGAGGTGCACCGGGTGTTCAAAAATTTTCATACCTAATTTCAATTGAGATCTCTCACCCAACTACAGAGTGAAATCCGAAAACCTAAACAGTTGACATGTTGAAGCTCTCTATAGTATCCACACGAGCCTCTTGGGATCACTATGCTTCCACCATGTCCTGGCAGATGTGTTTTTCTTATGCTCGTAGTGCTAGCTTGTGTCCTCCAAAGAATAGCAAGAGAAGAGTGTGACTGTCTCTTTTTGGGAGGCTAGGGCAAGGCTGCGAATTTCTCACTATATGCTGTATTTATAGTGAGACTCAACTTGTTACCCACTCCTGGGTGGTCCAATTATGGTGCCAAAATTGTGCATTTACACTCCCAGGATTGGTATTGTTCTATAGGCCATCAGAACACTACCCTTAGTGTGCATACCCAAGTGGCCCTATTGGGCACCAATTAAATACATTGCACGTCCTTTGTCGTTGTGGGAGTTTGGAATCCTAGTAAGGCCTTAACCTTTTCTGGGTTGGCATCGATACCTCTTTCTAATACCATGAATCCAAGGAACATGCCCGCATTCACTCCGAATATGCACTTCTCAGGGTTGAGATGGATTCTTAATTCCTGAAGTCGGTGGAATGTTTCCTGTAAGTCTAAGATATGATTTGTTAGTGTCCTGCTTAAAAAGCCAATTATGAGATGATTGTATTTTTGCACATTGAGTCATGATATTTTATTAAGGCATTAATACAGCAATTATGTTTGCTGTTCTGTTTCTGTGTAACATAATAAACATAATTTTAACCCTACAATAACGATATTCTTAAACGTCCCTGGTCTAGTATTATTGCAGAGCAGGTTCCAATAATACATAACGACTAGCATATGTGGAGACTAATATGAGATATGTAGTCTACATATGGGTACAAGTTGGAGAACTTGTGTACTGGACCAACCCACCATGAGAACACTACATGGATCGTTATATGAGTGTCATAAGTGATTCTCATAGTGACCATGGTATATGTAGTCCTTTGACCTAAGATCAGCAAGGTTCCCTACATGTGAGTCACATACTTTGATACTTTCCTTTGTTCCTCGTAATTGAGTGAAATTGAACGAGGTCATTGGATATGTCACATATCATGCGGAGGGATTTGTATGATCAAGATGGGATTTGTCCCCCCTATGTAATGGGAGTGATATCTTTGGGCCCCTTGATAGACTGAGACTTAGAAAAATGCATGGCCATGCTCGGATGAGTTGATATACGATATCAATGTCATCAGTTTAAGTTGGTCTACTCGGTAATCAAGAAACCAAAGATTGGGCTATACAAGAGTGCCACATTCCATGTCTCGTGCTTAGTCTTGATATTTTGGACAAAGGGACAATGGCATATATCGGTGATGATCATAAAGGTTTAGTCGAACCATCGACAATCTTGTCACTTGGGTAGCAATGATATGTTGCTAGACACCGCTCATTGCTTATGATCATAAATGTGATTTATAATCATTGCCAACGTCGTGAGAGCCTATTGGGTCACACACATAGAGCTATTTGGATCATTTGAGTGCATGGGCTAATTATTTGGGTTATGGTTTCACTTTAATTTCGTATTAATAATGGGCCCAAGAGTTAAGCCATTATTAAGCCCGAAATTAAAGCCTAATTGGATTAGGGCTTTGAAACCCATTAAGCCTAGAAGTTGAGTCTCATTATAAATACAACTTTTAGTGAGAAATTCACAGGTCTCCTTGCCCTAGTCCCCCAAAAGGACAGCCGCACCCTTTTATTGCAATTCCTTGGAGGACGCAAGCTTGCACTGCGAGCGTAAGAAAAACGCATCTGCCGGGACGTGGTGGAAGTGTGGTGATCCCGAGAGGCTTGTGTGGATACCATATAGAGCTTGAACACGTCAACTATTTAGGTTTTGTGATTTGACTCTACAATTGAGTTAGAGATCTCAACCGAAAATTAGGTATGAAAATTTTTGAACACCCGGTTTACCCCATTTCACTTGGATCCTGGAGGGTTTTGGTTAAATTCCACTACGCTGTTTGGCTCCAGAAACCCAACATGATTACTAGGCAGTTTGCTCTTAACTATCATATCGTCGACATATACTTCCATATTTCTCCCAATTTGTGAGTCGAACACCCTGTTCATCAGCCTTTGGTACGTGGCCACTGTATTCTTAAGGCCGAAGGGCATTCTGATGTAGCAGTAGGTCCCAAATTCGGTGATGAAGGCGGTTTTTTCCTCATGTTCGGGATCCATCCGAATTTGGTGGTATCCACTAAAGGCATAGAGGAAGCTAAGTAGACAATATTCGGCGGTTGAGTCCACCAATTGATATATGGGTTGTAGAGGATAAGAATCCTTAGGACAGGCATCATTTACATTTCAGATGTCGATGCACATTCGGAGCTTATCACTCCCTTCCTTCGTGGCGATAACAACATTGCTAAGCCATTCGGGGTACTTGACTTCTCTTATTACACCTGCCTCCGTTGACCGTTGGACTTCGGCTCTAACAAAGTTGTTCTTATGTGCCAGGAGGTTGTGCTTTTTGTGCTGAACAAGCTTCACCTCTGGACGCACTTTTACGCTATGTTGAATTACGTGAGGGTCTACCCCAGGCATGTCCTTCAGAGAGTAGGCAAATAGATCTTTGTTCATTACTAGAAAAGATAGAATTTTTTCCTTGTCACATTCGGCCAGTTGTTTCCCCACTTGGGTACTTCGGCCTGGGACAAGTTCTACATCCTCTATTTCTATTTTTTCAAAGTCCCCTACTGCTTCTCCTATTGCCTCTTCAGTGAGTATGCTTTTTTCTTCTGAAGTCTGTGCATGAACTTTTGTTGGACACTGTCTTGCCTTCATGAAGACTTTCCTCCCCTCAACTTGATCAATGAATATTTCTGCGTCCCTTTCCTTCATGCTGAAGGTGACTGTTAGGAATTTCACATCTAGGTGAATGTGGAGATTTCTTGTGTCTGCCTTCCAAGGATGGCATTGTATGAAGAAGGGACATCTATGATGATGAACCTTATCATTGTGAAGCCAAAAAGCTCTTTCTTTTCCTGAATTGAAGTTCCCCTTAGCATCAAGGGTAGATCAATCCACCTGAGCATAGGGAGTTTGGAGGGACCTACACCAAACGTAAGGGAAGTAACTGGTTTTAGATCACCCTTGGAGATGGCCAAGTTTGGCAACAGGTGGGAGAATAGAACGTTGGCATTGGAACCATCATCAATGAGCACTCTTTTGACATCCTAACTCCCTGTCCTTGCCATGATTATGAGGGGGTCATCATGAGGAAAATTCACAGTAGACCCATATTTCCGGACAAGCTTGTTCGCTGGGTTTTCGAACTCTGTCATTGAGATTTCGTAGACTTTCCTTTTTCTCTTGGCTGAGGGTATCCCAGTAGTGATTGTTTGGATTACTCCTACTAGAGCTGGTGGATGCTTTCTGGGACTTTGGTTCTGATGTCGGTCGTAATCATAGTCCTCATCTTCCTCTTTGCTTTTTTCTTCCCTTCTTCCTTTGGGGGACGGCATTCGCACGTATCGACGCAGTTCGCCTTGTTTGATCAGAGATTTTATGTACTTTTTCAGCTGGAAGCAGTCCTCTGTGTCGTGCCCATGGTCTTGGTGAAACTGGCAAAACTTCTTCATGTTCTTCTTATTCTTCGAGGTCATGGCCTCCGGACATTTGATAGTAGTCCCTTGCCTCTCCATGGCCATCAGTATGTTTGTCCTTGTGGTGTTCAAGGGAGTGAATGACACCTACCTCTTCCCTCTCTACTTCCAAGGTCACCTCAGTCGGATACTGAGGTTGGTGAGCCTGGGCTTCTGGATGATTGTGGTAAGAATTCAACCCTCCCATCCGTAGTTCTTCGGCTATCATGTGTTCTTCTGCCCTTCGGTAGAATTCATCAAGGGTATCAAGGGCATCTTTGGAGAACTCATAGAAGAGTTGTGAATCTCTCCGAAGTCCCCTGATCATGGCAAGGATGTCAATTTTGGGGCAAAAGTCAGACACACTCAGCGCTTCTCAGTTGAACCACTCAACATAGTCCTGAATGGTCTCCCCATTCTTTTGGGCTATGTCAAACATTTGGACAGGCATCTTCACCGTCGGCTTACTTTTGATGAACTACTGGGTGACTGTGGCGAATAACTCCTTGAAACACATTATGGTCCCTGGAGCCAGGGAGTTGTACCACACAGTTGCGGGCCCTGAAAGGGTGACTTAAATGCATTTGCGGAGTGTGGCTTCATCATCCCCATGCAACACCATACTGCATCTATACTTTGTCAAGTGAGCTTGGGGGTCACTACATCCATCATATGTTTCCAAGTGCAGTACTTGGAAGTCACTTGGCATAGGTGCCTCTACCACTGCAGAGATGAAGGGTGACTTTTCTCCGGTGAATGTCTCCGACAACCTCGACCAAAGAGGCTTCTGAGAGATCTGTCTTTCTACCTTTTCCAACCTTTCTAGGATCTTCTCCATGAGGTTGGTAGGACTGTCTTCCGCTCGCTATTTGGTGGTTGCCGGCAATGGAGAGCAATGTCTCTTTTTCAGAGAGTAACTTCATTGACGTGGGGACTGGGACCTTCCGTACGGGGATGGACTTCACCAGCAGGAAGTCCTGGGTTCTGTTGACACTGTTTCTCCTATGTGAAGTCCTCTATAAGGTACATTCTCCGTTGAAGACTCATCGTGAGAGCCCCCGCTTTCGAAGATTCGGCGGGGTAACTTTGGGCTCCTCTCTTGCCAGGTGCTAGGAGAAGGCGCCCTTCCCCCGGAAGGTGGTTATGACCACCTTTGGTTGAGCTGTTGGGTCATTTCAGTCACAACAGAGCATTGAAAGCCCCGTAGAAAGCTCATCGTGACCGTCATAGGACGTTCATCCTCAGGCAAAAAAGTCTCTATTGAAAGTGGTTTAGTTACTGTTGGAGCTTCAGGCACGGATTGGGACTTCAGGAGTCCCTTGTCCTTAGAACGCCGGGTCTCAATAATGACGACCTGAGAGGCAGTTCCCATAGATGGTGCCAAATGATGCCCGACAGCATCATCGTTGTATAACATGCTGGCAAGAGGGAGAGACTTCTATTGTGGAGATGCTTGAATCAGAGACTTCCAGTATGATGTTGTTTGCAAGACTTTGAAGAATAGAGGTTAGAGGCTCCCCAGAATGTATTTTCGGGGGAGGAGCCTCCGACACCCAAGTCAGTATTTGAGAGTAAGAGTTGTAAGGAGCAAAGAGTGGGGAATAGCTAAAGTTATGTCCCCTTTTCCTACCAAGGTCCTTCCTAAGTATTTATAGGAGGGTGGAGGGAAGAGGCAGTTTAACACAGTCTATTCAGATCATGACACATGTTCGATCATATTTCATCCGTACCCTCAGAGATTGGTATCTCTAGTTGGCCGTAGGCCGTTCCGGCCAGAGGGCAGAGGCATGTGCGAGGTCTCTCTGTCAAAGGGCCCTTAACCATTTTTTTTGTATCTCCGCAAGACCCCTTCGGAGAATGAGACCCCTTCAGGGTATAAGGCTCCTTCGGAATAGGAGGCCTCTTTTGGCTCAATATAGCCACCGAGTGCTATTAAGAAAGGCCCTTCGGCAGAGTGGGGTACCTTCAGAAGACGCTCTTCCTTGCCGAGGATGGGGATATACTTTCCCGACCTTGGTGGGCTTGCTATTCCGAAGGTGGTAGTATATACATTTTTTGAGGTCGGTTCTATTACCTACCGAGGGTGGTTGTTGTTCACCGAGGTTGGTGCTAGGTCTTCCCAACGGTGGTTTTTGGCTAGGTGATGTAGAGATCTTGGGGATCATGGCCCCTCGGTTATAAGTGGTGTTCTTCCTGGGGATGGTAAGGGCCCCATCTTTCCTGAGGTTGGTTACTCATGTTTCCCGAGGGCGGTGCTTCTCAGGTCACTTTGGGAATTCTAGAAGGGTTAATAGCCCTTTGGCTATCATTTAGTTTATTAACTCTAGTAGGAGAGAAATAGAAGACTTCAGAGGAATGGTTGTAAAGTGCCAGATGCTCTTATATCCTTGATTATTAAAGCTGTTCAAATGGTACTAGGCTTTAATATTAGTGGGCTTTTTGGTTCAGTCGTATTTCACCTTCTTTTCTATGAAGCACAAGTGTAGGGCTTTTCTTTACTTTCTTTCACATTAGGATTTGTTTTTTCTTATGTAGGCCCTTAATCCTCTAGTTACAAGTGCTACCAAAAGTTTTTTATGCAATGAAATGTACACCTACCAAGGTGTTTCCTAAGAAAATAAAAATAAAAATTAAACTAGACACTACTACCTAAATAATCTCAACAATAATTTTAAAAATATTTCCAACTATTTCATGTTATATATTAAATTTATGGTCAGCAAAATGAAATTTATAGTAATGAATCATTTAAACAAACTGGTGGCATGAGGGCCCATGCACAGCCCATAGTGAATAAGCCTATACTAAGAGGACTAGCAATAAGGCCCACAACAAGGTGTGAGGAGCCCAGCTCAACCAAGTTAAAGCGCAAACCGAACAAGAAAGGAAACAGAATACCAACATCAAAGGATAATTCCTATCTAGAAATGATGTTCTTGGATCTTCCCACAGCCACACAAACAGACCACTGTAACCAATCCTAAGGTATGGGATTTCACCTAGCATCACATCATTTCCACTTCCTCCATTTAAAACTTACTTGATTATTGGAGGGTTTTCCCCAAAAAAACATCCTAGGGATTTAACATTTTCCTTGGTTGCAAGAACTCCAAGTTCATCATTCACAAAATGATTGGGCTTGGCCTATACAACCCCACATTGACCATCAATATGGTGTTGCCTTTAGGAAAATGGTGAAGACTAAAAGATCTCACATGGATAACTAATACCTTTTGGGAAATGAGTATGAAAGCAATGTAAGGAACAGAGCAATAACCCAAAGGGGTCAATATCGTGCCAAGACGAAAGGAACCCTATGGAGTTAAAGAAAAGCCATTCTAGTTGCCGCCTAAGGACCACCAGAAAGGGATGGAACCCATTCCCTTAAATGAAGATCAATTTCAAGCTCTTCCACACACCCTTTTCCAATAGTTGAGAGCAACTCTGCAACAGGAATTCCAGAGAACACTGTTTAAGGCACCCAATATTATGGTTCTCCTAGTGGGAAGCATGCCTGAAGGAGGTAAAGTGCTCTAAATCAAGTTTGAAACCTTAATTCTTGTTTACATAGCAAGAATAGGAAAGTTTAGCAAAGTTCACTAAGTTCCAAGGAGGTTAAGACGCTAAATGAGGTTCAGGGGTAAAATGGTAATTTTTGCATCCTGAATAGTCGGGCGGGATCCCAAGTGGTTAAAATGAAGTTTTATGACTTAAAATTTAACTTTAATCCAAACCTGATGAAATAAACAAGGATTAATCAAGAATAGCTAAGGTTACCAAAAGATGGGTACTTAAGTGTATCATGTCTAATACTTTGATGGCTTATATTAAAAATAGTGTTATAAAAGGGTAAAGTCGAGGGGTGGCTGCCATAAACCCGAGTTCATCCTCTGCACCCTCATTTTTCCATCCAATTAAGCTTGAAATCAAAGTTTCTTGGTGAAAAGAGAAGCCATCATAAGTATATAGGCCATTGGGAGCTCATTCCAAGTATAAAACCATGGTTTTGGAGCTTGGAAGCATGTTTTCTCCCATGCCCTATTTTTAGTACGAGGTAACCAATGCGTTCTTGACTGATTTCAGGCTTGTTGGTTAGTTAGGAGCTTGGGTTTTGGTTAGAAAGTAAGAATTTGATGTTTGGTGCCTATTTTTTTGCTTGGAACTTAGGTGGTACTTTGGTGAGCTAAGTGCATTAGAAGAGTGCTTGATTCTTGCTTGTTACTTGGAGTTGAGGTAAGGGAGTTGTATTTTCGAGTTCAATTAATGCTATTGGAATAAGGTTGCTTGAAGAATTCGAGTAATTCTAGCAATAGCATTAGTTAGTGGACAAGGTTAAATCATGGTGGACTATGAGGTTTGTGATAATTGGAATGATGTTATAATGTATCATAGATTGGCTTGTGATAGTTGGTTGTGATCTATACAACATGTTTTACATGTATGTGAAGTTTGGACATTAACCAAGCGTGTTTGATATGTTTGGTAAGTGTCCAAAGTTCATAGCAGCAAAATCTGTGAAAATTCTACAGATTCACAGGTTGGCGACACGTCGCCAGATTTGTACCATTGCCCACGATACGTCACTAAATGCTGGAAAGTTGGCAGAACATTACCAATTGTGGCGACGCATCGCCACAGGTATATTGGTTGAATTTTCCAAGTTTTGCTACGAAGGTTAAGGGAAGACCTAAGGGGGTTCTTAGGGTACCGTGGGGCCTAAGCGTTCCGGGGGTACTCCGAAGATTTCAAAAGTCTTTTGAGACCTAGGAGTTTTCTCGAGTTTTGTAAAACTTTATGGTTACTTCTACCATAAGCAGGAAAACTAGTTTACTAAGGATCACAACTAAGTACCATTAGGTAGTGTGGAAGGTTTAGAACCCTTGGTGACCTAGTCATTCTATTAGCCACAAGGTTGTAAGGTGAAACCTTAGTGCACCTAGTTTACAAGGTCTTTATGGCCTAGTGACAATAGTCCCACCATAATTCCCCTGTACAACATAAAAAGGGAAAGGTTAAACTGGTGATTTGTCACTAGTTAGGCTAGCAAGCTGAGCTTGCTAGAGGACAAGGCTATGCCTTGTAGTTCAAGGACTAGGATGAGGAGAGGTCTTAAGGGACCTAGTTATATGTGTATATATCAGACCCTCAGGCTGTATGAGCTCATAGCAGGTTACACATGTTATCATATATGGAGTCCTTAGTAATTTTCTTATAGGTACTGTGAAGACCCTTACTAAGATTGTTTATGCTCTCACTCCCTAGTTATGTTGTGCAGATTCTGCAGTTGTTGGACCGGGTAACCGTTGAGGGTTATTGCGGTAGTTAGCCTTTGTTGCAGGTATTTCCCTAGAGAATCTTTATGACTCTTGTCTACTTGTGTAACTTGTTGGCCAAGTAACAACACTAACTAGAGTCTTCCTTTAGCTGCAGAGCCTAATAACACTTGGATAAGGGTTTTTGTGACTCACCACTGAGACTTGCATCTAGGTGGGAGTTAGTTCAAGGAGATCTCAGTTAAGGATTATATATATAGTACTCTTAATTTCCTCCATTGTATATCTTTAGAGGAGTCCTAGACTCTAGGGTTGCTATTGGGTTAGGGCATTAGTCTACTTTGTGTATGAATGCTCCCACACAGTTGTTATGTGTAGTAAACTCTCATAAATGTTGATTTTGTATGTTTTGGCTATTTGAACTTATTTTGGCTATTTGACCTCCCAAGCAAGTGAGCCTTTGCCATCACTTGGAGGATTTGATGGTCTTGCTGGCACAATATAAGTGCCACTTCTCCAAGGTTAAACCATATGGAGCAGCGTGTTAGGGTCCTTGAACCCCCTAAAAATATGTTCTAGTTCAACCATTGATATTAAGATATGTGGGTTCAGGTATTCATGGATGAGACAATCAATGCCCTAACTCCTAACGGCTTCAAATGCCAAAAACTAACTTGTATGATGGCTTCTCAAATTCTATTAATCATCTGCAAAGGTATATCACCCCCATGAGGCATGATAGGGCCTCAAATGGCATCATGTGTACGGTGTTTAGCTCCACATTGACAAGAGCAGCAGCCTCTTGGTTTGGAACCAATAAAGGACATCATTCCCATTCCTTCAAAGTCCCCTCTCAAGTGTTCGTTCACCACTTTTTGGGGAGCAGGCCGATCCCTAAGTTGGTAGCCCATTTATTAAAGGTACAAAAATCCAAGATGAGCCCTAAAAGGACTATAACCCATCTATTAAAGATACAATACAGTCAAGATGAGTCCCTGAGGGACTATGTCTAAAGGTTTAATGTTGAAGCAGTACAAGTACAGGATTTGTCCTCATAGCTTAATTTTATGGCCATAACTTAGGGGTTCTCAAGGGACTCTAGGTTGGCCAGGAATCTACATGATAATCTAGTTAGAAGCATAGAAGATTTTCTTGGCTACACAAATTAGTTTGTGTATGTAGAAGAGCTCAATCAACCTACAATATAGAAATAACAACTAAAAGCTTGAAAGGGTAAACATGACTTTTCAAAAAGGACTAAAGGTGTGAAGTTGTACCAACTAGATCCAGTTTGGGCACCACTGAGGGAGATGAAAACAAACATTCTATGTGTCTTGAAAAGGAAAAATCCAGTTGCCTAAGAGGTCCACATTTCGATTGGCCCTTAAAAAAAGTGATCCAGAGAAGTTCTATCAGTATCACAAGGGCAAAGGCCACAAGGAGATTATTCAAGTAGGAAAATTGAAAGAATTCTTGGTCTACTAGAGGCGAGAAAAGAGTCCACATCCACAAAGAAAAAATGATGAAGATGATCATGGCCAAGTAAGATGGCAGGAAAGGCCATGGTCCCCCCCTAAGAGCCGAAAGGAATTCAAGACCTCCCACAGAGGTCATACACATGGTCACGAAAGGAGAATCCTATGTGACTTAGAAGTGATAGGAATACAATATTGCCCAGTTGGAAAGGTTCGATGCAAATAGCTTCCTTACCAAGCCTCATGGGTCCCACTTCTTGTCCTTCATGTCAACCTAATTGTCAATATATCAAGGATTAACGACTTTGATGTTGAAAGAGTATAATTAGATATGAAAGCAAACTCCAATGTCCTTTCCACTGATTTGCTAGAGAAAATAAAAATTAAAGGGTCTTCATTGACTCCTATTCTAAGGCCCACATTTAGAGTTCTAAGAGATGAGGCTCCAACATTCAGGATGATTAAGTTGCCCCTTGTACCAAGGGGCATTGATGAGGATGGAAGGACAATCTGTTACTAGCATACATCAAAGTTGCTAATATGGATGTACCATCACCACATAAACATAATATGTAACACCCCCATATCCCACATAGGTGAATTGTAAGAAGCCTTATGTGGATATATAGGCTCCAATTCTAAAACATATGCACCTAGCACTTATCCTTTTCAAAAGGACAACCCACAGGTACCAGGATCAAATCTTGGTTCTGATACCATCTATAACGACTAAATTCTAGAACCAGTCAACTAAACACTTGACCACACCATATGGCCTATCCTTTGGAAAAAGACAAGCACTATGTGCTTATATTGTGAAACTGGAGCCTATATATCCGCATAAGGCTTCCCACAATCTAGTAGCTGATGCCTTGAGTAGGAAGTACACAGGAATTTTGAAAGGAGGATCCTTAGCTGATCATGCTGAGCAAAATAGTCTATTATGCCTATGGCATAAATGGCATAAATGGAAGGAAGCCCAAATTTACACATTGACAATTCAGTCTGGATGGATTGAAGAAACCAAAAAGGCACAGGAGACAGATCCTGATCTGTAAAAGATCTCAGGAAAGGAAAAAGGTTCCTTGTATCAATCCTTTGCCTACAAGCAAGGATTACTGTACTTTAAGGACCGAATATATGTGCTTAAAAGAGCAAAGCTCAGGGATGAAATACTTGAAGAAGCTCACACAAACAAGTGGAACATCCATCCAGGAAGTGAGAAAATGCATAAAGATTTGAAGAGTCACTTCTGGTGGCCACATATGAAGAGAGACATAGCTACTTATGTCTCCAAATGTGCCACATGCCAGAGGGTAAAGGTAGAGCACCAGAAGCTAGCTGGTATCCTACAGACTCTACCTAGACCAGTGAGGAAGTGGGGCAACATAACCATGGACTTTTTTGACTAGGTTGCCTATGACAAGATGAAGGCATGATACAATCTGGGTCATTGTGGATAGGCTAACCAAATGTTCCCACTTCTTACCTATGAAACTCACAGACTCCTTGGAGAAGTTAGCCCAGATGTATGTCCAGGAGATAGTGAGACTACATGGAGTGCTAGACTCCATTATATCTGATAGAGATCCAAGATTTACAGCTTAGTTTGGAGTGCTTTTCATAAAGTACTAGGAACCAAAATCCACCTGAGTACTGCTTATCATCCTCAGACAGATGGGCAATCTAAAGGGTGATACAGATACTAGAAGACATGCTCAGGAGCTGTGTGTTGGATTT
This sequence comes from Aquilaria sinensis, assembly GCA_005392925.1. NCBI lineage: Eukaryota > Viridiplantae > Streptophyta > Magnoliopsida > Malvales > Thymelaeaceae > Aquilaria > Aquilaria sinensis. The sequence goes on along the minus strand of SMDT01001542.1, from coordinate 21,503 downwards.
CAAAGGTGAATGGGACCAACACTTGCCGTTGGTGGAATTCTCATATAACAATAGTTACCAAAGCACTATTGGCATGGCACCTTATGAAGCCTTATATGGAAGAAGGTGCATGACACCCCACTGTTGGGTGGAAGCCTCAGACAGGCTAGAGTTGGGTCCCGAAATTATTGAAGAGACTATTGCCAAAATCAAGAAAATTCAAGAGAGATTAAGGCAGCCAATGAAAGGACCACAGCCTATGTGAATAAAAGAATGAGAGACTTGGAATTTGAGGTTGGTGACAATGTTTGGCTGAAAGTTGCACCAACCAAAGGCACTGTCAGATTTGGCAAAAGAACCAAGTTAGCTCCAAGATACATCGGTCCTTATAAGTTCTTGGATAGAGTTGGCAAGGTAGCATACAGGTTAGCTCTACCGCCAAGCATGTCAAGTGTTCATAATGTTTTTCACATCAGTATGCTTAAGAAGTGTCTATTAGACATAAAGCATGCTATTGTAGTGGAAGACATATAGTTGGAACCTAACTTGACATATGAAGAGAAACCTATAGCTACCTTAGCCAAGGATACCAGAAGGTTAAGAAACAAACATATTCCCATGGTTAAAGTTCAGTGGTCACACCACTTTGAAAGATAAGCAACATGCGAAACTGAAAAAGACCTTATGGAAAGGTATCCTGAAGAATACCCGAAGCTAAAGGCTATTTTGGAGGACCAAAATTTTTAAGGGGGGGAGGATTGTTACCACCTCACAAAATGGGAGAATTACAAGTGTGTCATAATGGCTAAAAACTATTATATTATGTAATTCTCACCATAGTGATTGTAGTGTGGGGGGAAAAGGGTATGATCAAAACCTCCTTAAAAGTGTTCCAAGTTGGTAACTTGGTCCCCAAGAAAAGCCTAAAGGATTGCTTGTTTGTCAAGCAACCTATGGACTTTTTTGTAAGATTTTGGAAATTCTGGTACTCAATTGCAAAACTTTCACAAAAGAGATTTGGAGAGTTATGGGAAGGATATGAATGGTATGAAAGTGCTATTGGAGGACCAAATTGCTTATGGAAGACAACTAAGAACAAAGAAAACACAAAAAGGCATAAAGGACCTAAGTGTTCTAATGTAGGCCATAAGATGTGTATGTCTATGACTTAAGTCAAATAGAAGTTTTGTGGGGTTATCCCACATAAGGAGGGCTGCTAAAGGAAGATAAGGAAGGTCAAATGTGGGCCAAGAGCTTAAGACTAAGAAACCATAGTCTTGTAGTAAGGAAAATGACATAAGATAAGGTTAAGACTACTTAAGTGTGTTTAGTGTACTTTTGACTATTTAGGTAGTCAAGACCACCTTCGCTTCTTTAAATTTTGAACTCCACCAGCAAAAAGAAAGCCAGCCCTCTCCTCCACACTTCCTCCATAGCCACCATACCTTCAAACTCAAAACTACTTGCAATTGAAGTCAAGGAAGCACAATTGGAAGCTATTTGGTGCTATTGCTTGAGTGCACCTAGGATCAAGCTCCAATTTCAGCATACCCATCAAGGTAAGGGTTCTCTTGCTCTCATGGATTGTTTTCTGTATTTTCAAACATCCATGCAGCTAGGGCTAAGCTTGGAAGAGAGCCATGAGCTTGATGAACCAAGCTTAGTGAAGGGAGTGCGCTTATTGAAGGTTTTGTGACCTAGTGTGAAGTGCACAAAGATGGCAGTAAAGTGAGGGTTTCTAGAGCTCAAAGTTAGTACTAACTAGTGTTAAAATCCACCTAAGACTAAGAATTAGCTTGAGGAGGCTTCCATAGTGATTTGGATTTGTTTATTATATGTTTTATGGACTAACTTATGGTATATGTTGCTGCCACATTTCATGTGTTTGTTGTTTGTGTTTGGCTGTTGCATTTGGTTGCTATATCTTGTATATATGCATTGTAGTTTTTTTTTTTTAGTGTCTTTGGATGCAGGTTTTAATGATGGTTACATAGCCTATTGAATCCAAGTGCTACCCTTACTAAGTTTTTCAATGAAACTTACTCCCCTCAATTCTGTCATGAACTAACCTTTGTGGTTTGATTTTTGATCTTAAATTTCTGGTACATGAACTTCCATATGTCTAGTTGTAATCTGGAAATTTTAGTGATTTTAGGAGCACATTTGGTATTTTTAATAGTGGTACTTATTGTGTTGTGCAGCAGCTGTCTAGCATCCTGTTTTTGGAGTCCATTGCGTCTCAGGACTTCCTGTAACCTAGGGAGCGTATTTAGCTGAGTTAAGACCATATTGTAGTGCGTGTATGCATGTACATGCAGTGTATGTAAAATGAGACAAGTATGTGAACATTTGAGTAATGTTTTGGCTATGTAAGTGATGTGGTGCAAAGCTGCCTAAGTGTGAATGATGGGCTGCTTACTTGTAAATTCTGTTTTGACCACATAAAGTTGTTTAAAGAAGGGGAATATAATTTCTATGTGTAATGGACATATATGGGATAGCCTTGGCTTTCCCCTTGTGAATGAAGTGTTTGCATGGTTTGGAAAAATTGTATGGGCAAAATGGTCCAAAAGTTGCCAGAATTTTGACTTTGGACCCAAAGTTTAATATTTTCCTGTGTAGAATGAATCTTTGATATGATCAAAGAAGGCAAAACCAAGGATGGCAAGGATCCATTGAAGATAACTAGTGGACCATTGACAAGAAAGAAGGCTAAGGAGCTCACTAGTGCACTTCAAGCTCAGATGTTGACAGATTGGTGATGTTCTGGTATAAAAAATCATATCTTGAGCTAAAAAGATCATAATTAAGTGATTCTTGATTCATTGGAAAGATAACATCTGGAGCTACAAATCATATGAATATCATGAAACCCATTTTTCACGTTAAGGAGGTCCAATTTAGCTTCAAAGTTGCGATTTGCGAGTTATCGCTGGTTCAGAAGCAGTTGCAGTATTTTGGGCATATCTTTGGCTTCAGATGTCCGTTTTGTGTGGTTCAGGTGTCATTTCAAAGCTAAGAAATAGATCTACAACTTTCATGCTTTGAATTTTGAGAAATCATGGCTGCATCAAGTTCGAATTTCAGCTTGAAGTTGAAGACACAAGCAGGAACCACCTGAGAAGACTATTTTGGGGTTTTTATGGCCAATCTTATTTTGTAACGTATTTTATTTTAGTTTCCTATTTATTTAAATTATTTAGGATGTTATTTAGGCCATGGAATTGATTCAGGTCATTTAGGATAAAAGGAATTCGCTGCACACCTTAAACATGTGTTAAAAGTGTGTTAGAGTCCTAGTTTGACTAGGTTTTCTTGAGTCCTTTGTAACTAGGTTTCCTAGGTGACTTGGGCTGCGAATTTTGCCCAGATTTTTACCCTAGTTTAGGCCTATATAAAGGCACATATTCTGGATGTAAACACACAGATTATTTCCAAAATAATATTGCTCTTTGGAGAGGTTTTCTCTTTGGTTCTTGGCGGACTGCCTTGGTGCACAAGTGTGCTTGTGTTCTTGGAGTTCTATACTTCTCGTTTCTAGTCACAGGTTGATTAGGGGTGGGGGTCTTCAAACCCAGTCTCTTTGATGTCTTGTGGAGCTTGAAAAACATCTTGGGCACGTTTCATGGTCTTTATACCATCGGGGTTCGCATCAGTTGGTATCAGAGCCACAAGTTCCATTGAAGGACATATCTTTGTGTTCTTGTTTCCCTTCGTTTTTCTTTCAATTTTTGTTCAGTAAATTCGTGCTTTAATCCTCTGTTTTAATCCTTTTTCTTCTTGTTTCAGGTCTGTCCTTTTTATTCCATCCTTGTTCAAGTCCAAAAATCACAAAAACAACAAAAAGAAGTCAATCCGTGTTGTCTAGTGTTCTCGGTTTTAATTCAATTGATCTTGTTTGTTTCTTATCTTTCTGTTTTGTGTCCAGCCCTATTAATCTCTCTTGTTTTCATTGTTTCCAGCATCCTAGAGTCAAGAAAACACCAAAAAAAGAAGGATCCAAGTTGAGGAAGTTTCGGTATCAAAAAGTTGTTTCAAAATTGTGCAAGTTTCAATAGTTTCTTGTTTTGGCCGAATAGAAAACTGACTTTTTGTCTTTGGCAGCAAGGAATTTCAAGGAGAAAATTTGTTTAGCATCAAAACAGCAAGCAAAAAAGAGAAAAAAAAAGAAAAAAGGAAAAAAAAGGAAGAGAAAGAAAAAGAAAAAGAAAAGAAGAAAGCTTGCAAAAAGAGAAGTTTTTACAAAGTGTTGGAAGTTTTGTGCCCCAAAACCTATCCCATTGTTTTTGAGCCAAAAAGCTTTCTTTGTGGTTCTTGTGATCATCAATTGCAAGGGCTTCCTAGAGTCTTTTAAAGCTTGTTTAGCCCACCTCTTTTGGAGTCAAAATAGTTCTTCAAAAATTCAAGTTTTCTTGTGTGCTTTGAGGACAGTTTTCTTAGAACTTTTGAGAACTCTTTGAATAGCAATATCTCACTAACAAATTGAGTGTTTGAGTGTTCATCTTTTGAGTGAAACACGTGAGGTGAGTGTTTGTGAGGATCTTTGTTATTTTCAGGAGTATGGAGGGCCAGGAGGATAGGAGAATGGAAGTGAGACACAATGAGGAGCCTACCATGAGAGAATTTCAAGAAACTCTCAATAGACTTGTGGGGAGGATTGAGGACATTGATTTGAGGTTGCCAAGGAGACCAAATCCCATCTTGCAACCAAGGAGAGGTCCAAGGAGAGAAGAACCCGAGGAGGAAGAAAGAGTTTGGCATGACCATGGGCTTCCAAGGAGGGGGGAGCCAAGAGAGGACAACAATCTTAACTCCATCAAGCTTACCATTCCATCTTTCCAAGGGAGGAGTGATCCCGATGCATATTGGGAGTGGGAGCAAAAGATTGAGATGGTGTTTGATTGCCATCATTACTCTGAGGAAAAGAAGGTTAAATTGGCTACCATAAAGTTCACTAATTATGCTCTTGTATGGTGGAATCAGGATGTTATTTCTAGGAGAAGGAATGAGGAGGAGCCCATACACACATGGAGAGCCCTTAAAGCCTTAATGAGGAGGAGATTTGTGCCTAGCTACTACACTAGAGATCAACGCCTCAAGCTTCAAAAGCTAGTGCAAGGCCAAAGGAGTGTGGAGGACTACCATAAAGACTTGGAGATGACCTTGACCCGAGCCAACATCATGGAGGATGAGGAGACCACCATTGCTAGATTCATTAATGGTCTCAATCCTGAGATTGCCAACAAAGTGGAAATGGCGCCTTATTTCAACATGGAGGATTTGCTTCATTATGCCACTAAGGCCGAAAGGATCATCAAAAGGTCCAAGGCATCCAAGATGTGTCAAGGAGGAATTTCCACATGGAAAGGAGCATGGAGCAAGGATGTAAGAGAAGTACCCAAGCCAAAAGTGGAGGCCACAAAAGGAGACTTGTCTCAACTTCAACAAGAAAAGTCAATCATGCTTGTACCACTTTCACCACAACAAGTCTTGGAGGATCAAAGAAAACTTCAAAGTGAGGTTGAGAGAAAAGAAAAAGAGGGGAAAGTTGAGGGCAAGAGTGATGAGGGGAAAGCCGAGAGAACAACCGAGAGATTAAGTGAGAAGAGTGAACATGAGGGGAAGAAGAGTGGAGAGTTCCCGAGAGAAGAAATTGAGTGCGAAGTTGAGAGAAGACAAGAGTGCAATGAACCCAAGCCGAGTGAAGAGAGAAAGACCTACAGAGAAGCCATACTTTCATCTAACATAACAAAGTCTTTTTCTAGTGTTGTGTTGTCTTCTTTTCAGGACTTAAGTGGAGATGAACTTCAAGAATCAAGTGAGTTGCTGCCCATCCAAGAAGTTGGTGTTCCCAATATTCCAAGTCATGTCCCATGCATCAAACCAACAAAGGAGGTTGAGAAGGAACAATTTGAGGTAAGTCCAAGTGATTTCATATGCAAAAGTTTGCCTAACATTGTTTCTTATCCTATGGTTCAAGGGGATGAAATTGTTGCAACTCCACCCAAAGTGATTGAGTGCAAAGGTGAAAATTTTGTGGTTCCAAAGGAAGATACTTGGAGACTAAGTCCAACCACTGTAATGTATTTCTTCCTAACACCTAGATATGATGTAGTTTTGCATGAAAATCTCAAACAATGTGTGTTTGCTTGCAATGTTATTTTGAAGAATGGTTTTCATGAAACTAGATTAAGAGAAGGAAGTAAGCATGAAACTTTGACAAAATATGGTTTTAAAGCTTCTAATTCTTTGGTTTTGTCAAATCCTCTTTGGAATTGCTTGAGTTTCTCTAAAGAAAAATCTGTTTTGGTGTCTTTTGTTTTTGAATTTGTTTGTTTTGCATCCATCTCACATTATTTTGTTTTGCCTCAAGTTAAATCTACTTCTTTGGAATTTTTCATGCATAAATTGGTTGTTACACATGCATTACATATTTCTTTGATTCCCATTCATGTTCAGCCCATTTTTGTGTGTCAATCTTTAATTTCCAGCAAGCATTTTTTTGTCATGACACATGCATTACACAAACTTTTGAGCATTGATATTTTTGCTTTATGTCCAAACCTGAAAGTTTTTATTTTGAGTGAAAATTCTGGTTTTAAATTCAGCCTTTTAAGGAGGTATGTTGAGTCCTTTGTTTTGTGTCACATTTCATACATATTCACAATTTTCATGCATTGTGGTGCATATACATACAAAAATAAGTTTGATCTTGTTTCATTTAAAATGCTTAGGATTTTTGTGAAATTTATGCATCCTTGTTTGGTTATTAGTTTAGGCCACATTGTGTTCAATTCTTGTTTGTTTGAATGGCCTATGCAAACTATTGTCTTGACATGCATAACTTGTGTTTTTCATAACCATGACACTTATGTGAGTTTAGGTCCATTTGTTTTGAGTGCATACAGCATCCCTAAGGTAAATTCTTCCAACACCTTTCCTAGTTATGGGAATAATGTTTTTGAGATGGCAAAGGCAATGAAAGTGATGCCTAGAGTTAAGATGAAAATTGTGCAAAATTTCAGATTTGTTGTGCTAATTGCTTCTAACTTTGTTTTTGACCCTGGAGGTATCAAAATTATCATTGCATTTGGATATTGGTTCAGGTTTTTCACAAGATTAAAGCTCCATACACAAGCATTCCATGCTATTGGTGCTTATGTGAAAGGTAAGTGCTTATGTGTTGATTATTTCATTGTTATTGATTCAATTCCCTTTTCTAATGTAGGTTTTGATTCGAGGATGAATCCTTCTAAGGAGGGGGGAGCTGATATGATCAAAGAAGGCACAACCAAGGATGGCAAGGATCCATTGAAGATAACTAGTGGACCATTGACAAGGAAGAAGGCTAAGGAGCTCACTAGTGCACTTCAAGCTTTTGTCTCAAGCTTTTTCATGGAGAATGGGCTTGTAATTTCGAAAGGAGCTGCTGGAACATGCAAGGAATCATATGGAGATGATGGCCAAGCTTGGATGTTGACAGATTGGCAATGTTCTGGTAGAAAAATCATATCTTGAGCTAAACAGATCAGAATTGAGTGATTCTTGATTCATTGGAAAGCTAACATCTGGAGCTACAAATCATATGAAGACCATGAAACCCAGTTTGCACGTTAAGGAGGTCCAATTTAGCTTCAAAGTCGCGATTTGCGAGTCATCGCTGGTTCAGAAGCAGTTGCAGTATTTTGGGCATATCTTTGGCTTTAGATGTCCGTTTTGTGTGGTTCAGGTGTCATTTCAAAGCTAAGAAAGATATCTACAACTTTCATGCTTTGAATTTTGAGAAATCATGGTTGCATCAAGTTCGAATTTCAGCTTGAAGTTGAAGACACAAGCAGGAACCACCTGAGAAGACTATTTTGGGGTTTTTATGGCCAATCTTGTTTTGTAACATATTTTATTTTAGTTTCCTATTTATTTACATTATTTAGGATGTTATTTAGGCCATGGAAGTGATTCAGGTCACTTAGGATAAATGGAATTCGCTGCACACCTTAAACATGTGTTAAAAGGGTGTAGGAATCCTAGTTTGACTAGGTTTTCTTGAGTCCTTTGTAACTAGGTTTCCTAGGTGACTTGGGCTGCGAATTTTGCCCAGATTTTTACCCTAGTTTAGGCCTATATAAAGGCACATACTCTGGATGTAAAAACACAGATTATTGCCGAAATAATATTGCTCTTTGGAGAGGTTTTCTCTTTGGTTCTTGGCGGACTGCCTTGGTGCACAAGTGTGCTTGTGTTCTTGGAGTTCTATACTTCTCGTTTCTAGTCACAGGTTGATTAGGGGTGGGGGTCTTTAAACCCAGTCTCTTTGATGTCTTGTGGAGCTTGAAAACATCTTGGGCGCGTTTCATGGTCTTTATACCATAGGGGTTCGCATCAATCTTAGTATAAAATTTTGACCACTGCTAGAGGACATCAAGGGGGTTAACTGGGATTTATAATTTCTGGATTTAGAGCCCTGTAGCCAAATATATGACATTGCAAAGTTGGCTGAGTTACTATTCATTTGATCAGAATTTTGTAGCCAACTTCAAAAATCGATAACTTGGTCCATAGGTGGGATATTGATGTAAAAAAAATTCCTTAGTTTCCTCTAAGTCTCCACTAGATAATGGAGCAAATAAAATAGGGGGGTATGTGGCTAGAATGATACAGTTTATTACTGAAACTTACAGGTGCAGTAGCTGGTCACTAGAACTTAAGAAGATTGCCTAATGTGTGGAAGCCAAAACTAAGACTTGTGCTAGTGTTTTCCTTCTTAGCTGCCATAGTGTGCATAAATGTAAATATGTGTGTTATGGTTAGACCAATATGCATGTATTTACATAGTGCTCAAGAGGGTCACTTGAGTATGTACACTAGGGGTGTTGTTTTGATGACCTACAGGACACACCAAACCTGGGAGTTTAAATGCACAGTTTTGGCACCATAACTGAACTACCCCAGAGTGGGTAACACCATACATGTCCAGGACTCCTAAGAATTATATTCCCATGTATGTAGCATGTTTACATAGCCAATACAAAATTTACAAACAGGCAACCCATCTTGCACATTTTGGCAACTGTGCATACCATCCACACGCATAGCAAAATAGCCCATAATTGTTCACATACTTTTCCAAAATTTACATGCTGTATATGTACATGCATCCATACACTACATAATGTTCTCAACTAAGCTAAAACACGCGCCCTAGTTACAGGAGAGCTTTAGACACAATGCACTCCAGAAACAAGATGTTGGACAGCTACTGCATAGTATAGTAAGCACCATCACTAAAAATACCAAACATGATCTTAAAATCACCAAACACTCTAGAACACAACTAGATATGTGAGAACCTTAATTTTGTTATGTAATTAATTTATTTTGTTTACATAATCCTTTACAAGATTACACTTGCATGCTAGGTTTAAGTCAAGTTAATGAGTCAAATAGTCGTTGGAGTTCAAAGGATTAAAAATCTAAGGTAAATTGACCACAAGGGCAACTAGGGGCATTTTTAGAATTTGGCATGTCAAAGGTAAAAATGTGGCCAAGAGAGATATAATTGAGCTTCTAGAGGTGAAATGAACATCTCAATGAAATTTGAACTCAATTTGAACAAAGATTGGCTTTTTCTTGCTAAGGAAGTGAGGAAGGGCAAAATGATAATTTTCATGTCAAATATGGTCAAAAAGGGTCTAGGAGGGTGAGAAATGATATTTGAAACCATTTTGTGAAATTTGGTGAGTGTTGAAGTTAAATTGACCAAGTGTGAGACTTTTCTTATAAGTGAAGCTAAATGGGGCATTTTGGTAATGTTAGTTAGCCAAACTTGGTCAAACTTGAGTCAAACCATGTAAAATAGAGTCAACCCTATTCAAGGGTAGGAAAATAGATGGTTGGAAGTGGAGAAAATAAAATCTAAGAATTTAAGTGCAAACGGAGACATGCTTAAGCATTTTGTGGAGGTAACTTCCTTCTAACCAAGGGTTATAAGGCCTAAAAGGCACTTTTATCTCAAGCACCCCTTGGAAACTTTAGGGAATGAGGCAACCTTCCTTTGAGGTAGGAAATAAGCTTCTAAAAATATGGAGTGAGGTAGGAAATAAGCTTCTAAAAATGTGGAGGAGTGCTCATTTCTCTTGGTTAAAAAGGCTAAACCAGTACTAACCATGTAAAGGCGTTAATCCTTTACCATTTTAACGCTTTCACCCATTTTCCATCCTTATTCATCCCCAAACACTCCAACTCACTTTATTCTCTTCCTTTTCCATTTAGCATGTCCTAAAACCTCAAAAACATAGAAACTCACTAAAAGAATGAAGCAAAAATAAGAGAAAAAGAGCTTGTAAGTGAGAAATCAAGGAAAATGTGTGTTTGTGGTAAGGGACGGCTTAGAAGTTTGGTTTCTTTCTTCTCCACGAGGTGGCCACAGTTTTGGTATGTTTATTTTGAGGCAAGAAACTTTATTTTAGTAGACCTTGGTTTCCTTTTCTTTAAACAAGATGAGGAGGGCTTTCTAGTTTGTTCATGTGCATTAGAAAACATTGCCCCTAGGCTTAAAATGTGTTGATTAGTGAAGTGGTTATTTTGCTATATAGTTAATGGACTTTAAGGAGACTAGGAAATGACTTTTGGTGCCTGAAACTTGAGCTTGCAAGGTGGAGATCTACAGAAGGGTAGGTTACTCTAGCCCTTTTCTCTTTAGGAAGCTTTGGCCATGGTTTAGTTTTTAAAAGCTAGGAGAAATGGTAGAGCAAAATAGGCACGAGGTGACCAATAGAGCCAAAGAGGGCTCTTGTGGCACTAAGGTCAAACCTAGCTTCTATTTTTGGGCAATAGGTAGTGTCCTTGGTGTGTGGCCTATAAAATGATGTGTGGATCAAGCATTAGGTGCTTGGTAGATGAGTATGGCTGAACATTCAAGGTTTACCAAGCACAAGAAAGGTGTGCCTCAGTTTGGGTGTGTAGGTGTTGTGATCAAGCTCAAGAGCTCGGTATATGGTTGTGCATATGTGGCATAGGCTCCTAGCTACATGACTATTTTAGGGTGCTTAGGGGCAGGTGACTTGGGTGTCACAAGGTGCACATGCATGTGACCAAAGGGTCATATAGCTGTGTATGCCTCAGGGGCTCCCAATCGGGCACCCAAGGTGTGCAATGTCCACATGCCTTTAGGCTCGCGACCATGCCCACCTAGGAGGATGTATGGGCATGCCCTATGGGCTTGGTTTCCATGTAGGCCTTGGGTTATGCTTTGGGTATAATCCATGTGGGGGATGGCATAATAGAAACCTTAGGGCCCAAATAGCACTCAAGCTTGCTAAGTGACATGGGCCACAAATAAGCACACCCATCGGCCCAATGAGGCATAAGTCCCAAAATGGGGCAAAATACATCCAAGGCCACTAGGACACACATCAAATTGGGTCAAACCCCATTGCACACAATAAGGGAGTTTTTGAGCTAGCGAAAGCTGGCAAGCTCATGGGCAAATGCAAGAATGCATGCTCAAGGGAAAAAAATGGACCAATGGGTATTTTGTTTGTTTGTTTGTTGTTTATTTGTTTCCTTGCTTGTGGAAGAAGTATGAGGATTCATGCACCCCAAAGGGCATGATATAATGATCATTGTATAATATTCACACCATAAAAGCTTATGGCATGCTCATGTAGTTTATAGGCAAGGTTCATGCATGCTTGGCAATGTGTGCATATGGTCCATTATGTGTGATCTTATTATGTATTTTTTGTTTTAGAATGCCTTACTAAGTATTATTTGTACTTGCCCTTATTCTTAATGTGCAAATAACATCGTATAGGAGATAAATAATCCACAGTGATTATTTGATACTTGTTTGTTAGTTTCTCATAGGTACATTTTGCATACACTACATGTTCATTTTTCATATGTTGCATGTACTTATCGTTAGAGTTTAACTCCAAACTTATTTGCCTTATATAACAAGGTAGTCAAGCAAGGGCTTGTTGGGTTGTGCCTCGCTTGGGTTTCTCTGTCCTATGCAATGGTGGGCCTATCGACCCTTTGGGTCATGCCTATTTTATAGCATGGTGGTAGTACCTAGTATGTGTCTACTGGTATTGACTTTGACTTAGCATAATCGTGGCACGTATTATTATTAATTCAAGTTACGGTTATCAACCCATGACATTACTTGCTTAGGTTGATAGGCAAAATACTTAGATATTGTGTTGCCACAGTATTTACTTGCTATGAGTATAGTTTTCATCCATGGATTGGCATAATATATTATTTGTGTATGCAAGAGCATTAAAAATGTTTCTCTTATACAGCCACACATATTTATTTCATGTTTTCTTTAAATCTCACCAAACCACTATTTTAGTTTAATAAACTTAAGTGTTTTATTGGAAGTAAGTAAATTTTTTTCTTAACTCTCAAGTAAACACTAAACACTAGGCAAGTGGTTAGGATTTACATTGGAAATATTGGCAAAATATCCTAGAAATGAGGAACGATTCTGGCCTACTTAAGAGTTTGGATTAAGCAACAGAATAATTTAACCTAATTAAAACATTAATTAGGTATTTATTAGGATGGTTCCTCATAGTTGGTATCAGAGCCTAGGTTATACTAAGGGCAAAGGTCTAGGTTACTACAATTATAGGAGTCCTGTGTATAGAGTTAGAGTTAGACTGATGATCATGAGTTTTGATTGTGTGTTGCATTGTTTGTGTTTGTGATTTCTTTATAGGTCCAGTTATGGTTCACACTAGGAACAACATGGCCACTAATGCAGGCCAAGATGGTTAGGGTAGAGGTGTTGGGCAGGATGCTAGGGGCTTCAGTTTGGATGTTCTATATGCTCTCAGCTTGCAAATGCTGGATCGTATGGATTGGTAAAATAAGACACTCTCTCTTTTGAAATAGGTACTAAAAGCCCTAGCTCAGGCCTAGGCCCAGAATCAGGGGGCCCATGGACATGACCTTGAGGATGTTGATGATTTGGAAGATGAGCCAGTAGAGGTCAGCCATTAGGATCTTGAGCCAGTTGCCCAGAGAGGTGGCAATGGCCAAGATAGAGAGCCTCCTACTACTAAGGCTCAGCATAAGGATGGATCCCTGGTTTCAATGCTTAAGTAATCCAAGGGTTGGATCCACCTTATTTTGATTGCAAGGGAGATGCCGGTGATGCTGACTTTTGGCTAAACTGAATGAATAAGACATTTCAAACCCTACGGACTAGTGATGAGATTAAGTTGCATCTAGCATTTTATTATTTGAAGGGTGTCATAAAAATCTGGTGGAATCATGAGCAAGATCTTCTTGAGGAGGAAAATATGGGCAAGTTTGAGTATAGAGCTAGGCCTTTGACTTGGTAGTATTTTCTAGAGAGGTTTGAAGGGGAGTACATCAGTGAGGCCACCAGGGGCCTAAAATGGCAGAAGTTTGAGAAACTCACCCAGGGTGAGATGACTATGACCGAGTACTCTAGAAGGTTCAGTGCATTGGCACGACATGTGCCATACTTGGTTGGTCGAGAGCATACTAAGATAGCTCAGTTTATGGAGGGACTTAGGCCCCATTTGCTGACATTTATGGTAGTTACAATTTTTAGCATTTACTCTCATGTAGTACAAAAGGCACAATAGTTAGAGAGATCGAAGAACCCTACCAATGTCAAGAGCTGGTATGATAAGGGAGAGCCTTCGGGCAGCAAGGTGTAGGGCAAGAGGCCAGCTATCCCTAAGATGGGAGGCAATGGCAATAATGCTAAGAAAGCCAGGCTAGGAAGGGCCCGAACAAGACTTGTGGCAAGGTTCACAGCAAAAAGTTGTGGCTTTGCTTGGGAGGATAGCAATGGCCCAGCAATCACCCAGTTGGCTACTGGAGATGTAGGGAATTAGACCACTAGACTCGAGATTTCACCCGTGTACGTTGTGATGGGCATGGAGTGGCCTAGAGGCCTATGCCCAACCTAAGGCAAGAAGGACCTAGTGGAGTAGGAACACCTTGAGTAGGAGGAGCACAGCAAGGAGTTAGAGGAGGAGCACACAGACCAAGACCACCCCAGCAGCGAGTGTTCGGCCTGGTGCACCAAGACGGGCGTCCAGCAGCAAAAGGTACTTTTATGTTAAATAATACTAGTGTTAGAGTATTATTTGATATTGGTGCATGACTATCTATTGTATCTATAGTATTATTTGATACTGGTGCATTAGTATATGTTGTATCTACTAGATAGGTAAATAGGTTGGGTTTACTTATAATCGAGGTACCAGATATTAGGATCGTTAGAACAGTAAGCCCTCATTTTGGTTTTCATCAAAGAAAAAATATTGAGTTGCCCCTTTGACATAGGTCACCATAGATTTTACTATGACTTCTGGGTGATGTCACTAGCAAGGCATGACCTGGTAATCAGTATGGATTGGTTAGGATGACACTAGGCTAGCATTGACTATGCGAGTCAAACTATCACCCTTAAGACTAAAGGGGGGAGGTGGTGACTTGTGAGAGTGGGTTGGCAACTAGTATCAAGTCCACCTCATTAAGATTGATTGATGCGATTCTTGTTGTGGATGAGGAGGAGTACCATGGCTTAAATGGTGATGAAGTGGCAGAGGGATTGAAGGACATACCTGTTGTCAATATGTTCCCAAATGTTTTTCTGCGGACTTTCCAGGGTTGCCACCTAAGAGAGAAACAGAGTTCTCTATTCATTTATTACCTGGGAATTGGCCTATATCGATTCTCCATATAGCATGTCTACTCCTAAGATGGTTGAATTGAAGGAATAGCTAGAGGAGCTGTTAAGGAAGGGCTTCATTAGGCCTAATGTATCACCATGGGTGCCCCAGGGTTATTTGTTAAAAAGAAAGATGGTACTCTTAGGTTGGTGACTAATTACCGAAAGCTAAATCAAGCAACAACAAAGAACAAGTACCCACTTCAAAGAATTGACGAACTCCTTGGTAGGCTCAACGGAGCCAAGATATTCTTAAAGATTGATCTAAGAAGTAGTTACTTTCAGATTAGGGTCAAGGAGGAGGACATACACAAAACCACTTTTTGAACGTGGTATGGGCACTTTAAGTATACGATATGCCATTTGGGGTGAGCAATGCCCATACAGTGTTTATGGAGGCAATGAACAGGATATTCATGCCTTAATTGGATAAATTTATGGAAGTTTTTGTTTGATGATATACTCATATACTCCCAGACTCTTCTTCAGCATGATGAACATCTTAAGATGGTCTTACAAGTGCTTAAGGATAACAAGTACTATGCAAAATTATTTAAGTGCCAGTTCTAGGCAAAGGAGTGACCCTTCCTTGGCCATGTGATCAGTGACAAAGGGCTAAGTGTGGACCAAGGGAAGGTACAGGCAGTGATGGAGTGGAAATAACCCACCAACCCACTGAGGTAATGAGCTTTCTTGGTCTAGCGGGCTATTACCAAAGATCCATTTGAGGGTTTCTCCCAAATAGCTAAGCCATTAACTACCTTGACTAAGAAGGCACAAGAATTTGTTTGGATAGAGAAGTGTGAGGTAGCCTTCCAGGAACTCAAATAGAGGCTAACCACAGTGCAATTTTGACAATGCTAGACCTAGGTAAAACATATGCTATCTATACAGATTCATCAAGATCGAGCTTAGGTTGTGTACTAATGCAAGATAGGCAAGTAGTTGCCTATGGTTCAAGGCAATTAAAGCCAAGAGCTAAATTGGCCGACAAACAATCTAGAGCTAGCAGCCGTAGTCTTTGCCTTAAAACTTTGGAGACATTATTTGTTAGGACAATCTTTTAAGATATATACTGATCATAAAAGCCTTAAGACCTATTCACCCAGAAAGATTTGAACATGAGGCAAAGGAGTTGGATAGAGTACATTTAAGGATTATGGTTATGCCATTGAGTACATAGCAAAGAAGGACAATGTTGTGGTAGACGCCCTTAGTTAGAAGTATATTGGAGTAGTAGTCTCCAAGGATCAAGCGAGAGATCCTAAGGCTGAGAGTTTTATGGCCCTATATGGGTATTAGTCTAGATGGTGACTGATGGAGAGACTTCTAGGATCTCCCGAGGTCCCTGGGTGAGGTCGTCCTTTGGTACGGACAGAGCCTCTTCGGGAAACAAGCCCTCAGTTCGGGGGTTCCCAGTTTCAGGGAGTTCCGCCTTCGGGGATATCATGTTCGGCTCGCTATGTCTGGTGCCGCTTTTCCGAAGGCGATCTGTTCACAACCTTGGGGGGGCAAGTAGTGTCCTCAGGTTTTCCTGGCGTGCCGGGCTCGGAGCTCTTCGGCTATCTCCCGAGGTGCATGATCACACCTTTTCTCGGGTAGCGCCAGCTTCTTCTGGCCATTCTTGTGGCAGGGAGTTCGGCCAGATAGAGGCGATAGCGTTTGGCTATCACATGCCCCCCTTGGGAAAGCCGAAGTGAAGACTTCGGTTTGCATCTCTTTCCGAGGTTGTTTATTGGAGTCTGTTTGGAAGCTCAACCTGTTCCGAGGATGCGCCTTTTGCTCGAAGATCATGGGCTCTTCGGCCTTGGCCTGTTCTTTGGTGTCTTCGAGGCGGAGCCTGTGCCGAAGATACACCTCTTGCCCGAAGGTCATGGGCTGTTCGGCCATAGCCTGTCTCTTGGCGTCCTCGAGTTGGCCTGCTCTTTGTTTCTGCAGGTCTGTTTGGCCAAGCGTGTCAGTCTGAGCGGCGCGTCCCAGTTTTCCAGGGATGTCAGAAGACGTGTCCCAGTTTTCAAGGGACGTTTGGAGGACGTGTCCCCCATTTTTGCGCAGCGGTTGACACGTGGCGCTTTGCCATTGGAGGAGAGTCGCGTCGGTTACAGAGGGCGCGCCTTTTCAGGTGCAGAGAGCAGTTACGGCGACGGTTCGCCTCCAAAGGGTACTTATGACGATGTTTCGGTTACCCACCTCTGGCTTTATAAATAGCCCATTCCATCATAAGTTCCCTTTGCTTTTTCTTCTGCTCTTTTCTCTGCTTTGCCCCTGTTCTTGCACTTTCTTGCTTTCTGTGGCGGAGCTACCTTAATCAGAGCTTTTTTCCAGCCAACTTTCACGACGGCGTCCTCAGATTTTGGCAAATCTTTCGGTGGGTTTTTGTTTTCCAGAGCGTTTTGATCCCTCTGTTCTTTTGAGTTTTTCTCTGGAAACTGTTTTCTTCCGTTTTCAAACTCGTTTTCATGTCGAAAATGCCCATTCCTGAGAGCTGGCAGCCTCTTTTAGCCCATCCTTGTTGCACCACCCCTGCAAAGTTAGAGAGGTGGAAGAAAAAATTCTTTCTTCCCTCTTACGCCATTACTAGGCTGCCTCGTTCTAGCCATTATGCTTTTTCAAACCATAGTAAGGAGGTTACCGTTTTTCGAGCCCAGCTGAAGGCCGGTCTTCGGTATCCTCCCCCGAAGATGGTGTGCGAGTTCTGCAAATTTCATGGCATTGCTGTGAACCAGCTTCCCCCGAACTCGTTCTGCTATTTTAACGCCTACCTCTGCATGTGTGGCGTCTTCGGGATAGAACCCCATTTCATAATCTTTATGCAGTACTACAAGCTCTCTGTGGTCCCGAAGGGTGGCTTCTATTTCATGCTACCTCGGGGATCCGGGAGCAAGAAATTCATGTTCACCTTCGCCACTAAGGATAGCTGGCGGGGGTGGCAACTGGCGGGGGTGGCAACAGAAGTTCTTCTTCCTGAAGATGGACGAGGCCTGGTCGTACGTTCCGACCAAATGGGCTCAGGGAACACTGGATGTGGACGTTGTTGATCCGAGGATGCTGCTGACCCCAGAGTTGGCTCCCGTGTTCGCGGATTTCGACGCCCGCATTCGGGCTGTCTCTGACTGGGATCCCGAGGTCGCTCCGCGCGCCCTTTACCCTTTTCCAATCAACTGGAAGTTGATGACCGAAGAGGTACTTCGGGAACTAAAGGTGGTAAAGGAGCACAAGACTGACCTCAAGATGCCAGCTCCTGCCATCGCCGGGAAGGATTCCTGGTTGGTCAAGCTTCTCAAGGAGGAGATTTCTTTCGAAACGTTTGTCGAAAGTGAGTCATCTTCTACTCCTTTGCTGTTTTTTCCTCGGACTTACGCTGATGTTTCTCTCCTTTTTCAGAGATGGGCGACGGGACTGCCGCCTATTACAAGGCCCTTTTCACCGGCCAAGTGGAGAAGGGCGACCAGACGAAAAGGCGGCTTCCCCAAGGTGGAAGTCTACTGGCGCGGGGCCTTCGAGGAAACGGGCAAAGAGAACTGCCCAGGTTCCTCTAGAAGAAATTCCCGAGGAGACTGCCGAGGAGCCTGGGACAGCCGAGATTCCGGCGCCTGAGACTACTGCTTCCGAGGTCCCTTCAACCGACGTCCCTCCTCAAAGTCCTACTGCGTCGCAGGCCCTCCTTGATGTAGTGGTAGAAGTACCTTCTGCCGAGGAGCGGCGCAGGCGGAAGGGCAAGGGCATTTCGGCCGAGGAGGCCGAGGACTCTGAGGACGTTGTTGTCGAGGTTCCACCAGGTTTGTTTCCAGGCAAAGTGTACTTCCTTTGTTTTTTCTGGATTGCCTTCTTTGTCTTTAATCTCCTTCTCATTCTTGCCACGCAGGGGAGTTGACTACCCCTGACTGGGCGGCCGAACATGCTCGGAAGCGAGCTCTTCGGGACGCCAAAATCCCGCAAGGGAAGATACCCAAAGAGCCTTTCTGGACGTTCACGGAGGACATGAATTTGTACTCCGAGGACGTTCCTCAAATGGCTAAGGAAATTTCGAAGGGGGTGCTCACCGAGGCCTCCTTCAAGGCTATAGCGGCGGCCCATCCGGGGGATAACACTCTCGCCGCAAAGATCACCGAGCATGCTGCTCAGGTATATCCTTCACAGCTCTTTCCCTTCAATTTTTTCCTAAGTGTTTGGCTCTTACTGACCTTGCGTTTTATCTTTTTGCAGCTGCTGGGGTACGCCGGCTTTCTCCGAGTTCGGGTGGCCAGGGAGGTTGCCTTCCGAACTTCGGCCACTCAGACCATGAATGAGGCGAGGATCGCACTCGCGGAGTCGGCCGCCAAAAACCAGCAGCTGAAAGAGGCTGCTGAGAAAGAAGTGATTGCCCTTCGGGAGGAGTTCCGGAAGGAAAAAGAAGAACTTCAAAAGGTCTCCTCCCAGAAGATTGCTGACCTCGGTGAACAAATAAAGGGGATGCTCGCCGCCAACGAAGATCTTCTCAAGCACAAGGCTGGTTCTGACAGCCTTATAGTGTCGTTGACGAGTGAGAATAAAACTCTCCGGGCTGAGGTCGAGTCTTTGAAGAAGGGGTCCAAGGGGACGCTGGAGATAAAGGCGCTGAAGGAGGAGATCGCTGAACTGGAGGACGAGCTTGACGACCTCGAGCTTGATAAGAACGAGTCTGATCAAATGGCGAAGGTTGCCTTTCAGGACGGCTTCTGCCTTGCTCGTCACCAGGTTCTCCAGAGGTTCCCAGATTTAGACCTCTCTTTTCTGGAGGCCCTATATATTCCTGAGGGACCTCGGTGGGAATGGTCCAAGGTCGAGCATCTGAAACTTCCTCCTTCAATGCCGGCGCGAAAGGTGGTGGAAAAGGGCGGGCCAGCGAGTGGCTTTCGGGACGCCGCGAACCCTTAGGCTATTTTTTAGGGCCCCTTTTCCTTCCCTTCTACTTTGTACTCCTTCTTCGGTCACTTCTTCTGTAAAGCAACTTTGCTCTTAATGAAGATTTTTTTTGGCTAAGTCTTTTCTTGCAAGTTTCTTCATTTCCATTGTCCCGAACACGTTCGCTCAAGAGACTTCGGAAAACCTGTGATCAAAGAAACTCTTTTACCTTCCTTTGGCCGAGCCTGTTTGCTCCAGAGGCTTTCTGGAATGTCTAAAAAAATTTGACTAAATCTTTTTGCAGGCTTTTGCATTTCCAATTTGTCCCGAACATGATTGCTCAAGGGACTTCGGAAAACCTTTAGTCAAATTTTTGTTTTCCAGTTGTCCCGAGCATGTTTGCTCAAGGGACTTCGGAAATCCTTTCGCGAGATTGTTCACTTTCCATTTTCCCGAGCACGTTCGCTCAAAGGAGTTCGGAAAATTATCTCTGCGTTGGCTATGGCGAGTACTTCTGCGAGATTTTTGTTTTCCATCTTTCCCGAGCGTGATGGCTCAAGAGACTTCGGAAAGTCATATCTACGCTTTATCATGGCGAGCATCTTCGCGGAATTCTGCTTTGCACAATTTTGGATACTTAAGAACTTTCCTTAAGAGCATTCTGTACTTACAATTCCTCCGCTTTATCTTAGGTGTAGAATTTTTTCAAGGCGTCTGAGTGCCAAGTGTTTTTCAATTCTACTCCTTCGACGTCGCCAAGTTTGTACACGCCTTTTCGTACTTCGGCGAGAACCAGATAAGGTCCTTCCCAGTTTGCGCGAAGTACTCCGTGGGACGGCCTTCGGGGTGCAAAGTCAGCCTTTCGGAGAACGAGGTCTCCTTTCTTGATTTCTTTTGGCCTGGCCCGTAAGTTTATAGCTGCGGCCACTCTTTGCTGAAAAGCTTTTCTTCTCAGCTCGGCTATTTCTCTGTGTTCGCCGACGAGGTCGAGCTTGGTTCTGAGGCTGTGGTCGTTTCCACCTTCATCAAATATTTGTACCCGTATTGATGGTCTGACTATCTCGACTGGGATAATGGCCTCTGTCCCGAAGACTAGTGAAAAGGGAGTTTCCCCTGTGGCCCTTCGGGGCGTCGTTCGGTAGCTCCACAATACGCTTTGGAGTTCTCCTGGCCATTTCCCTTTTGCTTCTCCCAGTCTCTTTTTCAGGCCATCTTTTATGGTCCTGTTCGATACTTCCACCTGCCCGTTACTTTGGGGGTGAGCTACTGGGGCGAAGTGCATCTTTATTCCGAGGTCGCTGATAAATTCCTGGAATCCTTTGTCTATGAATTGGGATCCATTATCAGCTACTAGTACCCTCGGTATGCCAAATCTGCATACAATGTTCTTCCATACGAACTTCTGCACTTCTTTTGCCGAGATAGTTGCTAGTGGTTCTGCCTCCACCCACTTTGAGAAATAGTCCACTGCTACCATGCAGAATTTCACGCCTCCGGGTGCTGTGGGGAGTGGCCCAATAAGGTCTATACCCCAGACTGCGAAGGGCCAAGGATAGTCTGCCGAAGTTACCATTTCCGAGGGTGTCCTCTGGATTTTCGCGTGTCTCTGGCAGCTACCACATTTCCGGACGAACTGTCTTGCGTCCTTTCTCAGGGTAGGCCAGAAGTATCCTTGGCGGAGTATCACTGCTGCAAGGGCATCAGTTCCAATGTGTGAACCACACATGCCTTCGTGAACTTCTTCAAGGACCATTTCAGTATCCTCTTCATCCACACATCTTTGCAGCGGATTCGCATATCCCTGCTGGTATAACTCTTCGCCAATCAGGAAGAATCTTCCGGAGCGTCTTCGCAGTCTTGCAGCATCGCCGGGGTCTTCGGGGAGCAAATTCTCTGTGAGGTATCTTTTTATTGGGTCTTTCCACCCTGTTCCCGAGGT
>SMDT01001541.1:0-83695 GCA_005392925.1 Aquilaria sinensis | reverse complement strand
GTTTGTGCAAAACAAGTTCGGAGTCCATGTTCGTGAAAAAGCCGTTCGTGTCTCTACCAAAAGCTCGAAGCATTAATCAGAGGATTGTGCACGTGAGAAGCACGCTAGAGAATCGATCCCCCAAAATCTCTATTCTAAATTTTAATATTGTAATTTGTGCTACAATTAATTTCAAGATGTAATTTTTTACACGCCAAATTTGTGCGTACAGTAATATTTAGGGACTTGATTGAAAACTTTAGAAAAAAGGCAAAACCACATTTTTAGTCCTTGAACCTTTGGAAATTCTATTGCCAACACCCCAGAGTTTCCTCCACGTCCCCTTCCATTGCCCACTATAGTAACATTGTTACTGCTATAGATTAGCAACCACCAACGTTTCTAGACATTTTTCGCCATGCCATCAAAACCTTACTATTGCTTTTAAAAAGGTAATTATTTGAGTATCTTACTATTGCTTTTTCAATGTATTATATAATCTAGCGGCTAATTCATTTAAAATTAAGTTAATTTACTAATTATTAGCTTAATTTTTTTTACATTTTTTACTTAAAACTAACTTCATTTGAAAGCCAATATTATATAAGTATAATTATCCTTTTTTTTTTTTTTTGCTAAAGAGAAAAAGGAATTTATTTCACTTCAAGGGGGTTCACACATCTGCTCTCGAATCAAACTAGCAAGGAAAGAGGGTAAGGGACTAGAAATCCACTCCAAGGAGCTCACCTGTCTTTTACACCATGATGCAATTGCATCTACACAGGTAATAGCTAATCGAGGAAAAAAAGACAGTTTACAAGAGGAAAGCTGTCCTTGAAGCACTTTTATATCCGAAGCTAAGCCATTAATTTCGCATGAAGATTTGGCGGTGTTGATAGTCTCCACCACTGCGTTAGCATCAAATTCCAGCTCCACATGAGGCAACTTCAACTGTTTTGTCTTCCTTAAACCTTCACGGATAGCTATATACTCTGCAGTTGGGGTCTGAGACTATGTCGATACACCATCCTCCTGCTGGGAGTAGCTGCTCTTTGTAGTCACAAAATACAACTCCAAGCCTAGCACAACCTGTATGCTTATCAAATGCAGCATCAATATTAATCTTTACAAACCCAGAATGAGGCTTCCGCCCAGCACGATCCTCCTAAATCACCATATTTCTAGCAGGAAGGTCTGATAAAGTTTGCCAGAACTCCTGAAAAGCCTGGTTACATCTCCAAGTAACTGCTCTGGGGCAAAGATTTGTTTCCTGAAACATAGTAGCATTCCTAGCTAACCAAATGTACCGCTATGTGAAAACCATATGAGAACGGAAAGCTTGCCCTGTGCTTCCTAAAGGAGCATAAACCATTACAGCTGTCAGCCATATGTCAAAGGTTGTAACTGATCTAGGATCAACCACATAGTCCATCACACCCAACCACACTACTCTAATCCAATCACATAGTAAAAGAGCATGCTCCACAATTTCAGGTAAATAGCAAAAAGGACATTTATCATCCCTTGTTAGCTTTCTCTTACAACTGTTAACATTTGTAGCTAGACAATTTTGACAAGCACTCTAAATAAAATTCAGCAACTTTGGAGGACACTTAAGTTTCCACATATGCTTCCATAATTTGGGGTCAATACAATGAGAAGAAAATGGCAACAAAGAGCTTATATTCTTCTTCTGAAAATTATAGGCAAACAGAACATTCTAGCTCACCAGTTTTTTCAAAAGGCCAAATCAAGATATCAGGCTTTCTGTGAAGAGTAATAGGCGTCTTTTTAATGATACCAGCATTTTCCTTATATCCCAATCAGAAAAAGAAGGTTTCATTATCTGCCAGACTTTAAGATTACGCAATTGTGGAGGAACAAAGAAAATAGGCTGTAAAAACCTGTTCTTGTCAAGAAACCAGGGATCTTTGCAGATGCGACCTATCTTGCCATCCCCAATCTGCCATCTAAACCCCTGCTGCACTATATGACGCACTTCCAAAATACTGGACCAACAACATGATGCCCAATGCCCCTTCACAACATCCATAAAAGAAGAGGTAGGAAAGTATAAGCATTTAAGCATTCTTACCCAGAAGCTAGAAGGATTTCTAATTATTCTCCAGGCCAAATTTTCCAATAAAGCATTTTTGAGTTCCTCCAAATCCTTGAATCCCAAGCCTCCAATAGCTTTTGACTTAGTTAGAGTATCCCAGCTTCTCCAGTGGACTTTATTGCCTTTTTCTGAAGCCCTCCACCAAAAGTTTGCTATCATGGCATTAAGTTTTCCACACCAGCCTGAAGGAAATTTAAAACAAGCCATGGGGTAAGAAGGAATAACAAAGGCAACAGATTTAATTAGGATTTCTTTTCCAGCATAAGAGCGAAGCTGCCCCTTCCAACTCTGAAGCTTCATGGCCACTTTATCTTTGACAAAGTTCAAAGCTTCGCTCTTGGATCTCCCCCATAGAGTGGGAAGACCAAGATACTTCCCAGGATTATAAGCCAAAGGAATCTATAACCAATCACAAGCCTGCTTTTGAATCTTAGTAGGAGTGTTTTGGCTAAAGTAGACACATGATTTACCATAATTCACTGAATGGCTAGATAGCTTATAGTAAGCCTCCATAATAGATATCATTTGCAATTTGCTTCTAAAACTTTAAGAAAACATAAAGAATCATTTGCAAACAAAAGGCGAGACAAAGAACGGCAGAATCTGGTAAACTTGATTCCTTCCAAGGTGTTATGATAGATGGCATGAGATATCATGGAGGATATCATGAGATATCATGGAGGATAAAGCTTCAGTAACAAAAATGAATATATAGGGAGATAACGGGGTTTTTGTGTCTAAGGCCTCTCGAAAGAACAAAAATATCAGACCCTTTCCCATTGACAATCAGTCTGTAGGTCATAGAACTTACTAGCTTCATAACCCAGGAAGATGTTAGTATTGTGCCCAAAAAGCCAATCATGAGATGATTGTATTTTTGCACATTGAGTCATGATATTTTATTGAGGCATTAATCCAGCAATTATGTTTGTTGTTTTGTTTCTGCGTAACGTAATAAGCATAATTGTAACCCTAGAATAATGATATTCTTAAACGTCCCTAGTTTAGTATTATTGTGGAGCGGGTTGCAATAATACATAATGACTAGCATATGTGGAGACTAATATGAGATATCTAGTCTACATATGGGTACAAGTTGGAGAACTTGTGTACTGGACCGACCCACCATGAGAACACTTCATGGATCGTTATATGAGTGTCATAAGTGATTCTCATAGTGATCATGGTATATGTAGTCCTTCGACCTAAGATCATCAAGGTTCCCTACATGTGAGTCACATACTTTGATACTTTCCTTTGTTGCTCGTAACTGAGTGAACTTGAAGGAGGTCATTGGGTATGTCACATATCATGCGGAGGGATTTGTATGATCAAGATGGGATTTGTCCCTCCTATGTAACGGGAGTGATATCTTCGGGCCCCTTGATAGAGTGAGACTTAGAAAATGCATGGCCATGCTCGGATGAGTTGATATACGATATCAATGTCATCAGTTTAAGTTGGTCTACTCGGTAATCAAGAAACCAAAGATTGGGCTATACGAGAGTGACACATTCCATGTCTCGTGCTTAGTCTTGATATCTTGGACAAAGGGACAATGGCATATATCGGTGATGATCATAAAGGTTTAGTCGATTCACCGACAATCTTGTCACTTGGGTAGCAATGATGTGTTGCTAGACACCGCTCATTGCTTATGATCATAAATGTGATTTATGATCATTGCCAACATGGCAAGAGCCTATTGGGTCGCACACATAGAGCTATTTGGATCATTAGAGTGCATGGGCTAATTATTTGGGTTATGGTTTCACTTTAATTTCGTATTAATAATGGGCCCAAGAGTTGAGCCATTATTAAGCCTGAAATTAAATCCTAATTGGATTAGGGCTTTGAAACCCATTAGGCCTGGAAGTTGAGTCTCACTATAAATACAACTTTTAAGTGAGAAATTCGCAGGTCTCCTTGCCCTAGCCTCCAAAAAGGACAGCCACACTCTTCTCTTGCAATTCCTTGGAGGACGCAAGCTAGCACTGCGAGCGCAAGAGAAACACATCTGTCGGGACGTGGTGGAAGCGTGGTGATCCCGAGAGGCTCGTGTGGATACCATAGAGAGCCTGAACACGTCAACTGTTCAGGTTTTGTGATTCAACTCTACAGTTGAGTGAGAGATCTCAACCGAAAATTAGGTATGAAAATTTTCGAACACCCGGTTTACCCCGTTTCACTTGGATCCTAGAGGGTTTCGGTTAAATTCCACTGCACTGTTTGGCTCCCGAAACCCATCAGTGGTATCAGAGCTACTGGTGAAACCCTAAATCGGGATTGAGTGTTGAATCGCATGATGCTATGTGTTCGGTTGCTTTTCGGCCATGATTAATTAGATTGATTCAAGATGCATGAAACTGGAATTCGTAATGAACATATGAGATATATGAAGAAACGACACAAATTGGTTAATGAGATTAATCTCAAATTGAATGGTATGAGATACCTATATGGATTAGGATTCTTGCAATAGTTGCAGAAACCCTAGCTTGGTTCGGATTCAGCCTGTTCAGGCACTGAAAGTAAGGTATTTTTGGTGGCTCGAATAGAGGAGTCTCGGGTGCCTACTTTCTCAAAATACAAGATTTCGGGCTAAGCAATTGTAAGAAAATTTTTTGCGCAGGGGGGCGCTGCCCCCCACGCCCCCCGCAAGGGCGGCTCCCCTTGACCTCGTCCGCTGACCGGTCAGCGGAACCACCGCCCACTGACAGGCCAGCGGGACCGCCGTATGCGAAGCGCCACATAAATAAAAACTGGTTAATCAACACGCGAAAATTGGCATGCATCTTTGTTGAATGAGATTTGACATGATATGCTGATTGGTGTTTGAAGCATGGTGCATGGTTATAGCCCTTGATTGGTTGTACTTGTAAATACGGCCTGCGAGTCGTGCCTTTTCTTATCACTCTCATTGTACATTCTCTTCTCACCTTACTCCCCTCGAATGTAACTCGAGGTTTCTATTATTGATGTAATGGTGCATTATGGGATCATCCAAGGTGGTATGTCCAAGGATCATCCAAGGTGGTATGTCCAAGGAGGTGACAACAAAAGGGCAACCAAGAAAGGAAGAGAAGGAGCTTGTGAAGACTCTTTTCTTTTCTTAGGCTTTTATGATATTCTCATTGGCTTGAGAATATCGCATAGTTTGGGCTATAACCATGTCATGTTTACTTTCTTGTAAGCATGAGATGCATGTTTTATATTTGTATGTGATGCATGTATAAAACAACCGGAGATAACAAATTGGTGAGATCAAAAGAAAAAATCCCTCAAACAAATATTAAGTCATTAAATGTGATGCCTTCCAAATGTTGGCACTCGTCAAGACTTTGATCAACATTAGGTGGGTTTGCCAAAGCAAAGCACCTATGTTCATCTTGGTAAGGCGCGATGGGATAATAGTGATATCCAAACTGCTAACTTTGGGTTCGACTTAACTAAGTCATCCTAATAGGATTAGGGACTTAGAGGCATAGAGTTGGGCTTAAGCTCATGAGATGAGCTTGGACAAGTGTTGTTCACCCAACTATCCAAGAGTTGCATAAGATGCAATTGGCAAGGAGTTGCCTACCTAAATAGCTGTAACTTGAGAGAAAAGCCAAAGCTGACTCAGGTTGTGGTCAAATATGGATCTTGGCCCACTAGAATACCTTAGCGCCGAGGTGTTCCGAAATAATATCGAGGGTTATTATTTTGAGGAAAATAGTGGGAGTATCGTTTAATAAAAGTCCTTATTAAATGAATTAAAATACATGACTCTTACACTGCATATTTACTGTTGTAGATAACCATGGCACAAAACACATCGACACTTTCGTTGCGATCGATCCTTGAGAAGGAAAAACTGAATGGGACCAACTTTCTCAAATGGTACCGAAACTTGAGGATAGTCCTCAAACAAGAGAGAAAGGCTTATGTCCTAGAGCAGCCCATTCCGAATGAGCCTGCTGCCACTGCTCCAAGAGCTGAAAGGGATGCTCACAAGAGGCATTCTGATGATGCTTTGGATGTTGCATGCCTCATGCTTATTACCATGGAATCTGAGCTTCAGAAGCAACATGAGAACATGGGGGCGTTCGATATGATCGAACATCTCAAAATGCTTTTCCAAGAGCAAGCTAGGCATGAGAGGTTTGAGACCTCTAAGGCATTGTTTCAGTGCAAGATGTCTGAGGGAAGTCCCGTGGGTCCTCATGTGCTCAAGATGATTGGGTATATTGAGAATCTTGAGAATTTGGGATTTGCTCTTCAGAAAGAGTTGGCTATCGATGTAGTCTTGCAATCGTTGCCTGAAAGCTACAGTCAGTTCGTCATGAACTATAACATGAACGACCTTGACAAGTCCCTTCCTGAATTACTCAACATGTTGAGAACTGCTGAGCAAAACCTTAAGAAGGCTAAGCCCATTTTTATGGTTCAAAAGGGCAAGGGAAAGGGAAAAGCCAACAAGAAGAAGGATAAAAGTTAATGGAAAGTCCAATGCTAGTTCTTCTTCAGCTGCACTGAAACCAAAGGGTGGTGTGGCAAAGGAAGGGGAGTGCTTCCATTGTAAGCAACCTGGACACTGGAAGCGCAATTGCAAGCTCTATCTTGAAGAACTTGCTAAGGAAAAGGGAAGTAAGACTTCCACTTCAGGTATTTTTGTTATAGAGGCTAACTTTTCTACTTCCTCATCTTGGGTATTGGATACTGGATGTGGATCTCACATTTGTGCAAATGTGCAGGATCTAAGTAGAAGTAGAAGATTGGCCCGAGGTGAAGTGGACCTACGTGTTGGAAATGGAGCAAGGGTTGCTGCCTTAGCCGTAGGGACTTATGTTCTCACTTTACCTAGTGGATTAGTTTTAGAATTAGACAACTGCTACTTTGTGCCTACTATTAGTAGAAATTTGATTTCTGTTTCTTGTTTGGACAAGAAAGGTTTTTCATTTATAATAAAGGACAAATGTTGTTCTATTTATTTGAATGAAATCTTTTATGGTAGTGCTCAACTTAGCAATGGGTTGTATGTTCTAGACCTCGAAGATCCAATCTATAATGTGAATACCAAGAAGGTCAGATTAAATGATTCAAACCCGACCTATCTCTGGCACTGTCGCTTGGGCCATATAAATGAGACCCGCATATCCAAGCTCCATAAGGATGGACTCTTGGACTCATTTGATTTTGAATCATATGAGACATGTGAGTCATGTTTGTTAGGCAAGATGACCAAAGCCCCATTCACAGGGCAAAGTGAAAGGGCTAATGACTTACTAGGACTCATACATAGTGATGTATGTGGCCCTATGTCTACACAAGCTAGAGGAGGTTTCCAATACTTCATTACTTTCACTGATGACTTCAGCAGATATGGCTATGTGTATCTTATGAGACACAAGTCAGAATCCTTTGAAAAGTTCAAAGAATTCAAGAATGAAGTAGAGAATCAACTCGGGAAGAGTATCAAAGTGCTTCGATCAGATCGAGGTGGAGAGTACTTGGATCGAGAATTCCTTGACTATCTGAAGGAGTGTGGTATAGTATCACAACTCACTCCACCAGGTACACCTCAATGGAATGGTGTATCTGAAAGGAGAAATCGAACTCTGTTAGACATGGTTCGCTCTATGATGAGTCAAGCTGACCTTCCAAACTCCTTTTGGGGACATGCTCTAGAGACAGCCGCTTTTACACTAAACCGAGTTCCATCTAAATCGGTTCAAAAGACACCATATGAGATATGGAGTGGGAGGCGTCCCAATTTGTCTTTTATGAAGATTTGGGGCTGTGACGCTTATGTGAAACGTCAATCCTCTGACAAACTAGGGCCCAAATCTAAAAAATGCCTTTTTGTTGGGTATCCCAAAGAAACAAAGGGTTACTATTTCTACAATCCTTCTGAGCAAAAAGTGTTTGTTGCTCGAACTGGTGTCTTTTTGGAGAAAGAGTTTATCTCTAAAGGAACTAGTGGGAGGAAAGTAGAACTTGAAGAAATTCAAGAACAACAAGGAGACATCGAACCTGAAATGGAACCTGAACAGACACCACAAGATGTTGTGGTTCAAGAGTCTGTTCCTGTAGCACAGAGCCCACGTAGGTCTGGTAGGATTCGGCGTGAGCCCGAGAGATATGAATTTCTTGTGACTCACACCAGTGATGTGATGCTCATGGATCAGGATGAGCCCACAACCTACCAACAAGCTATGTCGGGGCCTGACTCTGAGAAGTGGCTAGTGGCCATGAAATCCGAGATGGAATCCATGTATGAAAACCAAGTATGGACTTTGGTTGACCCACCTGAAGGGGTAAAACCCATAGGGTGCAAATGGGTTTTCAAGAAGAAAACTGACATGGATGGTAATGTGATTACCTTTAAGGGACGATTGGTTGCAAAAGGTTTCAAGCAAATTCATGGTATTGACTATGATGAAACTTTTTCACCAGTTGCTATGCTTAAATCCATCCGAATTTTGTTTGCTATTGCTGCACACTATGATTATGAGATATGGCAAATGGATGTCAAAA
This sequence comes from Aquilaria sinensis, assembly GCA_005392925.1. NCBI lineage: Eukaryota > Viridiplantae > Streptophyta > Magnoliopsida > Malvales > Thymelaeaceae > Aquilaria > Aquilaria sinensis. The sequence continues at coordinate 75,078 of SMDT01001541.1, read as the reverse complement.
CTGCATTCCTAAATGGAAAGCTACTTGAGGATGTGTACATGACACAACCTGAGGGTTTTGTCACTCCTGAGAATGCCAATAAAGTGTGCAAGTTGCAAAGGTCCATTTATGGACTGAAGCAAGCTTCTCGAAGTTGGAATCTTCATTTTGATGATGCAATCAAAGAGTTTGGTTTTATCAAAAATGAAGATGAACCTTGTGTCTACAAGAAGGTTAGTGGGAGCGCTATTGTCTTCTTGGTGTTGTATGTAGATGACATACTACTCATCGGGAATGACATTCCTGAGCTACAGTCTGTGAAGACTTGGCTAGGGAAATGTTTCTCTATGAAGGACTTGGGTGAAGCAGCCTATGTGTTAGGCATTAGGATCTATAGAGATAGATCTAGAAAGCTTCTTGGCCTAAGTCAAAGTACATATATTGACAAGGTGCTAAAGAGGTTTAGCATGCAAGATTCCAAGAAAGGATTCTTGCCCATGTCACATGGTATCACTCTTTCTAGATCTCAGTGTCCGAGTACACCCGAGGAGAGAGAGCACATGAGTAAGATTCCATATGCCTCAGCAATTGGATCTATCATGTATGCCATGATATGTACTCGTCCCGATGTCTCATATGCTTTGAGCATGACGAGTAGGTACCAATCGAACCCCGGTGAGAGTCACTGGACAGCTGTTAAGAACATCCTTAAGTACTTACGAAGGACTAAGGATGCATTCTTGGTCTTTGGAGGTGAAGATGAGCTCGTTGTAAGGGGTTACACCGATGCAAGCTTCCAATCCGATAAGGATGATTTTAGATCGCAATCTGGTTATGTGTTTTGTATTGGTGGTGGTGCTGTGAGCTGGAAGAGTTCAAAGCAAGAGACAGTAGCTGACTCTACAACAGAATCTGAGTACATTGCCGCCTCTGATGCTGCGAAGGAGGCAGTTTGGATCAAGAAGTTCATCACTGAACTTGGAGTGGTTCCAAGCATTGCCGACCCGATAGAGCTCTATTGTGACAACAATGGAGCAATCGCACAGGCTAAGGAACCTCGATCTCACCAGCGATCCAAACACATACTCCGACGCTATCATCTCATCAGGGAGATCATCGAGAGGGGTGATGTAAGGATATGCAGGACTTCGACAGACAGCAACATTGCTGATCCACTGACAAAGCCCCTTACGCAGCAGAAGCATGATAGCCATTCTAGGTCCATCGGTATTAGATACATGGATGATTGGCTTTTAGTGCAAGTGGGAGATTGTTAGTGTTGTGCCCAAAAGGCCAATCATGAGATGATTGTATTTTTGCACATTGAGTCATGATATTTTATTAAGGCATTAATCCAGCAATTATGTTTGTTGTTTTGTTTCTGCGTAACGTAATAAACATAATTGTAACCCTAGAATAATGATATTCTTAAACGTCCCTGGTCTAGTATTATTGTGGAGCGGGTTGCAATAATACATAATGACTAGCATATGTGGAGACTAATATGAGATATGTAGTCTACATATGGGTACAAGTTGGAGAACTTGTGTACTGGACCGACCCACCATGAGAACACTACATGGATCGTTATATGAGTGTCATAAGTGATTCTCATAGTGATCATGGTATATGTAGTCCTTCGACCTAAGATCATCAAGGTTCCCTACATGTGAGTCACATACTTTGATACTTTCCTTTGTTGCTCGTAACTGAGTGAACTTGAAGGAGGTCATTGGGTATGTCACATATCATGCGGAGGGATTTGTATGATCAAGATGGGATTTGTCCCTCCTATGTAACGGGAGTGATATCTTCGGGCCCCTTGATAGAGTGAGACTTAGAAAATGCATGGCCATGCTCGGATGAGTTGATATACGATATCAATGTCATCAGTTTAAGTTGGTCTACTCGGTAATCAAGAAACCAAAGATTGGGCTATACGAGAGTGACACATTCCATGTCTCGTGCTTAGTCTTGATATCTTGGACAAAGGGACAATGGCATATATCGGTGATGATCATAAAGGTTTAGTCGAATCATCGACAATCTTGTCACTTGGGTAGCAATGATGTGTTGCTAGACACCGCTCATTGCTTATGATCATAAATGTGATTTATGATCATTGCCAACGTGGCGAGAGCCTATTGGGTCGCACACATAGAGCTATTTGGATCATTAGAGTGCATGGGCTAATTATTTGGGTTATGGTTTCACTTTAATTTCATATTAATAATGGGCCCAATAGTTGAGCCATTATTAAGCCCGAAATTAAATCCTAATTGGATTAGGGCTTTGAAACCCATTAGGCCTGGAAGTTGAGTCTCACTATAAATACAACTTTTAGTGAGAAATTCGCAGGTCTCCTTGCCCTAGCCTCCCAAAAGGACAGCCGCACTCTTCTCTTGCAATTCCTTGGAGGACGCAAGCTAGCACTGCGTGCGCAAGAGAAACGCATCTGCCGGGACGTGGTGGAAGCGTGGTGATCCCAAGAGGCTCGTGTGGATACCATAGAGAGCCTGAACACGTCAACTGTTCAGGTTTTGTGATTCGACTCTACAGTTGAGTGAGAGATCTCAACCGAAAATTAGGTATGAAATTTTCGAACACCCGGTTTACCCCGTTTCACTTGGATCCTGGAGGGTTTCGGTTAAATTCCGCTGCGCTGTTTGGCTCCCGAAACCCAACAGAAGACCAGACAGAACTAAATCCCATCTTATCCATGACTAAGGCCAAGAAATCCGAATCAACTCGATCATAGGCCTTATTCATGTCTAGCTTGATGGCCATCTCATACTTCTTACCTATCTTTTTGGTCTTCAAGTGATGAAAAGCTTCGTGTGCCACTACAATATTATCCTGAATCAGCCTTCCCTTAATAAAAGTATTCTGGTATGGCGAGATTATGGAATTAAGGTACAGACTAATCTTATCGGCTAGCACTTTAGAAATTATCTTATAGCTGAAATTACACAAACTAATAGGCCTATAATGGGTTGTTATTTTAGGGGAATTAACTTTTGGAATAAGAACAATGGAAGTCAAATTAAGAGAAACCATGGTAGAAGAAAGCTTGGATAGCTTGAACTTTGGTTTCCCTTACCTCATTCCAGAAAAATTGGAAGAAAATACCAGGGTACTCATCAGGGCCTGGAGCTTTAAGACCTCCTATTTGGAATGTAGCCTGTTTAATCTCCTACACTGTCACCTTCATTGATAGAATTTGATTCAGATCATTATTCACAGTTCTTTTAACACAAGACAAGTCATGAGCATCCTGAGTTAGCCATTCAGCAGTAAATAGCTTATCATAAAAACTCTGAAACAATTGCATGATGTCCATCTCATTCTCAACCTAATGACCACTTTCATTTCTGATCTTTAAAATTTGATTAGCAGCCCTCCTTTGAACAGTTGAAGGTGGAAAAGCAAAGTGTTTTTATCACCCAACTTCAAGTATTGAACCCTGCTTCTCTGGTGCCAAAACATTTCTTCCCTAGACCACAGCTCTTTCAACTTTTTCTGAATGTCCTTCTCTTCTTCTTCTAAAAGATCATCAGTGTCTTGTCCTAACACCAATCTAGCAAGAAGCTTATCAATTTCCTACTTATTATTATGGAAATATCTCCTACTCCACCTTTTCAAATCCATCCCACAAACATATAACTGATCCAATAGCCTCTCTTGAGCATTTATTCCATACCCTTTTTTCCACGCCTCTAAAACCACTTCTTTACATTGGCTATTCCTTGTCCACATATGTTCAAACTTAAACTTTTTCTGGCTTTTTGGCTTCAGGCACAACAGTTTTCAGCGCAAGGGGGGAGTGATCTGAACCAACACGAGGTTGGTTAAACACCTGAGTGTTAGGAAATAGAAATCTCCAGTGGGTATTTGCTAGCCCTCTGTCAATTCTCTCTTTAATAGGTCCCTTCTATCTGTTATTAAACTAGGTGAATTTCTACCCCTTGAACCCCAAATCATGCAAACTTGCATTAATCAGAACTCATGGACAGCTAACATTTTTTTTATCATCTTTAGTCTTGCCACCCTTTTTTTCTTTTTGATATAAGACTTCATTAAAGTCACCAATGCACAACCAAGGTCTACTTTGATTATCTTAAGCCAGCTGCACCAACTCATCATGAATAATCAGCCTATCCATAAATTTTTTAGCTGCGTAAACCTAGGTAACCTTCACAACATGACCAGACTCCTCCTCAACAACGTCTGTATCAATCCAGTGTTTAGTAGCCTGGCAGATTCGTATTTGAACAAAGTTGTCCCACCACAGTGCGAGACCTCCTAATAAGCCAATAGGATCAACAGTAAAGCCAAAAGCAAAACCACATTCTTGCCTTTTCTTCTCCACAAAATCATACTTTTGCTTGCCTCCATTAGGAACAAAAATTGGGGTTTAAATTTGCCTTTGAGCCGCTTAATATTCTGAATTGTCAAGGGAGACCCCAACCCTTGACAATTCTAACTTAAAAAGAATCAAGGCGCCTTGTTGGCTTTGTATGGGTAGCCATTAAACCCTTTTGCTAGAACCAGTGGATTATGAATCTCCTGACTATTTTGATCCAGTTTCTTCTTGGGGAGCCTCCCTCTCTTCTTTTTAACAGGTATGTACTCTTGGTCAGTCTCCCTCCTTAGATAACTCCACAATGTAATGGTGTTGAGCAGTTGAATGAGAAGGGTTGGATTAAAACATTATGATAGAAGATGAAGCAATATGATCAGGGTTATTAACAGATGAAAGGGGGTTACTACGCAAAGAATGGTTAAGAGATTGAGGAATACGAAATGAGGGAAGGTGGTTAACCGCGGAATGGATGTTTAGATGGTCAACCTGGACAGGAGTAGTAGTAAAACAGGTGTTAAGTGATAGCCGAAGTGCTGTCACCCTTCAAACCCGTAGGCTCGGGCAAAGCACCACCTTCGGAAAATCGAGCATCGATCGCAAGGAACGCGAGCACCGATTTTGGAAAGAAGGGTGTCTGGCCCCTTTTACATCCGACCTCGACAATCCTTCATCACCCCTGGAAGGGGCAGTACCGACCTCGGGAACACGGCACATCGCCATTCTCGGTAAGATGACCACACCAGCTTCGGAAGGGAGAGACCCATCACCTTCAGGGAAGAACGTCCCCAAACGGGACCACCCTTGGCGAAGATATTCCCAGGTTACTGGAATGATCTCGAAAGGAAGTCCTCCTGTTCCAAAGAGCTCTCTTCTACCGAAGGGATCTCAGGAGTACGGTAGAAACAATTAAGGAGCCTCTAACACACCGTACTCGTATGTTCCCTGACACGCCACCCTAAGACACGCTCTGCCACGCCGGCCTTGTACGACCCAAGGCTCCTGGCCAGACGGCCTGCGGTCGACTAGATGCTCCCTCTCTCCCCGAAGGTACGGATCGCATCTGACCGAACATGTGTCATGATCTAGGCAGGTTGTGTCAAATGAACTTCCACTGTTTACCTCCCTATAAATATTCGGGAAGCGCCCCAAGTAAAGGGATCCGACTCCAACGGAAAAATCTCTCCGCTCTTTACTTACTTTCCATTTCCAAACGCTGACTTAGGCGTCGGAGGCTCCTCCCCGAAAAAATACTCCGGGGACCTCCTGACATTTTTTTTTCTGAGTCTTTACAGTCTTTCTCCCACCGGAGTTTCCTCACCTAGGCGTTCTCCCACCGGAAGCCCTTGTTCCAGGCTCACCATGTTGCATAATGATGATGCCGAAGGGCATCATTTGACACCGTCTGTGGGAACCCTCTCCCAGGTCGCCGTCATAGAGACTTGGCGCTCAAAAGACAGGGGGCTCTCTATTACCCACTCCGGGGTAGTCCAGTTATGGTGCCAAAACTGTGCATTTAGACTCCCAGGATTGGTAATGTTCTGTAGGCCATCAGAACACTACCCTTAGTGTGCATACCCAAGTGGCCCTCTTGGGCACTATGTAAATACATGCATATTGGTCCAACCATCACGCACATATTCACATTTCATGCACACCATGGCAGGAAAGAAGGAAAACACTAGCACAAGTCTTAGTTTTGGCTTCCACACATTAGGCAATCTTGTTAAGTTCTAGTGGCCAGCTACTGCACCTGTAACTTCCACTAATAAACTTTATCATTCTAGCCAAATAGCCCCCTGTTTTATTTGTTCCATTATCAAGTAGAGACATAGAGAAAACCAAGAAATTTTTTTTTACATCAATAGCCCACCTATGGGCCAAGTTATGGATTTTTGAAGTTGGTTACAAAATTCTGACCAAATGAACAGTAACTCAGCTAACTTTGCAACGTCATATATTTGGCTACAGGGCTCTAAATCCATAAATTCCAAAGCCCAGTTAACCCTCTAGATGTCCTCTATCTGTGGCCAAAATTTCATACCAAGATTCATTCTACACAGGGAGATATTAAACTTTAGGTCCAGAGTCGAAATTCTGGCAACTTTTGGACCATTTTGCCCATACAATTTTTCCAAACCATGCAAACACTTCATTCACATGGGGAAAGCCCTCCAAGGCTATCCCATATATGTCCATTACACATAGGAATTATATTCCCTTCCTTTTAACAACTTTATGTGGTCAAAACAGAATTTACAAGTAAGCAGCCCATCATTCACACTTAGGCAGCTTTGCACCACATCACTTACATAGCCAAAACATTACTCAAATGTTCTCATACTTGTCTCATTTTACACACACTACATCTACATGCACACATGCACTACAATATGATCTCAACTCAGCTAAATACGCACCCTAGGTTACAGAAGGTCCTGAGACACAATGGACCCCAAAAACAGGATGCTGGACAGCTGCTGCACAACACAATAAGTACCACCATTAAAAATACCAAATGTGCTCCTAAAATCACCAAACTTTCCAGATCACAACTAGACATATGGAAGTTCATGTACCTGAAATTTCAGATCAAAACTCAAACTAAAAAGGTTAGTTTGAAGGTGATCTTTCTGCTGGACCTGAAATGACAGAATTGAGGGGAGTAAGTTTCATTGAGAAACTTAGTAAGGGTAACACTTGGTTTCTTAAGGTAATGTGATCCTCATTAAAACCTGCATCCAAAGACACTAAAACACAAAAACCACAATGCATATATACAAGATATAGCAACCAAATGGCAGCAGCCAAACACAAACAACAAAACACATGAAATGCAGCAGCAACATATACCATAGGTTAGTCCATAAAACATGTAATAAACATAAATAAATCACTATGGAAGCCCTCCTCAAGCTAATGCTTGGTCTTAGGAGGATTTTAACAGTAGTTAGTACTAACTTTGGGCTCTAGAAACCCTTCTTTCTTACTGCCATCTTTAGCATGGTAACACTAAGGCCGAAACCTTGCCATGCTTCTTTTCCATTAACCCATACTTGGTTCCTAGAGCTTTTTGCTCTCTTCCAAGCATGGTCTTAGCTTCATGGATGTTTGGAAATACAGTAAACAATCCAGGAAACTTTAGAAAACTCTTATTTCTTGGCCATCTTTGTACACTTCACACATAGGTCACAAAACCTTCAATAAGTGCACTCCCCTCACTAAGCTTGGTTCATCAAGCTCATGGCTCTCTTCCAAGCTTAGCCCTTGCTCCATGGATGTTTGAAAATTACAGAAAACAACCCATGAGAGCAAGAGAACCCTTACCTTGATGGGTATGCTGAAATTGGAGCTTGATCCTAGGTGCACTCAAGCAATAGCACCAAATAGCTTCCAATTGTGCTTCCTTGACTTCAATTGCAAGTAGTTTTTTAAGTTTGAAGGTATGGTGGCTATGGAGGAAGTGTGGGGGTGGAGATGCTGCTGCGTTTTTTCTGTTGGAAGAGACCAAATGTGGGAGATAAAGTCAAGGAGAACCACTTATAAAGACTTTATTGCACAAAACACACTTAACTAGCCTTAACCAAGCTTTATGTCATTTTCCTTACTACAAGACCATGGTTTCTTAGTCTTAATTTCTTGGCCCACATTTGACTTTCTTGCCAAGCTTTGGCCAGCCATCCCTTGAGTGGGATAAGTGATTTGGCCACTTAAATGGCCTTAAATGAGCTTAAGGGCACAAAAGACACTTAACAAGCTTAACCTTGCTTTATGTCATTTTCCTTCTCATTAATTATGGTCTCTTTGTCTTAAACTCATTGGTACACATATACCCACCATTGTTGACTAAATATCAAACCTTGGCTGCCTCCCCCATGGTGGGATAACCCCAAAATTCCACCCTTAGACTTAAGTCAAAAGCTTGAACATCTTAAGGTTTACACTAGGAACATTTAGGTCCTTATTGCCTTTAGTGTTTCCTTTGTCCAAACTTGTCTTCCATGAGTAATTTGGTCCTCCAATAGCACTTTCATACCATTTTATATCCTTCCCATAACTCTCCGCCAGCTCAACACGGCCACGGGGGACTTCTGTGCCGGAGTATGATCACCCTCTGACAGTGGAGATGGGCTTCTTGCGAGACTTCCAGCGCTCCATCGTCGCTGAAGTAACTCAGCTGCTCGACCGGAGGTGGCCTCACCCTCCATTAGTCCGAAGGGCCTCCTTTTCGGCAGCACCCCAGGAGGGGAGCTCGAGGTCCACCTACCAGAGTTCCAGGAGTGAAGACTCTCTCGACACGTCTTCTATGGAGGACGCACCTCCCAGGGCGTGACCCACCAAAGAAAGGGCCCCAAAGGAGACTAGGACAGCCCGCTGGTGGAGTTCATCCCCGAACTGAAGGTCCCAGTCTCCTCGCCACTGAAGTTATTCTCCGACAAGGAGAAGAAGTTCGCCACTACCAGCGAACACCAGGCAGCAAGGGGATGCTAACACAGCTGCCCTTTTGGAGAAGATCCTTGGAATACTGGAAAAGGTTGACTGACGCTTATACAGGAGAAGAGTCGCCCTTTGTGCGGGAAGTGGTGGAGGCACCTATGCCTAGTGACTTTAGGGTGCCACGCCTAGAAACCTACGACGGGCGTAGTGACCCCCAGGCACACCTAACAAAGTACAAGCGAAGCATGGTGCTCCACAGCACGGATGACGCTACCTTTTGCAAGTGTTTTAAGGTGACCCTCTCTGGTCCAGCGACGACATGGTATAACTCCTTGGCTCATGGAACCTCGCTAAGTTTCCAGGAGCTGTCTACTGCCTTCACCCAGTAGTTCATCGGCAGCAGGCCAACAGCTAAGATGCCAATACAAATGTTCGACATAGCACAGCGAAGTGGGGAAACCATTCATGACTACATCAAAGGGTTCAACCGAGAAGCACTAAACGTGCTTGAATTTTGGCCCGAGATTCGCATGCTCGCAATGATAAGAAGACTTCGGAGGGACTCCCAGCTCTTCTATGAGTTTTCTAAGGACCCTCCGGACACTCTAGGGGAGTTCTACTGAAGGGCCAAACAGCACATGATGGCCAAAGAGCTCAGAATGGGGGGACCAAAGGTGGAACACCCTCGGCCCGAAGGACCAAGCCACCAGCCTCGGCACCCGATTGAGGTTGGAGGAAGGCCCCGAAAACAAAGGGGTAAAAGGCCAATGACATCCACTCCCCTGAACGCGACCAGGGCCAGCATTTTCATGGCCTTAGAAAGACAAGGAACTACAGTCCCAAGGCCAAAGGCCATGACCTCAGAAAATAAGAAGAACATGAAGAAGTTCTGCCAATTCCACCGAGATCATGGCCACGACACTGAAGACTGCTTCCAGTTAAGGAAGGACATCGAGTCCCTGATAAAGTAGGGCCAACTTCACCGGTACCTACGGATGCCTTCTCCAAATGGAACAAAGGAAGAACGAAAAAGGGGAGATAAGGAGGACTATGATTCTGACAGACGTCGGGACTGAAGTCCTCAGAGGAATCCGCCACCACTAGGAGGGGTTATCCAGACCATCACTACAAGGATACCCTAAGCTGAGAGGAAGAGAAAGATAAGGGAAATCTCCGTAATAGAGTATGGGAACTCGCCGAACAGGCTTGTTCGCAAAGATGGGTCCACTGTTAGATTCCCCCATGATGACCCACTCCTCGTCACGGCAAGGATAGGGAGTTGGGACGTCAAAAGAGTACTCCTGGATGACGGCTCCAACACCGACATCATCTTCTCGCACCTACTGCCTAAATTAGGCATCTCAAAAGGCGACCTCAGAACAGTTCCCCCACCTTTGGGGTTGGGCCATCCGAGCTCCCAGTCCTTGGATGCATCGATCTGCCCCTAATGTTGAAAGGGACTTCGCCCCAGAGTCTGGAGGAACTGTTCGCCTCCGTTATGACGAGATTCATTATCATTGATGTTCCCTCATCATACAATGCCATCCTCGAAAAGGCAAGCTCAAGGTAATCTCCACATCCGCCCGGATATAAAGTACTTAACGGTTACCTTCGCTACTAAAGAATGAGATGTAGAGATCTTCATTGACCAAGCCAAAGTCAAGAAGGTCTTCACCAAGGCTAGGCAAGGCTCGGCCAAGTTCCAAGTACAGACTTCAGCTATGGAAAAAGTAGTCATAACAGGTGAAGAGACCACAAGGAAGGAAACAGAAGAGTTGGAAAAAGTAGAAACAGAAGATGTAGAGCTAGTCCTCGGTCGGAACACCTGAGTAGGGAAAAAATTGGCCAAGGGTGACAAAGATAGGCTTGTATCTTTCTTGTTAATGAACAATGATCTATTCACCTACTCTCTGAAAGACATGCCTGGGGTCGACCTCAGCATAATCCACCATAGCCTCAAAGTACGCCCCGACGCAAGGCCGGTTCGGTAAAAAAAAAAAAACCTATTGACTCATAAGAAGTCCTTTGTTAAAGCTGAGGTTAAATGCCTGATTGAGGCAGGGGTAATAAGAGAGGTTAAATACCCCGAATGGCTTAGTAACGTGGTTATCGCCATAAAAGAAGGGAGTGAAAAGCTCCGAATGTGCATCAATTTTTGGAACCTAAATGATGCTTGTCCAAAAGACTCCTACCCTTTGCCAGCCATAGACCAATTGGTGGATTCAACCATCGAGTACAGTGTTCTCAGTTTCCTCGATGCCTTCAGCGGGTATCATCAGATTTGGATGAACCCCAAAAATGAAGAAAAAACCGCCTTCATCACCGAAGTTGGTACCTACTACTACGTCAGAATGCCCTTCGGGCTTAAAAATGCAGCGGCTACCTATCAGAGGTTGATGAATAAAGTGTTTGACTCTCATATCGGGAGGAACATGGAGCCATATGTTGATGATATGATAGTTAAGAGCAGAATGCCTAGTAATCATATCGATGACTTAGGCGAAACCTTCCAACGACTTCGGAACTTTGGCATTCACCTTAATCCCAAGAAGTGCGTGTTTGGAGTAAGTGCAGGTAAGTTCCTCAGGTTTATAGTGTTAGAAAGGGGAATAGACGCCAACCCTGAAAAGGTCAAAGCCCTGCTAGGCTTCCAAACACCCACAACCATTAAAGATATACAAAGGCTTACTGGAAGAATCACTTCCCTTAGTAGGTTCATTTCCAAGTATGGTGACCGATGTCGCCAAAGCACCCAGAAGTAGAGGCAACTCCGGATCCCAGGAGCACCCTTGGAACCCAAAATGTCAGAAAGCTTGGGAGGAGCTTTAAAGCTACCTAACCCGTCTACCAACACTCCGTCAACCGTAGGAAGGAGAACCTCTCATCCTCTACCTCGCCATCACTGAAAAAGCTGTGAGTTCAGTCGTAGTGAGAGAAGAGGGTGGGAGGCTGTGGCCAGTATATTATGTAAGCAAGTCCCTGCATGGCGCAGAGGTCAGGTACCCGTTTCTCGAAAAAGCCATATATGCCTTAGTGCTCGCAGGTAGAAGGCTATGGCCCTACTTCCAAGGACACCCCATCATTGTCCGAAGCAACCTACCTCTACGCAACATAATGATGAAGGTAGAGCATTCAGGAAGGCTGCCAAAATGGTGTATCGAGCTCGAAGAATATGACATCACTTACAAGCCAAGAAAGGCAATAAAAGCCCAAGCGTTGGCAGATTTGATCGTCGAAATTCCAGGAATCGAGGATGCTGAAGCTACCTCGGAAGATCTGATAAGGATTGAACCAGAGTGGAAACTCTTCATCAATGGAGCCTCAGGCACCGAACACCAAGGCGCTAGAGTGGTTCTTCAGGGGCCTGAAGACATGGAAGCCACCAAAGCCATCAAATTCGGTTTTGATGTCACCAATAACATCACTGAAGATGAAGCCCTCATAGCAAGACTAAAGCTGGCCGAGAGGGTTGGTGTAAAAAACCTTAAGGCCCACAGCGTCTCGCAGCTAGTAGTCCAGCAAATAAAAGGAGATTACGCTACCAAGGATCCAACCTTGGCAAAATACCATGACCTCGTCGAGAAACTCATTAAAGGGTTCGACTCAGTACAAATAGAAAATGTGCCTCGAAGATATAACGCTCATGCCGATACCTTGGCCAAATCCAAGGAACCCACCGAGGTGCTGAAACAACCTAGCACGGAGTTAATGTGCATAGCAACCTTGGAAGTAGGATGGAAAGATTCCATCAAAAAATACCTGACGACCTCGGCACTCCCCGAAGACCCTGCTGAGGCCACAAAGGTGCAAAAGCGCTCTGGGAGATACTTCCTCATTGGGGATGAACTATACAGACAAGGGTATGGAAGTCCCTTGCAGAGGTGCATAAGTGAAAAGAATGTCAGAACAGTCCTCGAAGAAGTTCATGAGGGGGCCTGTGGTTCCCACATAGGAACAGACGCCCTCGCCGGAGTGATACTTCGCGAAGGTTACTTTTGGCCTACCCTAAGAAAGGATGCAAGACAATTTGTACAAAAATGTGACAAGTGCCAAAGACACGCCAACATCCAGAGGTTACCTTCGGAGTTAATAACCTCAGCTAATTATCCTTGTCCCTTCGTGGTCTGGGGCATTGACCTCATCGGGTCGCTCATGACTGCAACTGGAGGAGTGAAGTTCTGCGTGGTTGCAGTGGATTACTTCACTAAATGGGTCGAGGCAGAGCCCCTGCCAACAATTTCGGTGAAGGACATACAAAAATTCATCTGGAAGAACATCATATGCCGATTTGGCATACCGAGGGTAATAATGGCTGATAATGGTACCCAGTTTACTGATAAGGGGTTTCGAGAATTTATGGCTTACCTCGACATAAAGCTACATTTCGCCCCGGTAGCTCATCCTCAGAGCAACAAACAGGTAGAGGTATCTAACAGAACCATAAAAGATGGCCTGAAAAAAAGATTGAGGGAAGCAAAGGGAAAATGGCCAGGGGAACTCCCTAGTGTACTATGGTGCTATCAGACAACACCGCGAAGGGCCACGGGTGAGACACCTTTTTCGCTTGTCTTCGGCACAGAGGCCATTATCCCTATCGAGGTAGTCTAGTCATCGGTTAGGGTACAAGTGTTCAACGAAGGAAGGAATGACCTCGGATTAAGAACTAAGCTCGACCTAATTGACGAACACAGAGAAGTGGCCGAGCTTAGGAGAAAGGCCTTCCAACAAAAAGTGGCTATGACCGCGAACTTATGCGTTAGGAAAAAAGGAATCAAAAAGGGCGACCTCGTTCTCCGAAAGCCTGAGTTTGAACCCCAAAGACTGTCTCACGGAGTACTTCGAGCAAACTGGGAGGGACCTTATCTGGTCCCTAACGAAGTTCGGAAAGGAGTCTATAAGCTCGGCAATCCTGAAGGTGGAGAACTGAAAAATACTTGGCACTCGGATGCCCTGAAAAAGTTCTACACTTAGAATCTTGTCTGGAAATTGTACAGTTAGAAAATTTTCTAAATACAGAAAATTTTCTAGAAAGGTAACTCCATCTAAGAAGTCATGCCGAACAAGGTACAAACAAGTACTTGTGAAAATAGCTTATTTCCTCCGAAGTTGGTTGAGTCATCTTCAACAAAGGGTCCATCAACCGAACACGGTTGATGAAATAAATCAAACACTGACTAAAGGTATTCGTCAAAGTTAGCATTTTCCCGAAGATAGTCAATAAAAAGAACAAAAAGTATCTTACCGAGGGTCCCAGACCGAAAGTGGTCAAGACAACCCTTGGAGACGAAAATTATTGCTTAGGGAGTTAGCCAAATTTTAAAGGGAGGAAAAATATTATTGAGAAGGCCTTATTACATGAAGGAAATTACAAGAAGAAGATTACAAAGAAAAAATAAGAAGACAAAGTGAAGCCCTAAGACATCTAAGGGACCCCGGCATCTTGAGAAGCACCGTCCCCAACATCCTTTGGCGCCGGAGGGGGGGCAAAGGGCAGGTTGAGGAACTCAATCTTCGACCAAGTCCAGTGAGGTCCCTCGAGGATGTTCAGGGCAGCCAGGAAGGAGAGGTCGAGGTTTGGATATTAGGCCAAAACTTGATGTCGAGCCAGGCAGAAGCCATCCTGGAAGCCAACCTTGGTTGCCTGGTCAGCCTTGTCCAGCTCGACCGACAGGTCTTCCACCTCGCCTTGCAGATCGGCCACCTCCTTCTCCAACTTCTTCTTCTTCTTCTTCTTCTTTGTTTCCTTCTTCAGGGCCTCGACCTCAGCCTGAAGGATGGCGTTGTCGGCGAGGGCCTTTGTCAGGATAGCGGAATCTTCTTCCTTCTCCTTTTGATAGGCCTCATTGGAAGAATTGAGCTCGACGACCTTCGTGTCGAGGTCAGACATCTTCTGGGAGAAATCCTTCAAGAGCTCCTCTTGGCCTTTTAGAAATTCCTCCCAAAGTTTGGCGACTTCCTCGTTGGTAATTCTACTCAACTCAGCGTTCTTGCTGACAGAGTTAGCACAGAACACCTTGGCCTTCTCCAAACGTTCTTCGGTCCAAGTTCGGACTGAAGATTGTTTTGCTGCCCAAGCTCTAAAGTACCCGCTATACGCCAAGAGCTGCAAAAAATAAGGAGAATAGAACACTTGGAAAAGTTGCACAAGGAAAGCTAAACTCTTAGAAAAATTGGGAGAAAGAATAAAGGGTCTAAAGGAGTACCTGGGCAGCATGATCAGCAATCCTTGTGGTAAGGATCTCCTCACTTGTGCACTCTTCGGCCGCAGACTTCAAGGAAGCCTGGGTGAGTATGCCCCTCGCCATTTGGGAGCCATTTGCTGGGAGTCTTCGAAGAACAAATTCATGTCCTCCATAACAGACCAGAAAGGTTCCCTCGGGACCTTATCCTTCGGGATATGAGAGTCCCGAAGGGCCCATTTTCGGGCATGCTCCACCATCCACGCCAAGGGCACCAATTCCTCTACAAAGTCAAGGCACAGTTCCATTAAGACACGGTTCCTTAGTTATATATCAACAAGACTGAGAACACTAAAAATTGTCTAAGGGACAAACATGGTGGCACCTTGGCGTCGTCATCGTCGGAATCCCGAACCTCCTCCACTTCGGCAGGAACGTGTTTGCCCATGCTCCTTCTGCGCTCTTCAAGTTCCTCAACAGAAGGGCCCCTTGCCGAAGAGCCTAGAAGGTCCGCAGAAGTGGTGGGACTCCGGAGGATAGAGCTGACGGCAAGCTCCGGTTGCAGGTCGGCCTGGACCTCGGGCTCCTCAACATCTTCTAGAGGTGGGGGAAGGGGGTCCTTTTTTGCCTTCTTTGCCGAAGTCGGACCAGCCCCATTTGTCTTTCGTCATTTTGGGGCCCCCTTCTTCGTCTGTTCCCCCTTTTTGGCTTGACCGAGGAAGAAGGATTTGTAGAAAGCGGCTGACTAATCACCCATCTCTGAAAAAAGCAGGAAAATATCAATGTAAGTCCAAAAGGATACTTATGCTAAAAATGGGAAAGAAACTTACTCTCAAAAAGGGCTTTGTAAGAAAGCTCCCCCTGAAGAAGCATCACCAGCCAGGACTTCTTCCCATCGGCGGCAGGAGCTGGCATGCCAAGGTCCGTCTTATGCTCCTTGAGCACCCCTAGATCCCGAAGGACCTCCTCAGTCATGAGGTCGTACTTAATGAGGAAGGGATACAAGGAGCGTGGTGGGACCTCGACATCCCAGTCGGCGACAGCCCGAATACGGCTGTCGAAGTCCTTAAACCTCGCTGCCAACTCAGGAGTTAGCAACTTTTTGGGGTCAACGACGTCTGTCACCAGCGTCCCCTGAGCCCACCTAGTCGGCATGCGCGACCATGCCTCCACCACCTTTAGGAAGAAGAACTTCCTTTGCCACCCTCGCTAACTCTCTTTAGTGCTGAAGGTGAACATATATTTTTTTCTCCCAGACCCCCGAGGTAGCATGAAATAGAAGCCACCCTTCAAGACCGGATAGAGCTTGTAGTACTGCATGAAAAAGATGAAGTGGGGTTCCACCTTGAAAACCCCACACATGCAGAGAAAGGCATTGAAGTAACAGTAGGAGTTGGGAGGAAGCTTATTCACGGCTATGCCATGTAATTGGCAAAAGTCATAAATCATCTTCGGAGGGGGAAACCGAATTTCAGCCTTTAGTTGGGCACAGAAGACAGTAACCTCATCCCTACTGTTCATAAAGCTGAAGTGACTAGGATGAGGTAGTCTGGTGGTGGCATAAGAGGGAAGAAAGAACTTGGTCATCCACTTCGGTAACTTTTCGAAAGTGGAGCAACAGGGGTGAGACATGAGAGGTTGCCAGCTCTCGAGGATGGGTTGGACGGACATAAGAGGAACAGGGGAAGACATGTTCAGCAAGAGAAAGGGACTTCATAAAGAGAGTCAAAGGACTTCGGGAAAAAAGAAAGAAGCTTCGGGGACTAGAAAAAATAGAAACCGAAACGACCAAAGGACCTTGGGAAAAGAAACCCACCAAAACGCTTGCTAAAGTTGGGATTAAAAGACGTCGTCGTAGATGGTTGCCGAAAATCGCGCCGCCGCTTGCACCGCTGCGAAAAGAAGGAAGAGAAGGAAAAGCTCAAAGACAGATGAGTGCAAGAAAAGGATAAAGGAGAGCAAATAAGGGGAAGGAAGGGTTTATATAGGCCGAACAGGGCTAGCAGAATCGTCGTCATAACTACCCTGTGAAGGTGAATTGTCACCATAATTGCCCCTCGAAGGTGAAAAGATGTGGCTGGTGTAACCGACGTGACTGCCACAAACCGTCGCGTGCCATGTGTCATCCAATGCGAGAAACTAGGATGCGCTTTTTGACACCGTGAAAACCTAGGCACGCCTATCCAAACTGACACGCCTGGTTAGGAGACACGGCGGTCCATTGACCTACAACAGAAAAAGTACAAATAAAAAGGGTGCACACCCCGAGATCGCCAGGAGATTAACCAGAGGGCAAGTGATGACGCCTCGGCTAGCAAGGCGCGCCTTCGGGTGCCGAAGTATCTCCTTGAATAGCGTCCTGCTCGGAGTCTAGCAAGGTGTCCCCGGAGAGTCTAGAGTCGAAGTCTCCACTTCGAATTTTCAAGGGGGGGCATGTGATAGCTGAAGTGCTATCACCCTTCAAACTCGTAGGCTCGGGCAAAGCACCACCCTCGAAAAGTCGGGCATCGATCGCAAGGAACGTGAGCACCGACTTCACAAAGAAGGGTGTCTGGTCCCTTTTACATCTGACCTCGGCGATCCTTCATCACCCCCGGAGGGGGCAATACCGACCTCGGGAACACGGTGCATCGCCATCCTCGGTAAGATGACCACACCAGCTTCGAAAGGGAGAGTTCCATCACCTTCAGCAGGGAAGAACGTCCCCGAATGGGACCACCCTTGGAGAAGATATTCCCAGGTTACTAGAATGATCTTAAAAGGAAGTCCTCCTGTTCCGAAGAGCTCTCTTCTACCGAAGGGATCTCAGGAGTACGGTAGAAACATTTAAGGAGCCTCTGACACACCGTACTTGTATGTTCCCCGACACGCCGCCCTGAGACACATTCTGCCACGCCGCCCTTGTACGACCTAGGCTCCTGGCCAGACGGCCTGTGGTCGGCTAGATGCTCCCCCTTCTCCCTGAAGGTATGGATCGCATCTGACCGAACATGTGTCACGATCTGGGCAGGATGTGTCAGACGAACTTCCAATGTTCACCTCCCTATAAATATTCAAGAAGCGCCCCAGGTAAAGGGATCGCACTCCAAGGGAAAAATCTCTCCACTCTTTACTTACTCTCCATTTCCACACGCTGACTTAGGCGTCGGAGGCTCCTCCCCTTTGTTTTTCTGAGTCTTTGCAGTCCTTCTCCCACCAGAGGATCTACTTTCCCAAATTTACTCCCAATATCCCATGCACTTACAACAAACTACTACATCTACATAATACTGGTTTTCAAATAAAATTGATTTAGGGCAAAAAAAATGTAAAAATAAAAATAAATTATTTTGACTTAAGTTGACTTAAATTATAACAAATGTATAGAAATGTATAATATTTCAAAACTTAGAATATCAAGCATTTCCCAAATTTTTTCTAATTATTAAATTTTATATATTTTTATTTTAGAGAATAAAAATAAAAAGTTATCATACCAACATGTTTAGGAGTCACCACCTATCAATTTTTCTAGGCTAATTGGAAGCCTTATGTGACATATGAGAGATTCTAAAATTTTTAAGTCAATTACATTAAGGGAAAACTAAGCACCCTTTAACATCCAAAAGTTGGTGCCATGGGATTCAATATGATCTTTTCCTAAATTTGTGTTTCTTTTAATACATAATCCTTAATAAAAACAATGTTTATTGATTTTATTTAATTTTTTATTTTTTATTTAAATTCCAAATCATGAATCTTCTCAAACTTACCGGATATGAAATTTATTCAAATGTCCTTGATATCTCAAAATTTTACTAAACCTACCAAAAAATTTAAAGGACATCTTGTTCAAACCATGCGTCTTATCAGACCAATCAAATTTAGAAAAATAATATGTCTAAAGATCTTATCAAATCCACTAAGAACGTTTGTTGAAATTTTTTTTTAGTATTCTATCATAATTTATCTAATTTTTTTGGTAATCACAATAAAGTAAAAGAGAGTAAGGGAAAAGGAAGTGGTTAAAAACCGAGTCCTCTATGTAGTAGACAAGGTCAACCTATGATCCATAATAATTGGAGAAAATCTATTGTAGCTATTGAGTTGTCTAACTAGTTTGACACCGTGTCTGCCTTTGGAAGGAGATTATTAGCTTCAAATGAGACATCCAACAAAGAAACATTATGCGTTTGTGCTAGTACTTGACTATCGTCAGGACAAACGCTCTTTCACCCAATCACTTCACGTTGCTTGGTCGATTGGTTAGGACCTGAACTTGCAATTTGATATTTTCCATGAACATTCACTTGCAAGTGAATTGGCTTAGTAACCGATTTGATATTTTTTTCCTTGGATGTCTTTGAAAACATGGAATGACAAGGACCAAGAGAAGCATTTGAACATGCGGAGAAAACTAAGGACTCTTCAACACTATTAGAAGGTATTATATTATCAGCAAAATTCTATAAATGTTGCTTCCTTGTGTCCTATCTTTTAGTAGGGTGTAGAGTGTCTTATAGCAATCTAGCTCCAACTTTGACCGGCATGACTCATCAACAATACCAGGATGCATGGGTTTTATCATCAAAGTCCTACAAATGTTGCTTCCTTTTTTCTTAGCTTTTAGCAGGTTGCAAAGGATTATTATGGCAATCTTTCTCCAACTTCGATTGACCAATAGGATGAGTGTGTTTTGTGAGTTTTTCTATGGTTAAAATTGTTACCCATTCCAGGGTAGTCCAGTTATGGTGCCAAAACTGTGCATTTAAACTCCTAGGTTTGGTGTGTCCTGTAGTCATCAGAACAACACCCCTAGTGTACATACTCAAGTGACCCTCTTGAGCACTATGTCAACACGCATATTTACATTTATGCACACTATGGAAGCTAAGAAGGAAAACACTAGCACAAGTCTTAGTTTTGGCTTCCACACATTAGGCAATCTTGTTAAGTTCTAGTGACCAGCTACTGCACCTATAACTTCCACTAATAAACTGTATCATTATAGCCACATACCCCCTGTTTTCTTTGTTCCATTACCAATTAGAGACTTATAGAAAACCAAGGAATTTCTTTTGACATCAATAGCCCACCTATGGACTAAGTTATGGATTTTTGAAGTTGGTTACAAAATTCTGACCAAATAAACAGTAACTCAGCCAATTTTGCAACATCATATCTTTGCCTACAGGGCTCTAAATCCAGAAATTCCAAATTTTTGTTAATCCTCTAGATGTCCTCTAAACGTGGTCAAAATTTCATATCAAGATTCATTCTACACAGGGAGATATTAAACTTTAGGTCCAGAGTCGAAATTATGGCAACTTTTGGACCATTTTGCCCATACAATTTTTCCAAACCATGCAAACACTTCATTCACAAGGCGAATACCCTCCAAGGCTATCCCATATATGTACATTACACATAGGAATTACATTCCCTTTCTTTTAACAACTTTTGTGGCCAAAACAGAATTTACAAGTAAGCAGCCCATCATTTACACTTAGCCAGCTTTGCACCACATCACTTACATAGCCAAAACATTACTCAAATGTGCACATACTTGTCTCATTTTACATACACTACATGTACATGCATACATGCACTACAATATGGTCTTAACTCAGCTAAATACGCACCCTAGGTTACAGGAGGTCCTGAGACACAATGGACTCCAAAAACAGGATGCTGGACAGCTGCTGCACAACACAGTAAGTACCACCATTAAAAATACCAAATGTGCTCCTAAAATCACCAAAATTTCCAGATCATAACTAGACATATGGAAGTTCATGTACCTGAAATTTCAGATCAAAAATCAAACCACAAAGGTTAGTTTGAAGGTGATCTTTCTGCTGGACCTGAAATGACAGAATTGAGGGGAGTAAGTTTCATTGAGAAACATAGTAAGGGTAGCACTTGGATTCAATAGGCAATGTAACCATCATTAAAACCTGCATCCAAAGACACTAAAACACAAAAACCACAATGCATATATACAAGATATAGCAACCAAATGCAGCAGCCAAACACAAACAACAAACACATGAAATGTGGCAGCAACATATACCATAGGTTAGTCCATAAAACACATAATAAACATAATCAAATCACTATGGCAGCCCTCCTCAAGCTAATGCTTGGTCTTAGGAGGATTTTAACAGTAGTTAGTACTAACTTTGGGCTCTAGAAACCCTCATTTTACTACCATCTTTGTGCACTTGACAATAGGTCACAAAACCTTCAATAAGTGCACTCCCCTCAATAAGCTTGGTTCATCAAGCTCATGGCTCTCTTCCAAGCTTAGCCATAGCTCCATGGATGTTTGAAAATACATAAAATAACCCATGAGAGCAAGAGAACCCTTTCCAAAGTGGGTAGGCCGAAAATCAAGCTTGATCCTTGAAGTATGCAAGAAATAGCTCTAGTTTGCTTCCTTTTGCCTTCAATTTCAATCAATTGCAAGTGTGAAGGTGTGGTGGCTATGGAGGAAGTATGGATGTGTTCTTGGGCTGGGGGAGGACGAAAATGAGAGAGGGAAAAATGATTTGGCCACTTAAATAGCCTTAAATGAGCTTAAGGGCACCAAAACACACTTAACAAGCTTAACCTTGCTTTATGTCATTTTCCTTCTTACTAATTATGGTTTCTTTGTCTTAAAATCATTGGTACACATGTTCCCAACATTTTTGGCTAATTATCAAGTCTTGGCTGCCTCCCCCATGGTGGGATGACCCCACAATTTCACCCTTAGGCTTAAGTCAAAAGCTTGAACACCTTAAGGTTAACACTAGGACATTTAGGTCCTTATTGCCTTTAGTGTTTCCTTTGTCCAAACTTGTCTTCCATGAGCAATTTGGTCCTCCAATAGCACTTTCAGACCATTCATATCCTTCTCATAACTCTCCAAGTCTCTTTCTTGAGAGTTTTGCAATTGAGTACCCAAATTTCTAAAACCTTACAAAAAAGTCCATAGGTTGCTTGACAAACACGCAATCCTTAGGGCTTTTCTTGGGGACCAAGTTACCAACTTGGAACACTTTTAAGGATGTGTTGATCATGCCTTTTACCCCCCACACTTCAATCACTATGTTGAGAATTACACAATATAATAGTTTTTAGCCATTATGACACTTGTAATTCTCCCATTTTGTGAGGTGGTAACAAAAATGACCTGCATCCCTACTTAAATGTGTGTGAATGTTTGCTTTTGTAAGCTATCTCATTCACATATCATATTGTTTGTGATGGAACCTTAGGAAAAGGATATTGATTTGTCCCATATAGCGACCCTTTATGCAATGCATTGCCATACTAAAGATAAATGGAATGTTTCTTCTCTTGATGAGAAACCAACAATTGCGCAGCATCTTTAGAAAAAGGAATCAAACCAACAAGCTTGTAGGCTCGAATAAATTTTTTAGAATCAATTTCCAAGGTGAACCTGTGAATGGTACTCATGCTTGTGGGAGTAACTTGTGGTGCCTCATTTTGAAGCACTTCTAATTCTTGATAAAGGGTCTAAGTCTCGCTCTTTAAGTGTACTAGTTGTTGTTACAAGGCATAAGTTTGAATTTGATACTCTTCCCTTAGTTTAGTCATCTCTTGCAGAACTTGTAAATTACGATTTTCCAGTTGCATGATGAGATGATCAACTTCATGCATGTTGGCCTCTTGCTCGCTTTGGACTTTGCCAATTGGGCTTTAAGTTCATACACATTAGCTTCCACTCGTGCAAATTTAGAGTCCCCAAGTTCATATACAAGCAACTACACATACACCAGAAAATTTCCCTTTAATAACATCATAAGCAGTGGCGTAGCTACCTTTTGCTGGTCCCCCCCGGAATTTTGGGAAAATGTAAATATGGGGTAGTAATTTGGTAATTTTGTTAAAATTTAAAGATTGAGTGTGCATTTTGCCCCCTCCCTCCCCCCCCCCCCCAAATTATGGAAAAATATAAAGATGGGGAGCAGTGAGACACACATTAAAAGTTAAGGACTGAGCATGCATTTTGCTCCCCCAAGTCTGAAATCTTGGATCCGCCACTGGTCATAAGAATATCTAGAAATGATGGTGAAGAAGGTGAACCTTTGAGCTAATCTAAGCTTCTGTTGCTGGCAAGGTTACTCATGAAGACACTCGTCTACCAAACAATTTAAATTTGCCTTAAACTGGCAGCATGGAACATCTTTAACCACATCGTTGATTGGAGAAGGAACAACCTATATTCAACGCCCCACTTCCAAACCAAGAGGGCTTACTATAGGTTTAGCTAAATCAATGCCACTAGAAAAAGGCCTAATTGTCTTCCCTTTTCCAGGGAGGAACCCTTTACAAAGTCCAAACATTTTAGGACTACAAGTAGCTAATACAGAAAGGGACAACAAAATGGCTATCTATAAAATCCTAAGGAACAGATGCAACTAAAAGCCACTAAAACTAGGAAAGATATTCAACAATAACAAGCAAACAACAACCCAAGCTAACAAGCGGCAAGCCAGAAGAAATTTCAGAACTATAATACTAGAATTTATGCAAGCTGAATTGTAGACTAAGCTAGAGAAATTCAAGAAATTATCTACCCATACCCAACTGCATGAAAAGGACCAAGACTCACAATAAATACATAACAAATAAGGCTAGAGGTGGCATACATTAGTGCGAATACAAAACAAGGTACAAGCAAAAGAAAAGACATAAGTAAGTCCCGATCCTCAAGGAATGGGGGTAGGGAGAAAACATACTTTGAGAACTAGATGGAGAAAAATTAGATTCCAAGTTAGATACACAAATACAATAGTAAAATCATAAACCTTAGAAATTGGGGGAAATTAGAAATCTAGGAGATAGAAGGAAAACAAGTGAAGAAATGAGAGCGAACTCAAGGATTGATTTATTAGATGGAAGTGAGCTATAGTTGGCGGCGAGTAGTTCCACCGCTGGTTTCACTCATTCTCACTGAACAAGGGATTTGAAGCGAAGATGACAAGCGGCTCTCAGAGATTCATTAATGAAAAAAATTGTTGCCACTCTAGTTTATTTAATTTTTTGGTAAAAATAAAGGAGAAGTAAATTAAATTGCTTTAAGAAATGGATTATTAGTCTAAAATTATAATTCTGTGTTATTAATTTTCCAAACTAATTCATGACTAAAATAAATAAACAAATAAAACTAAGATGAAAAAATAAAGAAGAAATAAATGCTCTCAGTGACTAATTTGCAACGAAATAAACCTGTAAAACTTCAATGGCGTAATTGCAAGAAAAAGGAACAAATGTGAGTTACTAAGATGATAAAACCTTAAAACAAAAGAGACTGTAATTAAAATTTAGTCAAAGGGCTCATCCGGATTGGGTTCGGATCAAATCCGGGCAAGGTTGGGCTGGTCTGCAGCAGATGGGTATCCCAACCCAGTCTCTAGTCTCTCCAATTCATGGCGGTGAAGGCGGATCGAAGATGGTGGCTAGCTTGGCTGCAGTAACGTGCAACTACCTCGGGACCACCATCGGCAATGTCTGCGGAGCTCCGGCAGATTGAATGACGATGAAGAAGCCCAGGTAGCGGCTGGGTTCATAGCGGGTTGCGGATGGGTTGACTGGATGGGTGACGGGATGGCCGAATGCAGGGACGATGATGACGGCGTCATCGCGATTTTCACCCTTTCTGTGAGGAGGATTAGGCTTTCAAATTTTATCTCTTTTTCTTCCTTCTTTTCTTCTAAAAATGATACCTATTTGAAGTAGGGGAGTTATGGATGTGATTAACAAAAAATTTT
The DNA here is from genome assembly GCA_005392925.1 of Aquilaria sinensis. NCBI lineage: Eukaryota > Viridiplantae > Streptophyta > Magnoliopsida > Malvales > Thymelaeaceae > Aquilaria > Aquilaria sinensis. Next base: position 50,362 of record SMDT01001541.1, on the reverse strand, counting down.
TAATTCAATCCAGTTTTATAAAAACAAAATTTCTTATCAAACTCTTTTCTTTTACCTAAACTTACCCCAAAAGACTTTTAGAACTCTAAATTAGTATCTAGTTAATTCCTATTTTGACCTAAAAACCTTCCAAATTCCTAAAAGTTTATAACATGAAATTGTAAAATCTAAATGCACTTGATCATATCAATTGCCTAACCTCTAAAATGACTAAAGTAACTTTAGTTATCTTAATAAATGAATAAATTGCCTCTAATTGGCCCTAAAAAATAAAAATGCTTTTCAACTAACTTTGTCAAACCTATACATAAAATTAACGTTGGTGCCAAAAACAAAAAATGAATGTTAAGAGCTACTTTCCTCACATGTCATGGAACAATATGCATGCAAAATGATGTGTTGCTTGTTACCCAAGGTTCCTAAATTCCAAAGAGTACTCAAATACCTACTTCACCAAACATGGTCCAAGAAGAAGAAATTGAGTAAAAGAGAAAGAAAGGAAGTTAGAAATAGAATCAATGATGAGAAAAATAATTGTAGAAGGAAAATTAGAAGAAAATTAATTGGAAGGGAAGAACTTGAAGCACAAATGCACTAAGGAGTTGAGAAAGAACAAGAAAGAAGAGAATTACTCAAAGCAACTTGTATTCTTGTTAATCTATGTATAAACCATAACTTACATGTCCTATTTATAGGGAAATAAAATATGGTAACCGGCCATATAAAGTTGTATTGGACTAAGAACCCTAAGCCTTCCAAAAGAAGCAAACATAGTCAAACTAGGATTTGAAAACATGATTTAAACACTCCTTGATGAATACTCATAAGTGTATTGCTATTAAAGGTTTAAATCATCATTATACATTTTGGGTATAATTAATTTCTATATTCTAATCATTTTTCCACCGGGTTACTGTTCACACATTTTTACTATTCAAATTTACTATTCACTGACTTACTGTTCATACATGTATTTCATTGTTCATATGCATATTTATTATACATACGTGGTTTACTGTTCATTAATATTAAAATATATATATTAAATAATTATTTTTTTATGTAGGTAAAAATCATCACTAGGCGGCCCTTCACAAGAAAAATCATATTTGGAGCTGTAGGCATAAGAACTGAGTGATTCCAAATTCATCTGAAAGCCAACACATAGATCTTCAACTCTGTTTCATTCCGCGAGCTAGTTTGATTGTTTTTATTGCCAAAATCTGATTATAAATGAGATCATTCGTTCTTTTGTGTGCTGAAGAGCAGTTTCGGTAGAAAAATCATAACTTGAGCTACAGATGTCCGATTTGAATGAGCAAGCTATCGATTTGAAGCTAAAGAAGACATCTACAAGTTCTATGCTTTGAGAAAGAGCTGATTTGATGTTTACAATGGTAGAAAAATTAAAGGAAGTTACAGTCCACCTTTGTTGATTTGTATTTTTCTACATTTTACTATTTTACCATTTCACCCGCCCCAAAAACTCTATAAATAGGCACATTGGGGGGGAGGATGAATTCATGCCATTTCTTAGGTCATTTCCATGTTCTTGTATCAAAGGTAGATTTTCTCCTTTGTTCTTGTTCTTGTTTTCAATACCGAAGTTCTGTCAAAGTGTTTTCTCATTCTTCTTCTTGTTCTTCCTTTGATCTTTCAATTCATGTTCATTTTCTCTTTTTATATGTTGTTTACTTTTATCATGGCTAACTAATCTTTCTTTTGCTAAGGTGAAAGGGTGAAGCTTTTCGTATAAAGGTTATGATTGATTTGAATGAATCACAACGCTAACGGTATTTTCTTCCTTAATCTATTTAACTTCCTTCCTTATTAAGTGGGAGTCTTGATTCATCATAGTCAATGATTGGCACAAAAGCTACTTGATTCCCTCTGTAGAACATGATTCTTCCGGCTATATTGGAATCTTCAGTTATTGTCGATAAAAGTTGGCATGATGGATACTTGAACCCATTAGCAAACCTTAGCGTTTTAAGATCAATGAAAGTTAATACTAACTAAATTCCCCAATTGGAACCTCCTTTATGCGTGGATCTCAATTGAGTGATAAGATGGGCTAAAATTAACCATAACTAATATACTAAAAGTGGATCCCCTAACCTTAGCTATTTTATTTGAATTTGAATTTTTAATCAACACTTGTTCACACCTTTCACGAAAACCTTCCTTATTACTTGCGACAACCTACACTTGGGTTACAACTGCTAGAGCGTAGCAAGTTTTTGGCGCCGTTACCGGAGAAGTAAAATTAGAGTACAAGTTCAATTTTTTTTCTTATTGTTCCTTTCTATTTTGTTTCATTTTTTTCAACATTTGAAAGGCTGAGCCTCCTACCTCTTCATTAATCATATGGAAGGCTAAGCCTCATACCCCTTAATTTCTGTTAATCTTATATTTCTTAATTTTTTTATTGTTAAATGGAAGGCTGAGCCTCCTATCTTTTATTTTTTTTTCATATTGCTTTTTTTTTGTTTATTTTTCTTCTTATTATTAAATGGAAGGCTGAGTCTCCTACCTAACTTGTTGTTGATATTTTTTTTTCTTGTTATTATTTTGTTAATGCTTGAAAGCTTGGTCACGTACATCAAGTGGTAGACTGATAAGAGAATCTTCATCTTCTTCAAACATGGCTGAACACATTAATAACCAAGAAGATAATCATTTTTTACATAATGACCAAGATCGGCCTAGGAAATGTAGAGAATACATGAACCCCATAAGAAATAGCACACCATCATGTCTAATTTTTCTTGCTGATGCATGTAGCTTCAATTTCAAACTAGGTATTATTCAATTTTTACCAACTTTTCATGGCTTTGATTTTGAAAATCCATACTTGCATTTGAGGGAATTTAAGGATTTCTGTAACACATATAACAACCTAAATTGTAGCATGAATACCATCAAGCTTAATTTTTTGCCTTTTTCTTTAAAAGATAAAGATAAAACTTGGCTACAGAATCTTAGGTCAGGCTCCGTTAATTCATGGGATGAACTACAACAACAATTTTAGAAAAAAAAAATTCCTGCCCACTGAACAAATTCTTTCAAAAGGCAAATCACCACTTTCACACAAAAACCAGGTAAAACTTTTTACCAGTATTGGGATAGATACAAGGATTTACTTAACACATGCCCACACCATGGTTTTGAAACTTGGAGATTAGTCTCACATTTTTATGAAGGTTTGTCACCTAGGAAAAGACAAATGGTAGAAATTATGTGCAATGGAACATTTGAGGATAAAGATCCTGATGAGGTAATGAATTATCTAGACTTACTAGCAGAAAATGCACAGAATTGGGACACCACTGGTACCTATAAGGCTCCAGGTAAGACTCAAACCCTTGCATTTAGTGGAGGTATATATCATTTTAAGGAAGATAATGACCTTAAAGTAAAGTTTGCATCTTTAGCTAGAAAAGGTTGTGGCTTTAGAAATGAAGAAAATTGGTCAATTAAAATCTGTTGAAAAATTGTTTGTCACATTTGTGAGACCAATGATCATCCCACTAGCAATTGCCCAACCTTGCCCTCTTTCAAAGAATGTCTCCATGAACAAGTCAATGCATTGAACAACTTTGAGAGACCAACCCAAAATCCATACTCGCAAACTTACAATCCTGGTTGGATGAATCATCCAAATTTCAGTTAGAGAGGTGATAATCATGCTCAATCATCACAACCACCTTTGCACACCCAACAAATTTTTCAACAATTTCAAGGGTATGCACCATATGTTCCTCCTCTTAGGAAAAATCTTAAAGAAATATTGCATTCATTCATTTTGTTGGAATTCTTGGTGCACCAAGATCCTTTTAAGGTAGGATTTGAGCTCATTGAGCTAACTCTAGCTTGAACAGCTATCTAAGGCAGCTAAAAGTAGCTCCCTTTAGCTCAAGTTAGCTTATGTCAGCTCACTGCAGCTATAAGTAGCTCAGAGTAGCTAGACTTCAGCTCAAGTCAGCTCACTTCAGCTATAAGTAGCTCAAAGTAGCTGGACTTCAGCTCAAGTTAGCTCAAGTCAGCTCAAGTCAGCTCAAGTCAGCTCACTTCAGCTTCTGGTAGCTGAGTGTAGCTGGACTTCAGTTCACTTCAGCTGAGAGCAGCTAACTCCAGCTCAAGGTCAGCTCTAGGAGCTGGACCTCAGTTCATGGTGCTTGGTTGGAGCTCAAAGGAGCTCAATGGTGCATAAGTAGCATAGTGAGCTACCTTTGTGCCAGCTCACCTTGCTTTTAGCTCAAAACCACCAAGAGACACATCTTTTGTGTAAAGGTATGTCTCTTCATCAAAAGAGATGACTATTGGCTAAAAGAACATGTCCTTTCATCCAAAGGAAGTGTTCCTTGAGTGAATAGACATGTATATTCGGCCATGGGGTGGTTGGGGTGGTTATTGCACCAAGAATGATGTCCTTTGACATCAAGAGACATGTATATTCGGCCATGAGGTGGTTGGGGTGGTTATTGCACCAAGAATGATGTCCTTCGACATCAAGAGACATGTATATTCAGCCATGGGTTGGTTATAGCACCGAGAGATGTCTCTTTACCAAAGGAACATGTCTCTTAGGCCAAAGGAAGTGTTCCTTGGCTAAAGAGACATGTATTTTCGCCACCATAGATGACCCTTGGCCAAAGGAAGTGTTCTTTGGCTTAAAGGACACCTTGCTTGGTGTAAAGGTATGCCTTTTGGTCATCTATAAATAGCCTTTAGTGGCTGACCATTTTAAGCACGAATTTGACACTTCATTTGCTCTGATACCAATTGAAGATTTCAGGATCTCATGATAACATACTCTTATGTTATCTACCCATGTATATGCCACATGCATATTTGTTCATTTGAGTTCAACATGAATAATATGTTAAAGAATTAGAATTATGCATACCTATATCCATATAGGTTATATATAGTGAGCATGATTTAGGATCATACATATGTGTATGATTTTGATAAAGGCTAATGAAGGATATGTGTATGAAGCAATGAAGGCATGTTTATGTATTTCTGATTGAATGCTATATGCATCTCTTTTGCCATATATGAGCATGTTAGAAGTTGTTTCATACACATGTTGCTTTGTTGAGTCTTGTTGTGTAAATTGAACTAAAACATGTGAATTGCATCAATGTAGATGGCTTGTAAGAATATAGTTGCAGAATTAAACCGTGACCTCAAATTGGATGGTGAAAACTATTCAATTTGGCAACAGAAGGTCAAATTCATTTTAACTGAGCAAGATACTCTTGATGTGCTCACTCAAGAGATCATGCCTCCTGCTGAGGGACAAGATAGGACTGCCTATGAGGCATTCCTAAAGAAGAACTCTATGTGTAGAGTTACTCTCCTTTCCACTATGGTGGATGAGATTATGGTGGAATTCTCCATGCTTGAGGGGGCTAAGGCCATATGGGACTCAGTCAAGGCCAAGTATGGAGATGTTTCTGTAGAGAAACAACGCTCAATGATTCTCAGGTTTGAGAATTATGTGAAGCGTGTTGATCACTCTATGAGTGCTCACTTGCGTGAGATGTCACGCATGATCCACCAACTCAAGACAGCAGGGCATGTGCTCACTGATGAGCAACAAGTGCAAGCAATAATCCGTTCCTTGCCCGATGAGGAATGGCAGTTGATGAAGGTCAACTTACGCCATAACCCTCAAATAATGTCATTTGATGACATTGCTCGTCACCTTCTCCTTGAGGCTGAAGTAATGGCCCTCAAGGACCATTCTAGGGCATATGTTGCCTCATCCTCTATCCAGAAGGGATGGAAGAAGAGTGGTGGCAAAAGAGGGCCAGGGAAGGGCAAGGGAAAAGGTCCTGCTTCCAAGAAAAAGTTCAAAAAGAAGCGGGACATAAGCAAGCTGAAGTGCTTCAACTGTGGGTATAAAGGACACTTTGCAAAGGATTGCAAGGGTCCACCCAAGGTACATACATACCCTTCTACTTCCATTGTACATGTTGTGTCATGTACATTACTAACTGAGTGCAATTCTTTGTGGATTGTAGACTCGGGAGCAACAGACCACATAGCTCGGGACAAGTCCTGGTTTGTGGCCTACAGGAAGCTCTCAAAAGGAGCTAAGCATGTTTCAGTGGGAAATGATGCTAGGCTGGAAGTAGAAGGCATAGGAACATGTAGAATTCCTATAAATATTGGATATTTGTATCTAATAGATGTATTGTATGTACCAAACATTTGTAGAAATTTGATTTCTATAAGTTGTATGTTGAAGTACAATTATTGCTTTAAATTCTTTAATAATATTGTGTCTATTATTAAAGATAATAAGATAGTATGCACTTGCTCGGTTAATAATGGGCTTTATGAGTTGAAGCCAACTGACCATTTTGTTGTAAGTCCTAGTTGTTATGTGACAGAGGTCACAAATGAAATGAGATGGCATGAGAGGTTGGGTCATATTGGTCAAGATAGAATGGACATGCTAGCCAAGAGTAGCTTGCTAGGTTCCTTGACCAAGGTTGTCCTTCCAAGTTGCCAATCATGCCTAGAGGGCAAAGCCACAAGAAAGCCTTTTGGCAAAGCAACTAGGAGAAGTGAGGCACTAAGTTTAGTTCACTCTGACCTGTGTGGGCCAATGAGGGTTGAATCCAGAAATGGATTCAAGTACTTCATCACTTTCACAGATGATTATACTCGATTCACCCACATCTACCTACTAAGAAACAAGGCAGAGGCCTTGGCATGCTTTGAGAAGTATGTGCACTTGGTTGAGAACCAAGTAGGTAAGAAGGTTAAGTCCTTGAGGACAGATAGGGGTGGAGAGTATACATCAAATGCATTCAAGGCATTTTGTGACTTGAAGGGTATTGAGAGGGAGTTCACTCTTCCTTGGACACCCCAACAGAATGGAGTGTCTGAGAGGAAGAATAGAACTCTTATGGACATGGTACGTTCCATGATGGCAAAGGCCAACTTAGACATCACTTATTGGAGTGATGCACTGCTGTGTGCAGTTCATGTCCTTAACAGAGTACCCACCAAGAATGTGAACTCTTCTCCATATGAGTTATGGAAGAAGAAAACTCCTAATCTAAGCTATTTACGTCCTTGGGGTTGTTTGGCTTATGTTCACATAACGGACCATCCTTTGGGAAAGTTGGGTCCAAGAGGGAGGAGGTGTGCCTTCCTTGGTTATGCTGAACAATCTAGGGGTTATGTGTTCTTGGATATAAGTCACAAAACTGGGAACATCTTTGATGCAAGGAATGCTAACTTTGTGGAGGATGAGTTCCCCAAAGTTGGTGAGCGTGGTGACTTAACCTCATTAAGCCAGATCCTAGATGAGGATCAACCAAGTGTCATAAGGACACCTGGGACACATGCACCTACTCTAGAGGGAGTACCTCAACCACATGGAGCAATGGCTCCAGAAATGCCTGTTGTTGTGGACCAACATGAGCAAGACCTCCAAGAGGAAGGTTTTGTTCAAGAGGGAGTTGAGGATACTCAAGAGCAAAATGTTGAGCCTCAAGAGATGGAGCATGAGTTGCCTCCATCTCAGCCTACATTGAGAAGATCAATGAGGAAATTTGGACCACCTAAAGAATGGTGGATCTTGGATAGTTAGGCAAATTTGGTTGCATCTGAGATAGATGAGCCAAGTAACATTAAGGAGGCTCTTGAGGGTGCACAAAGGGAAGAGTGGCTAAATGCAATGAAGGATGAGTTGCATTCAATGCATCTCAATGGGGTTTGGGAGCTAAGTGATCTTCCTCCAGGCCGTAAGGCAATTGGGAACAAGTGGGTTCTCAAGATCAAGGTGAACTCTGATGGAAGTATCAAAAGATAGAAGGCCCGTTTAGTGGCCAAGGGTTTTACACAGAAGGAGGGTGTTGATTTCAAAGACACCTTCTCTCTTGTTGTAAAATTCACTTCCATCAGGATATTACTTGCCATCGTGGCAAATCTGGACCTAGAGTTACATCAGATGGATGTAAAGACCGCCTTTCTCAATGGTGATTTGAGTGAGGAGATATATATGAGACAACCTGAGGGGTTTGTCCAAAAGGGTCAAGAGGACAAGGTATGTAGACTAAAGAAGTCTATCTATGGTCTTAAGCAAGCTTCAAGATAGTGGTACTTGAAGTTTCACCATGCAATCACAAGCTATGGCTTTGTGATGATGCATGAAGACCATTGTGTATACTTGTACTCTTCTGGGTCTAGTTTTGCAGTATTGACTCTATATGTAGATGATATACTGATTGCAAGTAATGGGCTTGCATTGTTAAGTACCATCAACGGATGGTTGTCTTCCACCTTTGAGATGAAGGATATGGGAGAGGCTGCCTTTATCCTAGGGGTTAAGATCCTAAGGGATAGAAGGGCAAGGCTGTTGGTCCTTTCTCAAGAGCCTTATATTGATAAGATTCTTGCAAGGTTCAACTTAACAAATGCAAAGCCCATGAGTACACCTCTTGCATATGGTTGCAAGATTGGAGAGGACTTGTGTCCTAAGACTCCAAAGGAGAAGGAAGAGATGGCTCAGGTCCCCTACCTAAGTGCCATTGGTAGCTTGATGTATGCCATGTTATGTACAAGGCCAGACATCAGCCAAGCGGTTGGACTTCTAGCAAGATATTCTTCCAACCCTAGTCTGGAGCATTGGAAGAGTGTCAAGAGGATCCTAAGGTACCTCAAGGGTACTAAGGATTATTGGCTTTGTTACCAAGGTAAAGACCTTGGTTTACGTGGCTATTCTGATGCTGATTGGGGAGGAGATAGAGACTCCAGCAAGTCTACATCTGGTTATCTTTTCATGCTAAATGGTGGGGCTACTACTTGGTGTAGTAAGAAGCAAACTTGTACAGCATTGTCCACAATGGAGGCTGAATTTGTTTCATGTGCCTCAGCTGTACAAGAAGCCCTTTGGCTAGGTTATTTCCTTAAAAATTTGGAGTCCAGGGTTTCTATTGAGAAACCTATTACTATCTACAGTGATAGTATGGCAGCCATGGCTTATACCAAGGACCCCAAATACCATGGAAAGACCAAGCACATTAGCATGAAATATAACTTTGTGCGGGATGCAATTGAAGAGGGTGAAGTTAGGATTGAGTACATTTCTACAGACCTGATGGTGGCAGATCCTCTCACTAAGCCATTGCCACCACTTGTATTTGCTCGACATGTTAGAGCAATGGGTCTTAGAAGATTGTAAATGTTGGATGTACTTCACCTCTTTGGTGTCACACATGTTATGTATTTTATGAAATACTCAGTTCAATTTTATGAATCACAACGAACAAATGAACATGTCAAACATAGGCAGAGGATGACTTTCTCACACAAGTCATCCGCCCTTGATCTTTGTGTAAGATTAAGGATGAGACTGGCTAAAGACTTAAATGAAACTTAAGTGAATGATACATTTAAGTGGGAGTCATGCTCCAACACATGACACTTTAGCTTTTATGGTCGCCTTGATTATGAGTAATCAAGATTCAATGCTTTGGTGCATTCAGTTTGTATGACCATTCATACATCCTAGCCTATGTTAGATGTAAGCTAGGGCTTACATGGAGAAATTTCATGGTTATTGACATGTCCTCCTTTTATGTGTTAAGAGGAGTACACTTCATGGTGTTTTAAGAGGGAGAAATGACACACTCCTCAATTGGAATGGAGATCACTCCAAGTGGGAGTGACATGAGTAAAACACCTTAGAAGTGTATTATGGAACTTTAATGGATGTGTTTCCAAGTGTTCCATGACCATGAAATACGACCAGAGAAGAATTTAAGCAAGTTGTCTCTGTTCTTGCTTAGTGTGAGATTCTTCGAATCAGACTCTTAGTGACTATGGCTTGCTATTAGGAAGTTGAGTTAATTATGATTACTTTGATTGGTTGTCGAAGGTCTTAGAGAAATGAGACTGGAGTATCCTCCTTTTGGGTAATCATGTTAACTCATTGACCTAAGTAGTTGAAGCTAAAAGGAAAGACATTAAGATGATACACGTTCACTAAATTCAATCTTGGGCCCACATATTACTGTGAGTAGTATGCTAGATTGAATGACAAGTGATTGAAATGAGTACTCAATGCTTAATACAATCATGGATTTCAAGGAGTTGAAATTCTAAGAAAGAGACTGATTGTGATTAAGAAGTGTACCATATGTCTGGGGTCTGAAAGGCATAACTTGATGTGTTCAAGCAAGCTTGATGTGTTTAAGCAACACACTTGAATTTGATGTGTTCAAAGGAAAGTTTGAAGAAGTTCAAACTATGAGGAGAGGACAATCTTCTATTGAGAGTCTAACAACCTCAATGGAAGAGACTTAGTGTGTGTGCCTGAGGTCGCACCCACAACTCTATATATGTAGAAGTGTTTGGATTATTTCGGCTATAAGGATTAAGGAGTTTGTTTTGAGTGGGAGCTGGAACTTTAAAAGCATCTTAGTGTGAGTGGGAGTTTGTTGGAATTCTTGGCGCACCAAGATCCTTTTAAGGTAGGATTTGAGCTCATTGAGCTAACTCTAGCTTGAACAGCTATCTAAGGCAGCTAGAAGTAGCTCCCTTTAGCTCAAGTCAGCTCACTTAAGCTATAGCTCACTTAAGCTAGCTGGACTTCAGCTAAAGTAGCTCAGTTTAGCTCAAGTTAGCTCATGTTAGCTCACTTCAGCTATAAGTAGCTCAATGTAGCTGGACTTCAGCTCAAGTCAGCTCACTTCAGCTAAGTAGCTCAGCTGGACTTCAGCTCAAGTAGCTCACTTCAGCTCAAGTAGCTCAAAGTAGCTGGACTTCAGCTCAAGTCAGCTCACTTCAGCTATAAGTAGCTCAAAGTAGCTGGACTTCAGCTCAAGTTAGCTCAAGTCAGCTCAAGTCAGCTCAAGTCAGCTCACTTCAGCTTCTGGTAGCTGAGTGTAGCTGGACTTCAGTTCACTTCAGCTGAGAGCAGCTAACTCCAGCTCAAGGTCAGCTCTAGGAGCTGGACCTCAGTTCATGGTGCTTGGTTGGAGCTCAAAGGAGCTCAATGGTGCATAAGTAGCATAGTGAGCTAGCTTTGTGCCAGCTCACCTTGCTTTTAGCTCAAAACCACCAAGAGACACATCTTTTGTGTAAAGGTATGTCTCTTCATCAAAAGAGATGACTATTGGCTAAAAGAACATGTCCTTTCATCCAAAGGAAGTGTTCCTTGAGTGAATAGACATGTATATTCGGCCATGAGGTAGTTATGGGGTGGTTATAGCACCAAGAATGATGTCCTTTGACCTCAAGAGACATGTATATTCGGCCATGGGGTGGTTGGGGTGGTTATTGCACCAAGAGTGATGTCCTTTGGCCAAGGGACATGTATTTTCGGCCATGAGGTAGAACACCAAGAGACATTGGGGTGGTTATTGCACCAAGAAAGTGTCTCTTGGCCAAAAGACATGTATATTCGGCCAAAGGAAAGAGTGTTCCTTGGCACCAAGAATGATGTTTTGAAAAGAGACATGTATCCTTCGGCCATGGGTAAGGACAAGTATGTTCCCAAAGGGACATGCCAAAGGAAGTGTTCCTTGGCTAAAAGACATGTATTTTCGCCACCATAGATGACCCTTGGCCAAAGGAAGTGTTCTTTGGCTTAAAAGGACACCTTTCTTGGTGTAAAGGTGTGCCTTTTGGTCATCTATAAATAGCCTTTAGTGGCTGGCCATTTTAAGCACGAATTTGGCACTCCATTTGCTCCATTTTCTTGAGAGAAAATTATTCTCCTCCTATTTCCTTTAGAGGCCGAAATATTAAACACTTTTTGAGAGCATTGTGGGTGGATTTACATAGAGATTGTTCATCTCTATTTCAAGCTTCAAGGTGCTCCTCTAAGATCAAGTTCTCCCTCAAGTTTTCGCCAAAGATAACCAAGAAGAAAGGTGCACATCTTTTCTTGGTTTAGTAGCATGTTAGGTTTCATTTCTTATGTATGTTCTTAGTAGCATGCTAGGATTTATTTAACACAACATGTATGTGATCTTGACATGCTATATAACATGTTATACATGCCTATATTCATGTTGAACTCAAATGAACAAATATGCATGTGGCATATATATGCGTAGATAACATAAAAGTATGTTATCATAAGATCCTGAAAATCTTCACATTGAGAAGCAAGAGTCCATCAATGCTCAAACAAGTCAAATCATAATTGATTTAAAAGATACTTTTGCAAAATTTGCATCTGCACTCAGCATTCAGGAGAAAGGAAAATTTCCTTCTCATCCACAACCAAATCCCAGAGGTCAAACTATGGATCAAGTGAAGTCAATTATTACACTCCGCAGTGGTAAGGTTATTGAAAAATCCATTCCTAATTCTTGTGAAGAAGATGATGAGTCGACTTTTAAGAGTAAAAAAGGGGTTGAACCTATACCAAGCGAAGCAAAGAAAAAATTGAATCTCCACCAGCACCTCCATTTCCTAGGCATTAACAGTTCCTAAGAAGGTGAATAAGAATCCTGAAATTCTTGATATCTTCAAGCAGGTAAAGATCAATATCCCATTATTGGATGTGATTAAACAGGTACCTTGTTATGCCAAATTTTTAAAGGATTTGTGCATTGTTAAAAGAAAACTGAATGTGAAAAAGAAAGACTTCTTGGCCGAGTAGGTAAGTTCTGTTATTCAAAATAATATTGCTTTGAAATACAATGATCCTGGCTATCCAACAATCTCATGTTTTATTGGAGAACATAAAATTGAGCAAACATTACTTGATCTTGGGGCTTGTGTAAACTTACTTCCATATTCAGTTTATTAAAAACTAAATTTGGGTGAGTTAAAACCAACCGAAATAACTCTTTTACTTGCTGACAGATCAGTGAAAGTACCAAGAGGAGTTGTTAAGGATGTGTTAGTCCAAGTTGATAAATTCATTTATCCTATGGATTTTATTATTTTGGACACACCACCAATGGAAATCAAGAATTCAATACCTGTTATCTTGGGATGTCCATTTTTAGCAACCTTTAATGCTTTGATTAATTGCAGGAATAGATTGATGAAGCTAACATTTGGGAATATGACATTGGAGTTAAATATTTTTAACTTGCTTAAGCAGCCACTTAAAAAGAAGATGAAAGTGAGGAACTTTGCCTCATTGACACTATTGGGAAAAACCATATCGAAGAAGGGAGTATCTCTGATCCTCTAAAAAATTTTATGGTTAATTCATTTGAATCGATTATACAAATAGATCAAGATACATCTAACATATGTTCATTGCTTGATTCTTCACAGGTGAAAAAAGCATGTTGGAAACCGAAAATTGAAAAGCAAAATAAAATTCACACAATTGAGTTGAAGATTTTACCCAAACAATTGAAGTACCTAATATCAGAGAAAGATGCTAAATCAAAGCTGATACGCTAGATCATGTTGCTCCAAGAATTCAACATTGTGATCAAGAATGGCACTAAAAATATTGTCACTGACTGTTTGTCAAGACTGACAACGAATTCAACAATTGAGGCTGCACTTATAAATTATTGTTTTCCTGACAAATTTCTATTTTCTATCACTATAGTACCTTGGTTTGCTAATATTATCAATTTTTTTGTGACAAGATGGATACCAGCTCAATGGAGTATCCAAGATAAGAAGAAATTTCTACATAGGGTGAAAATTTTTTATTGGGATGACTCTTATCTTTTCAAATACTGTCTTGACCAGATATTTACGAGATGCATACCTATGGATAAGGTAAAAAGTGTCATTAAATTTTCTCAATTTGAAATGTGCGAAAGGCATTTTTTGTCAAAGAAAACAGCTATAAAGATTTTGCAGTTTGGATTTCACTGGCCCTCTTTGTTTAAAGACGCACATGCATTCTGCAAAGCCTTTGAAAATTTTAAAAATTTGGATCCAATGCTTCCTGGTTAAGTGGCGGATACGGTACTTTGTGGCTCTCAAGTCAGTTATCTTAGTTTCCCATAATAACTAATTTCTTTCTTTCCTCTCTCAATTTTTTCTCATCAATGGATAATGTTCTTTCTACTTTACGAAAATACTTTCCCTCTCTCCCAATAAATGTTCTTAAAATGATTTATCAAGCCCGATGTGAAAGATTCAGAGTTTTTATGTACAAAGGCATTCTTGAAGAAGTGCGTTGGTTAATTGAAGCTAAGGTCCGTTTCGCTGGTGAAGTTCTAGATGCATTTGTGCCCCGCATGCTTGGTTTAGGCAAAAGCTCTTATGCCAAAAAGCGAAGAGCAAAAAGGTTATGTGTCTGTCACAATTATGGTCAATGGAATTGTGATACTAAATGTTGTTCTTTAGGGATGATGTCTGATAATCGAGAAGATAAAAGAAAATTCATTAAAAATGGCATGCGTAAGGAATCTTTGGATGATATCCGATTGACTCTTGAAATGCATTCTTGTGGAATAGTGCAACATGAAATTCTTGGTTTGTGGAGGGCTTTTCATAAAGAATGAAAGCGTTACAGTCTTAGGAATCTAACTTTAAATGACCCTGTTTTCCAGTTTGTAAGAAAACTAGATGGGAAGCATATCCCCGACTCATAGAAGGCATTGAAGCCGTTACTGGGCGTAAAACCAGTGGAGGAAGTGAGCCACAATCACAACTACTGTACATTAAGGTCATTTCATTTTTGTTATTTTTTTCTTTACATGCTATCAATCCTTAATAAGTGATGAAGCACTGTGGAAAAGAGCAATCAAACTTGTGGATCTATTTATCTTGTCTTTTAGTTGTATTATCAGCATTTTCTTTATTTTGGTTTAAGTTATTTCAGGTTTTTCATTTTCAATAACTACCATTTCAGGTAATTTCTTCTTCGCTTTTCTTTTCTATGTTTTGACATTGGGGACAATGTTTTAATCTAGTTGGGATGAGGGATAATTGATATTTGATTTTTTTTTTAGTTTAGTTTCTCTCATGCTGATATTAAAACCATTAGACAAAGCACTTAGTTTATGATAGATGAGTAAAGAGTACTTTTTTACTCTTGAGATGCATCCTATTGTATGTGACATGCATAACATTTTTTTTCTTGCAAGCATAAATAGGTCCATGTATGAACATTTAGCATGAATTTAGGTTGTTTGTTTGCATTTAGGAACCCAACTCATAGAAATATCATCATTAGATGTATACCTTGTAAATTTGAAATGGTTGTTAACTATTAAAAGCAGTTAAAGTATGTTGCTTGTTACCTAAGGAAAATAAATAACCTGTGAGCACTTTTGAGCCTTTAGTGTTTATTAGGATGTGTGAATTTCTTTGTTGAAAGTGCTTACTTTATGTTTTGAGCTAGACCTTGCTTGGATGAGTGGTCTTAAGAACCCATGCAACCTCACTTCTTGCATGTAAATTTAAGGAAGAAGATGGCATTTTAGGGCTAACCACTTACCAAAAAGCTAACCTTGTACATTATCCCTTAGTGAGCCCCATTGAGCCTCATAGCTATATTTTTTGTTTGAACCCTATATGTTTAACCACTTTCACTTCATTTTGATCATTTAATGTCCTTGGAACTAGTGATACTTATGTGATTATGGGCTTAGAGAATTAAAATGAATCTATTGTTTTTGGTAAAACAAAGAATAAATGTGATGTATACTTTAGAATATGTTGGGTTACCTCGTGCTTAAATTGTGATAGTAGAAATTTTTGGGGTGAATTGAGCTTGAATAATAAAAATTAACTGTGGTTGAGTTTTAAACAAATGTTGATTTGTTATTTATAATAGAAAAAGGCAAAAGCGAGACCATAAGAAAAAACCCTCGTAAAATAACGTTAAAAAAATATAAAAAAAACTCTTTCGTTTCATAATACTTGGCCTCTTTTTCTTTTATGAAAGTCTAAAAAAAACTGTTCTCTTTCCCTTTTAAATAAAATTATATATGCTCATACCCATATGAATCCATACTAAAGTAAAGATGAAAGACATCTTCTTTTATATTTTTCTGATAGATAAATATATAACCATGGGAGATAATTTTGAAAAAAAAAACTCAACTTTTGTTACGGCCCTTCTAGTGGGAAGCATGTTTGAGGAAGGTAAAGTGTTCTAAATTAAGTTTAGAACCTTAATTCAAGTTTACATAGCAAGAATAGAGAAGTTTAGCAAAGTTCACTAAGTTCTGAGAAAAATACAGCACTGAATGAAGTTCAGGGGTAAAATGGTAATTTTGCATCCTGAATAGCCGGGACGAGTCCTGAGTGTTTTAAAATGAATTTTTATAACTTAACTTTCAACCTTAACTCAAACTTAAAGAATAGACAAGAATTTAACCAAGAATGACTAAGTTACAAAGATGGGGGGCTTAATTGCATTAAACTTGAAACCTTGGTGACCTTGATGCTAAGTAAGGGTTTAAGAAGGGAAAGAGAAGGGGGAGGCTTCCATAACCACGTTTTCATCCTTCCCTCACTCATTTCTCTCTCAAATTAAGCTTGGGATCAACTGATTTTGGTATCAATAGGTGCAATTCAAGGTGTATAAGCTTGGAGGAGCCAATTTCAAGCTTGAAACCATGATTTTGAAGCTTGGAAAGGTGTTTTTCCACATCCTCTATTTTTGAACGAGGTAAGAAATGTGTTCTTTATTGAATTCATGTTTATTAGTTAGTTTGAAGCTTGGGGTTTGGTTAGAGAATGAAGTTTTAGTGATTAGTGCTTTGTTTTTGGATTGGAATTGGTGTAGAACTTTGGTGAGCTTTGTTGGTTGAAAGGGAGCTTGATTCTTGTGTGTTACTTGGAGTTATGGTAAGGGAGATATGTTTTCAAGTTTATTTAACGCCATTAGCTTGAGTTTGCTTGAAGAATTCGAGTGGTTTTAGCTATGGCATTAGTTAAAAGTTTTGGTTGAATTATGGTGGACTAGAGGAATTGGGAGGATTGGATTGATGTTACAAGACATCATAGCTTAGCTTGTGATAGTTGGTTATGTTCTATGCAACATGTTCTATGTGTGTATGAAATTTGGAGGCATTCTATGCATGTTTGGTATGTGTAGGAATCGTCCAAAGTTCATAGCAGCAAAATGCGCCAAATTCTGCATTTCTGCAAATTGGCGACGCGTCGCCATTTACAGGTCGACACCAGTGACGCATCGCCAATCCAGCGAAATGTCACCGAACGTTACCAACTATGGAGGCGCGTCGCCACAGACAAAAATGGTGAATTTTTCACATTTTGCTAGCTTGATCTAAATGAGACCTAAGGGGGTTTTTAGCGTGCCTAGGGGTCTAAGGATTTCGGGGGTACTTCGAGACTTCCGAAAGTCCCACAAAATATAAGAGTTTCCTTGAGTTTTGTAGAGTTTTGAGGTTGCTTGTGCAACAAGTAAGGAAACTATGTTGCAAATGAGCATAACTAGCTACCACTAGCTTAGGTGAGAGGTTTAGTGTCAGGACCATCTTTTCAGTGCTTGGCTAAGGCCAAGAAGAGAAGGATGAGAACATACAAAATAAATTGAGAGGGACTTAATTGAACATTGTCTTGGTGATGAGAATGCAAGACTATGAAAACTATGTGCTTTAATGAAACGTATAAAAGTTCTATGTGAACTATGTCATGAAATAAAGTTCTAGTACCAAATTGGACTAGTAACTAGTGACTAGCATGAAACTATGCAATTCTATGGGCAAAATTGCACATAAATGGAAGACTATGTATGGTATGGCAAGAAATGAAGTTGGAGGACTCAATTGAAAACTTGAACTAGTGCTGCAATTGAAGCTGCAAACCAGAATTGGACAAAACTAGCCATGCAAACTTGACAGAGGGCTAAGTGGGCATTAGCCCATTTTCATGAATAAAATAAGGTGGCCAGCCATGCATATGTATATTAAATGGAAGGATTTGCTAGTGGGATGAATATTATATTGGGTTTCTTGGAGAAGGAAACTATAGTTTATTATGTTGGTGGAAGGTTGCAATATAATAATGCCATGGTGGAAGGGTTTGCATTAGTTTAATGGGAAAATTGGAAGCAACATCCAGCCATGCATGATATATATATATTCTATGGAGTTTTTGCAAAATGGGATGATTATTATATGGGATCTTTGGGAAAAGAAAAGAGTTGTTTAATGGGAAGGCATTATAATATGGTGTTGGTGGAGGAATTAGGCCAATTTGGTGGACTTTTAGTCCAAGGGCCAGCCATACATATACATATTTAATGGGGAAGTTGGCTAGTGGAGCAATAAACAATTGGGTTTTGCTAGTGGAAGGATTAAAATAAGGAGTTAGTGGAGGAAAGATAACAATTGTTTAAGGGGAAGAATAGTTTATTGTTGTTGGTGGAAGGAATGTTGAATTGTTTAATGGGCAATTGTGAATTGTTGGCCGGCCATCCTTAAAAAAGTTGGACATTCCTTGGACTTGGCATTTTCCTGCATTTTGAGAGCTAGAGAGAGAGCTTGGCCGAAACCTTCATGTTCTTCCATGTTCTTCATGAGTTCTTGGCTTGTTCTTGAACTTTATTGCTCTAAATCACCAAAATCTTGAGAGTTCTTGTGAGTTTATGGTTTAAACCTTGAAGGGCTACCATTTTACATGAAGTATCAAGTTTGATAGTGAAGAATCCAGCCATGGCCGAATGGTTCAAGAGGAGTTTTTGGTGTTTTCTTGAAGCTTAAGCAAGGAGAGAAGCATGCATGTGATGTTTGTGAAGTTGAGCTCAAAGTGAAGGAAGAAAACCTTGAATCTTGAGGTAAACTCAAGTACACTTGGATTTCTTGGTATATTTCCATGAACAAGTGTTTATGTTGGCTAATTAATGGTTGTTTTGTGTTAGAAAACCTTGGTTTGGAAGTTGAAAGCTTGGAACTCAAAGAACACATCATGGCCGAATTTGTGCATGTGTGTTTCTTGGTGAGTAATGGTATTCTTAGCCTTGGATTAGTGTTTTAATAAGTATACATATATGATATGTGTAACTCATGAACATTTTTGAATATGGCCGAATATGAAGGGCTTGAAGGACTAAGGATTTTGAGCTTGAATTGAAGAAATCAAGCTTGTGTTGGAGCATTTGAGCTAAGACACCATTGTTATGGAAGTTTGAGCTTTGTTGGTGAAGAAACAAGTGTTGGCCGAATATACTCAAGCATTATTTGAGGGTAAGGATCCATGGTCTACTTGATTTCTTGGTACATTTTCCATGACAAGTAGATAGAGCTACTATTTGATGGTCAAGTTAAACTATATGATTTTAGTATGCTTGAAGGGCATTGTTGAACTAATGGTTCAATGGGTTGATTAGCTAATCAATAATGGCAAGTGTTAGAGTTCTTGGTGGGTTTGGCCAATCCATCAAGTAACTTGAGAGCTCAAGGGGAATGGAGATGAAATGATGAAGACTTGTGTGCCAAGGCACATGGACACTTGCTGGGGCTTTATGGCCGAATGGTTTTATGGGTTGTGTGTGTGTGTTTGTGTGCTTTTGGTGCTTGTTTGTGCATGCTAACCCATTATTATGTGATTATTTATGTAATGCCCTGAAAATCCCGAGTATTTATGCCTCGGATTATGGAGATAAAAATGGCTCAGAAAATTTTTCAAAAAAGGAATAGAGCTCATTGAGCTCGGGAACATTATTTAGGTGAGGAATTGAGTTTGTGTGAGTGTTGGACACCCTTGAAATTAAGCTTGGCTTAGGCCAAGAATATTAGTGATGAAATGGTGGAATTTAAAGTTAAGAAACTCAATTGCATAAAGGGATTTTTAGTGGTTGGGCTCAATTGCCCAAAATCAAAAATATGGAGGACTAAAGGGGGAATTAGGCCATTTTAATGGCCTAAGATGCTATGGCCGGCCATTCCCCTCCATTTTTCTATATTTTATGTCACCTCCCTCCAAATCCCATTATTTTAATCCACCTCCCACCCTTAGTCATCACCTTGGATTCTTTCTTAACCTACTTTTGACTATTTCTACCAAACTTACCCAAAAGTCTTCCAATTAGTCTTCTTTTCTTTTAATCTTGTCTCCCACTCATTCCAAGCACATTATTCACTTCATTTACCTCCTTATGGCTGGCCACTCTTGCTCACCATTCATTATTATCTTCTCTCACACTTAAACACTCAAAACACACTCCAAACTCTCTCTTTCTCTGATCAAAATTTGGCCATGTTCTTTCCTTAAGCTTCTAACTCTTTCTTCTCCTCTAAAATTCGTCCATGATATATTATTGTCAGCCATGAAGTTCAACCAAGTTTTCTTGATATTCTTAAGCTTGCAAAGCCATCCAAAGCAAGAAATCAAGTGAGATATCGAAGAAAAATCAAGTAGAAATTCCAGCCATGCTACCATTTTGAAGAAATTCGGCCAAGTTCATGTTTGAACTTTCTGGAAGATAAACCAAGTATTCTTGGTGTTTATGAAGTGTTAGAAGCCTACAAAGCAAAGATCAACTGAAGGTTTCCAAGTAAAGAAGAAAATTCAGCCAAGTATGTTCTTGGCATTTTGAAGCTTTAAACCAAGTGTTCTTGGTACTTTTGAGCTTTTATGGTCATCCTAAGTAAGAAAAACAAGTAAAGGATGGATGAAAGGCAAGGGTATAAATTTGGCCAAGCCTTTATTTTGGCATTAGTGAGCTTAAACCAAGTGTTCTTGGTACTAAACAAGCTCTTATGGATGTTCTAGGAAAGAACCAAAAACATGGATGTAAAATGAAGAAGTTTTGTAAGTTAAAGGATTCGGCCATGTTATTGTTTTGTATGTTTGTAAGTTAGCCAAGTGTTCTTGGCAATTATGGGTTCCTAGAGATATATGGAACTAAGATAAGAAGGAAGAATAAACCATAAATTTGGCCAAGGATTCATTTTGAATTCTTTAAGTTAAAACCAAGTGTTCTTGGTATATGTAAGTTTCTATGAACATATGAGCTTGAAAATTAAGAGAAATGTTAAGCCATAAATTCGGCCATGTGATTATGGAGAAATTGCATGGGCTTGAACACTTGTTCATGGTGTTATTGGGCTCCTAAGTTAATTTGGGCCTAAGTGGCTAATTTGGGCCTATGTGGCTCCTAAGTTAATTTGGGCCTATGTGGCTCCTAAGTTCATTTGGGCCTATGTGGCTCCTAAGTTCATTTGGGCCTAAATACAAGAAAGGCTAATTTGGGCCTAAATACAAGAAAGGTTAATTTGGGCCTAAATACAAAGAAGGGCTAAATTGGGCCTTACCTCCTTAAGTTGAGGTTATGTCCATTAAGGAAAAGACAAGTTCTAACAAACAACAAAGCAAGGAAAGGCAAAGGAATTAAGCAACAAGAGGTTACAAAATTTATGGTAAGGATTTCCTATACTCACTTTGTTCCATGATTTTGTTAGTGAGTATTTGGGCCCCTAGGTGATGGTCAAAGAACCATGTGATCCTAGGAGTGCATAAGAGGGCTAAGTTGTTTTATTGCTTCAGCAATTCTGTGTGAGGATTTCTCATACTCACTTTGTGAGTATTCGGGCACATAGTGCTAAGTAGGCTAAGTATAGTTGCTTCGGCAACTCTGTTTACTCATGAGTTCTGTGCAAGCATTACAGATAGGAATTGAGTTTGGCCAACTTGATTCCCAAGCTAAGGAGCGCTCAGTACGGTATAAGATAAAGAAAGGTCGACCAGAATTGTGTGTAATGTTCATGCTTGCTCTGCCCATCTGAAATGGTGTTAAGTGGTGTGTGTGTTTGTGTGCTTCTCTGTTTTGATTGTGCATGCTAACCCCCGATTATGAATATTATTGTTATATGTATGTATCTTGTGTTTTCTTTGTCTTTGTGTTTTCTTTGCAGGACTATGGAATAATTGCCATTACGTTCTTGGCATAAGATAGGCTTTGGAAGCCATATGTTAGGCCTTGGAGGCCATAAGTTGGCTTTGAAAGCCATAAGAAATACCTCACTAAGTTAGGCATTGGATGACACCGGATTCCTTATTGAGTTTTATAACTCACTCACCCTACTCTACTTTTGTAGGAAAAGGATTGCTTAAAAGATCAAGCTAAGATTATTGGAATACTCTTTTTGTTGTGTTAAGGGTTGGGTATGTGTACGGTGTTGCTAAAAAATATTCATATATATATTCTAAGTGACTCTTATGGTATAGATTGCTTCTGAGTCAAGCTAATGGTGTGGACTTCCTTGTGCAGGTTTATGGAGTCTAGAAGTTTGTGGGAACAAGGTCTATTAAGGTGGAATGTGTTCCATGATAATATGAATTGATTGCCATGTATCATGCTTTTGGATATCCTGGCTAAGTTTTGAGTAATTTCGTTTACTTTCAGTATAACACCATTTTTTATGACTTGTAAATATGAACTCACGGACTATGGTATGTTTTTGGTATGCTTGGTGATTTTACCATGTGCTTGGCATGTGCTAAGAATAATATGTAAGTATGTGAAGTGATGCCTATAATATTGTGTGCACAAATGGAGAAAATATTGGAAGAGGCTTATGTTTGGCTATGTGCTATGGAATGAAGTATGCATGTTTTTAAGGCATTTAAAAGCATGCAAGACATGAGTACATAAACAAGTTTTCAAAATATGGATATGGTGTTTTGGTTGCCATGCATGTACTTGGCTAAGTAAGATAAAGATCATGAAATGAACACTAAAATTCCACATAGGTACTAGCTTGATTCTGAGAGCACCCAAAATTCACCTTTATTAAATAAGAACTTAACGAGCTAGTACTGGTAAGTATCCTGGGGTCGTGCACGTATGCTTTGATAAGAATTATTAAATGCCCCTTCTGTATGAAAATTTCCGCTGCGTGTTTAAGTAATCGGGCCCGAATGGGCCAGGGGCAAGTTTGGGAATGACAATTTATGTAATATATCTTGCTGCCAATATTTGTATACCATGTGTTTTCCATGTTTTCTTGTCTTTGGATGTAGGTACAAGCTTATTTAAGGAGGTTAAGCTAATGCATAGCTTAATAGACCTTATATGGTCGTAGTGGATCCTTACTGAGTTGTAAAACTCACTGCCCTTATTGTTGAACTTTTCAGGAAAAGGAAAAGAGCTTGAGTAGTATTGGCCTTGTATTTATATTGCTTGGTTTTGAGTGCCAAGATTTGCTTGTTAGGCAAGGTATGTGTGCCATTCATTCTTGGCATTGAAATTGAGCATTTATATATTCAAGTCTTATGTTGGTCAAACTTATGAATTAAGTTTGCAGGATGTTAGCAATGGGACTTGTGCTAGAAAAGAGCTTTGGGTTGTGAGCAATGGTTTTGGAGATTATGTGTAGTATTTTGGCCTATGGATGGCTTACTTGGGCATGTACCCTTTATGTTCCTTGTGTAGCACATTTGAGCATTTTGGGTAGTATTTTGAACTATGGGTTTTGAGTTTGGGTTGTAAGTTTTGGACCATGTGTTGCTTGTTGGGCTTAGACTTTTGGGCCATGGATGGCTCTTAGTACTTTGGACTCTATGGTTGCTTATTTGCCAAGTTTCCTTGGCTCATGTGAATATGAATGTGTGCATTTGAGGTTTATATGCTTGTGTACTTAATATGGCCGAATGTTCATGACATGAAAAGTATGTGTTTTCAAAATTGAAAATCAATATGGGCTTCTTTGTTGTCATGCATTGGACTAGTACACTTGATTGCACACAAGTTAAGCACTTAAAGAGAAAAGGTGCAAGTTGCTTGTAATACAAGTTAATGGGTCGGGCCTACTTAAGCTACAAGTAAACTGATAAAGTAAATAATAAGGCTGTCAAAACTTCCTGGGCTACCACCCAGGCCCATAATTGAAAAGCCCAAACTACCTAAGGAAAGTTGCCTAACAAAACTCTAATAACAACACTTAGAAACCTTAAGTGTTTTGGACTTTCTGGGTAGAGGTTGGTGAGTGGTACAGAGTGTGCATGGGCTAGGGCCTGTGTGGGGTGTGACATTTAGAACCCTTGTTGGCCTAGCCGTGCTGCAGCCATGAGGTTGTAAGGCGAAACCTTGTTCATCTAGTCTACATCAAAAGAGGTCCCGCGACCTAGTCTACAAAGTTCCACCATAATTCCCCTGCATAATGACTATGGGAAGGCTACATGATTGCATCCAATAAGCTTCGGCTTGCTAGGCACAGAGTGATGCACTGTAAGGAGGACTAGTTGAGGAAAGGTCTTTATGGCCTAGTTATATGTGCATATATTAGACCCTCATGCTGTGTGAGCTCGCAGCAATTTTACATATGTTCATCATATGTCCAGTCCTAGTAATTTTCTTGCAAGTACACTGAAGACCCCTTACTGAGAATTGTCGAATTCTCACTCCCTAGTTATGTTATGCAGAGATTGAAGTTGCTGGACCAGGTAATCATTGAGGATTATCACGGTAGTGTTCTTTCGTGTGTACTGGTACAGCATTTGAGAATCCTTGTGATTCCAGTCTACATGGGTGTATTTAGTTGGCTTGTTGGTCAAGTAACAATACTAACTAGTATCTTCCTTTGGCTGCAGAGCCTAGTAGCACTTGGCAAAGGACTTGTGAGACTCGCCACTGGGATTTCCATCCAAGGTGGGAGTTAAGTCAAAGAGATCTCAGTAGAGGCTTGTATTTATACAGTACTTTTAGTTGCCTCCATAGTCTATGTTATAAGGAGTCCTCGACTCTAGGATTGCTCTTGGGTGAGGGCTTTAGTTACTTTATGTATGAATGTTCTCACGAGTTGTTATGTGTAGTAAACTCACACAAATGTTGATTTTGTATGCTTTGGCTACTTATACTTATTTTGTGTAGAAATTACTTGGCCAAGTTAACATTTTATGGTTTTAATAAACCAATTCAAAGCATGAAGAGCATGCATATTGCATATTCTAGGATAATCAACTAGTATCACGGGATTTAATCCGCACACATACACAACTAGCCAATTGCAATCCACCGTGAGACTAGTTCTCACAGTGCTTCCTAGGCAGGGGCCAAGGACGGCCGTGTCAACTTCAGCCTTAATATTTGTTCAAGTCAAATGAGGCCAACTATTTTGAAACAGAGAGAGGTAAAAAAAAGAGAAAAAAAAAGTGTTAATTTCAATAAGTTTAAAACTTAACCATGTTTGTTTTCTAAACTCATGTGTTGATAAGGAATTGTGTTTTGGAGAGGACTTGGAGACTAGGGTTGATTTTGGTATTTAGTGTTTTAAGTGCCTATATTTATTGTTCATTGTATTACTAGTTCTCTTAAACTCCACCATTAAAAAGCTTTCATCCAATTCCCGCTTTCACCAAACCTAGGCTCATTACAACCTTGTATAAAAACCATTGGACTTAAATTTACATGTAGTCCTTTTTGGGAATCTAGTGAGGGTGAAGTTGGATCTCCTTGTAAGCTCCAAATTGAGAAACACAAAGTAAACTGTTCACAAACTCCCCTTAAAATAAGTGAAAATACTTAGGGAGTGATATTCTACCTCTGGTAACAAGGACTTAACTTTTTCTCCTTTCATTAATTACTTGCAAGTCAAGTTTACAAGTGTTATATATTCATAGCATGATTTGTCATGAGTTGTTAGATTATATATTTTGTTTATTTTCTTAGGTTACACTTGCTAGGGACTAGCAAGAACCTGGTTGGGGGGTGTGATGAATTACTCATAAGTGTATTGCTATTATGGGTTTAAATCATCATTATACACTTTGAGTATGATTAATTTTTATATTATGAGCATTTTCCCACTAGGTTACTATTCACATGCGTTTTTACTATTTAAAGTTACTATTCATCAGCTTACTGTTCATACGTGTATGTCACTGTTCATATGCATATTTACTACACATATGTGGTTTACTGTTCATTAATATTAAAATATATATAATAAATAATTATTTTTATGTAGGTAAAAAACATCACTAGGCGGCCCTTCACAAGAAAAATCATATTTAGAGCTGTAGACATCAAAACTGAGTGATTCCAAATTCATCTGAAAGCCAACACATAGATCTTCAACTCTATTTCATTTCGTGAGCTAGTTTGATCATTTTCATTGCCAAAATCTGATTATAGATGAGATCATTCATTCTTTTGTGTGCTGAAGAGTAGTTTCGGTAGAAAACTCATAACTTGAGCTATGGATGTCCGATTTGAATGAGCAAGCTATTGATTTGAAGATAAAGAAGAGATCTACAAGTTCTATGCTTTGAGGAAGAGCTAATTTGATGTTTACAATGGTAGAAAAATTAAAGGAAGTTGCAGTCCACCTTTGTTGATTTGTATTTATCTACATTTTACTATTTTACTATTTCACCCACCCCAAAAACTCTATAAATAGGCACCTTGGGGGGGAGGACGAATTCATGCCATTTCTTAGGTCATTTCCATGTTCTTTTATCAAAGTTAGATTTTCTCCTTTGTTCTTGTTCTTGTTTTCAATACCGAAGCTCTGTCCAAGTGTTTTCTCATTCTTCTTCTTGTTCTTCCTTTGATCTTTCAATTCATGTTCATTTTCTCTTTTTATATGTTGTTTACTTTTATCATGGCTAACTAATCTTTCTTTTGCTAAGGTGAAAGGGTGAAGCTTTTGGTATAAAGGTTATAATTGATTTGAATGGATCACAACGTTAACGGTATTTTCTTCATTAATCTATTTAACTTCCTTTCTTGTTAAGTGGGAGCCTTGATTGTGTTGGGTTTCGGGAGCCAAACAGCGCAGCGGAATTTAACCGAAACCCTCCAGGATCCAAGTGAAACGGGGTAAACCGGGTGTTCGAAAATTTCATACCTAATTTTCGGTTGAGATCTCTCACTCAACTGTAGAGTCGAATCACAAAACCTGAACAGTTGACGTGTTCAGGCTCTCTATGGTATCCACACGAGCCTCTCGGGATCACCACGCTTCCACCACGTCCCGGCAGATGCGTTTCTCTTGCGCACGCAGTGCTAGCTTGCGTCCTCCAAGGAATTGCAAGAGAAGAGTGCGACTGTCCTTTTTGGAGGCTAGGGCAAGGAGACCTGCGAATTTCTCACTTAAAAGTTGTATTTATAGTGAGACTCAACTTCCAGGCCTAATGGGTTTCAAAGCCCTAATCCAATTAGGATTTAATTTCGGGCTTAATAATGGCTGAACTCCTTGGCCCATTATTAATACGAAATTAAAGTGAAACCATAACCCAAATAATTAGCCCATGCACTCTAATGATCCAAATAGCTCTATGTGTGCGACCCAATAGGCTCTTGCCATGTTGGCAATGATCATAAATCACATTTATGATCATAAGCAATGAGCGGTGTCTAGCAACACATCATTGCTACCCAAGTGACAAGATTGTCGGTGAATCGACTAAACCTTTATGATCATCACCGATATATGCCATTGTCCCTTTGTCCAAGATATCAAGACTAAGCACGAGACATGGAATGTGTCACTCTCGTATAGCCCAATCTTTGGTTTCTTGATTACCGAGTAGACCAACTTAAACTGACGACATTGATATCATATATCAACTCATCGAAGCATGGCCATGCATTTTCTAAGTCTCACTCTATCAAGGGGCCCAAAGATATCACTCCCGTTACATAGGAGGGACAAATCCCATCTTGATCATACAAATCCCTCCGCATGATATGTGACATACCCAATGACCTCCTTCAAGTTCACTCAGTTACGAGCAACAAAGGAAAGTATCAAAGTATGTGACTCACATGTAGGGAACCTTGTTGATCTTAGGTCGAAGGACTACATATACCATGATCACTATGAGAATCACTTATGACACTCATATAACGATCCATGAAGTGTTCTCATGGTGGGTCGGTCCAGTACACAAGTTCTCCAACTTGTACCCATATGTAGACTAGATATCTCATATTAGTCTCCACATATGCTAGTCATTATGTATTATTGCAACCCGCTCCACAATAATACTAGACTAGGGACGTTTAAGAATATCATTATTCTAGGGTTACAATTATGCTTATTACGTTACGCAGAAACAAAACAACAAACATAATTGCTGGATTAATGCCTCAATAAAATATCATGACTCAATGTGCAAAAATACAATCATCTCATGATTGGCTTTTTGGGCACAATACTAACAGATTGATCATAGTCAATCATTGGTACACAAGCTACTTGATCCCCTCTATAGAACATGGCTGTTCCGGCTATATTAGAATCTTGAGTTATTGTCGACAAAGGTTGACATGATGGATACTTGAACCCATTAGCAAACATTGGCGTTTTAAGATCAATGAAAGTTAATACTAACTAAATTCCCCAATTGGGACCTCCTTTATGTGTGGATCTTAATTGAGTGGTAAGATGGGCTAAAATTAATCATAACCGATATACTAAAAGTGGATCCCCTAACCTTAGCTATTTTATTTGAATTTAAATTTTTAATCAACACCTGTTCACACTTTTCACGAAAACCTTCCTTATTAAATATATGTAATTTGTATTTCTTAATTCGCTTCCCTATGGTTTGACACTCAGACTCCTGAGATTTTATTACTTGCGACAACCTACACTTGGGTTACAACTGCTAGAGCACAACACTCCTCCACAAAAATCTCTGTGGCACGTGTCCCATGTGCTACAAATTTATTATTTAACTATATAACATGTAGAAAACACAAACTAACTAAGAAAAACTATAAAAAAATGCTCAAGCATACTAAAATGGCTGGGAAAGAATCCAAGATGGCTCTCTAGTGCACCTTTGGAGCTTTTTGTTTTGTTTGGGCATTCATGTTCTAGCCAATATTTATTGGTTCCTTCAACTTGGATCTTTATAATATTGAATGAATTGAAGTGTTTTTTGTCCTAGACATGTAGAAGTTGGCCGGAAGCTAAAAAAGGGAGGGCTCCACATAGGCCTCCAAGTGCTCCACAATGAGGGCTTAAAGGTCTTCTTGTGTCTCCTCGGCTCTTTTCCTTGTGAGAGATCTTGTGCTTATCTTCAATGGATCCTTCGAAGTCCTAGAAGCCTCTAAGCTTGATGGTCCTCCATCATTGGCCCCTTCCTCAAAGAGATTTATCCGCAAATCATCACCTACATCAAACAAAAATAGGTCAGAAACATTGAAACTTGTACTAAATTGTGCGCACCTCTTAAGTCCAATTTGTAGGCATTGTTATTGATATTTTTTAGCACTTGAAAAGGTCCATCTCCTTGAGGTTGAAGTTTTGACTTTCTTTGAGCAAGGAACCTCTCTTCCCTCATATGACCCAAACCCAATCTCCTAGCTCAAGTGTCACTTTCTTCTTTCCTTTGTTGGCATAGGTTGCATATTGTTTACTCTTATTCTCAATTTGTAGCCTTACTTTTTCATGCAGAGCCTTTACTATCTTGGCCTTTTTAGCTCCATCTATACTAACAATATTACTTAAAGGCAAAAGCATTAAATCCATAGGGCTTAGTGTGTTAAAACCATATGCAAGTTCAAAAGGTGAAAATCTTGTGATTTTGTGCACTACCCTATTATAAGCAAACTCAACATAAGGTAAAACTTCCTCCTAAGTTTTCATATTTTTTTTAAATGATGGCCTTTAGTATAGTGATGAAAGTCATATTAGTTACCTTAGTTTGACCATCTGTTTATGGATGACAAGTTGTATAGAACATGAGTTTGGTACCTAACTTGCTCCACAAAACTCTCTAAATATGACTAAGAAACTTCACATCTTGGTCATTAAAAATGGTTCTTGGAAGTCCATGCAATCTCACAACCTCCTTGAAAAATATATTGGCATTGTGCAAACATCATCTGTCTTGTGACATGGACCAAAAAGAGCGATCTTTGAGAATTTATCCACAATCACAAAAATAGCATCTTTTTCATTATTTTTTCCTATGAAGTCATACAAAAAAATCCATAGAAAGGTCAGTCTAAGGATGAGAAGGAATTAGTAAATGAGTGTAAAGACCATAAGGATTTTGTTCATATATAGCCTTTTTACACTTAAGACAACTAGCACAAACTTTCTCCGCATTTCTTTCCATCTTTGATAAAAACAACCTTTCCTTGCACACACTTAAGGTTTATTCAAAACTAAAGTGTCCTATTAGGCCTCTTCCGTGAGCTTCCTACATTAACAAAGTTCTCAAAGAAGACTTAGGTATGCACAACTTATCTTGCTTAGAAAGAAAGCCATTATCTTTATAGTACTTTTCAAAACCTGAATGTGCACACTTAGCATAGACCTCCCCAAGGTCAAAATCACTTTCATATAAGTCCTGTAAATACTCAAACCCTAAGATTTTAGCATCTAAAGAAGAAAGAAGAACATGTTTTTTTGACAATGCATTAGCTACAATATTTTCCTTAACTTGCTTATACTTGATGTGGTATGGAAAGGTCTAAATGAACTCTACCTACCTTGCATGCCTCCTATTAAACTTCCTTTGGCCTTAAAGTGTTTCAAAGATTGGTGGTTTATATAGGTGATAAACTTCTTTAGCCACAAATAGTGTTGTCAAGTTTGAAGTGCTCTCACCAAGGCATACATCTCCTTGTCATAGATTGGGTAGTTTAAGGTTGCTCCACTTAGATTTTCACTAAAGTAAGCTATAGGGCACCTTTTTTGCATCAAAACTGCTCCAATACCATGTTCATATGCATCACATTCAATCTCAAAGGTCTTAGAAAAATTAGGCAAAGCTAAAATAGGTGCACTGCTCAATTTGTGCTTAAATATCCTAAATGCATCCTTTTGCGCTTTTTCCCACTTAAAGCCTACATTCTTCTTTACCACTTCATTTAAAGTTGCAAAAAAACTTGAGAAATCCTTCATAAATCTCCTATGAAAACTAACAAGTCCATGGAAATATCTTACCTCATAAATAAACTTAGGAGTTTGCCGTTCTTGTATGGCCCTTACATTTCTTGATCAACCTCCACACCTTTTGAACTCAAAACAAAACTAAAAAATATAACACGGTCAGTACAAAAAGAACACTTTTTAAGATTGACATACAACTTTTGTGCCCTTAATGTCTCTAACACATGTCTTAGATGCCCTACATGCTCATGCAAACTCCTAGTATACACTAAAATGTCATCAAAATAAACCACTACAAACTTTCCAATGAAATCCCTTAAAATATGATTCATAAGTCTCATAAAATTACTAGGAGCATTAGATAAACCAAATAGTATAACCAACCATTCATATAACCTAAATTTAGTTTTGAATGTAGTATTCCATTCATCCCCCTCTTTCATCCTAATTTGATGATACCCATTCTTAAGATCAATCTTATAAAAGATAGTAAAACCATGAGACTCATCAAGCATATCATCAAGTATAGGAATATGATGCCTATACTTTATAGTGATTTTGTTGACAGGCCAATAATCCATGCACATCCTTTAAGTACCATCTTCCTTAGGCACCAAGACTACAGACACAACACAAGGAATTAGGCTTTCTCTTACGTAACCCCTTGGCCATCAAATCTGCTACTTGCCTTTGAATTTTTTCGGTCTCCTCGAGGTTGCTTCTATAAGCAGGCTTGTTTGGAATGAAAGCTCTAGGAATTAGATCAATTTGATGCTCAATGCCCCTTAAAGGTGGTAGTCCTCTTGGCTCATTGGGAAACACATCTTCAAATTCATTCAACAAAGAAATAATAACACTAGGAAACTTGTTAGTTAAGTCACTAGATAGAAGGAAAGATTCTTTGCAAAGTAAAAGTAGCACTGACCTTTGTGCTTTAAGGGCTTTCCTCACATTACTCATCATTATTATCAAAGCTTTTTTTTTATTCTCTCCACTCTCCTCTCTTTGTTTTGATCTCAGGAACTCTCAACACTACTCTTCTTCTCATCAACGTCACTCAGCTCACATCTCTATTTTAATCTCTCAACTTTCCGCTTTTTACTCAAGCCCTCATCTCTCTTTTTCCTCTCACTAATTTTTTTCTCAACCTCATTATGCATCTTCCTTTGATCCTCCATAACTTGTAGTGGTGTAACTGGCCAATATAATGGTTCTCTCCTTAAACTTGAATGAGTATCTATTCTTGAAGCTATCATGGATCATTCTCCTATCATATTGCCATGGCTGCCCCAAAAGGATGTGACTTGCTTCCATGGGCACAACATCACACAAGACTTCATCCTTATATCTTTCAATCTTGAAGGCCACCATGACTTGCCTTATCACCTAGACCTCATCTTCATTATTGAACCATTAAAGCTTGTAGGGTCTTACGCACTTTATATTAGGACACCGCAACTTCTTAACCAAAGTGATACTAGCAACATTAGTACAACTTCCAGCACCAACAATCATGCTACATACATTTCCTTTAATGTAACACCTTGTATGAAAGATGTTCTCCCTTTGATCATCTTTCTCTTTTATTTGCACATTCAATGCTCTTTTAGCCATAAAGGTAACTTATTCTTCTACATGCTTCATATTCAAATTATCCCCCATAGTGGCCTCACTTGGGTAGGCTTGCTCTTTATGGTCACTTTCATTAGTCACAATTTCTCCTTTGTCATTCATCTTTATGACTTTTTGGTTGATACAATCGCTTGCATAATGCCCCTTGCCTCCATACTTGAAGCAAATCCTTGTCTTGGTTACTAATAGGCGGAGAGTTGAAAGCTCATTCCTTAGGCCTTGGAGGGTTTTCTTTGAAAGGTGTTTCGGCATTGCTCTTAATGTCCCCCTTCCTTGGCTCCTCCTTATTTACTTCATGGCTCCATGTTTACCTCAAGTTATGGGTTGGTTTTGAGTCAAATCTTGTTGTCCCTCTTTCTTGTGTTATTTTTCCACCTTTATGGCTACATGCAACATGTTTTCAAGTTCTACATAAGGTTCCAACTCAACAAGGTTGGCTATGTCAAGGTTCAGGCCATGTAAGAATCTTTCCATGATTGCCTCTTGATCCTTCTCTATGTTGGCTCTTATAAAGGTCACCTCCAAGTCTTTGAAATAATCTTCCATAGACCATGTGCCTTGAGACAACCTTTGTAGCCTTTGATGTAGCTCTCTTTGTTAGTAGTTAGGCAAAAACCTCTTCCTCATTATAATCTTCAACTTATTCCATGTTTGCACGGTCTCCTTATCATTTTTTTTCCTTGAATTCACAACTTGAGTCCACCAAGCAAGAGCATAGTCAGTAAAATCCAAAGTGGCAAGCTTTACCTTCTTATTTTCTAGATAGGTATAGCACTCAATGATCATCATCATTTTGGCCACCTATTCAAAGAATGCCTCCACTTCACTTTTCCCCTTGAATGGTAGGATTTGCAACTTGATGGCATTGAGGTTGGGGTCCTCCCTTGGCTGCCCCCTCATGGATTTCCTAGGTTATGGTGGTGGTGGAAAGCTCTTAAGGTCCTTATCTTCATAGGCATAGAATTCTTGGCTTATGGATGGTTCCCTCCTAAAGGCTGCCTCTGGTAATCGGCCTAGGATGGCCCTTTATGGTGCTTTGGAAGCCCCTTTCTTTAGCTTCTCCAACCTTTTTTTGGTTTCCTCCAACTTATCCACCATCGTTTGAAACTTCGAGCATAGATCTTGGATTATAAGGCTCTCCACCTCCTCATTGATGTCCCATCCTACCTTTTCAGACAAAGTATATGAAATCAAAGATCTTCACAAATGCTCTTTTCTCTCAAGTTTCTTAGTGAAAAGTTGCTTAAAAAACCAAAACTCTCGAGTTTTAAAGCAACTCACTTAAACTAAAAAATCCTTTAAATCATTTCAGAATCCTCCTTGAAAGAAAGAAAACTGGTTAGAATTTGAGAACTTATTCCGGCCAAGTTAGGGTTGTAGTTAAAATCAAAGTTTTTTTTTGCTTTTAAAGATTTTTTAGCTACTAAATGATGGATATTTGTTTATTTTCTTGCTGGACTTGGCTTTCAAGACTTTAAATCAACTTCTTGTTGTAATGAAAATGAAGGAAATCAATACTTGTAACAGGAGAGAGAATGTAACTTGTATTGAAAGAAAGTAACTTGATGAACTAGAATGTAATTTAAACAAAATGAGAACAAACTATTTTTGGTATATTCTTAATAGTTTGGATGCAAAAAAAGGAACAATTAATGGCAGGAACATTTGGATGGATTTGAATGAAGAAGAACAAATGAGGGCTTGGTTTAGAAGGCACTCAAACAAAAATGAAGGAAATCTAAAAAAGGCAAGTACAAACGGGTTAGAGTGGATGAAATAATGCAAGAACACAATGAGCTATAGCTAAAAAACATGAAAGAAAGATAGATAGATCCTACTTTTGGAACTTTGGCTCTGATACCACTTGATTTGTTACTTGTTACCTAAGGATCTTAAGTTCTAAAGAATACCCGAATACTTGCTTCACTAAACTTGGTCCAAGAAGAAAAAATTAAGAAAGTTAGAAACAGAATCAAGGATGAGAAAAAGAATTGTAGAAGGGAAATTAGAGAAAAATTGATTGGAAGGGAAGAACTTAAAGCTTAAGTGCACCAAAGAGTTGAAAAAGAACAAGAGAGAAGAGAATTGCTCAAAGCTACCTATATTCTTATTAATTTGTGTGTAGACCACAAATTACAAGTCTTATTTATAGGGATATAACCTTGGGTAACCATCCATACAAAGTTACATTGGACGAAGGACCCTAAACCTTGCAAAAGAAGCAACTCTAGTCAAACTAGAGTTTGAAAACCTAGTTTGAACACTCTTCCACAAAACTCTGTGTGGCATGCGGCCCATGTGCCAAAAATTTGTTCCTTAACTAAATAACATGTAGAAAACACAAACTAATTAAGAAAAATTATAAAAAATGCTCGGGCATACTAAAATGGCTAGGAAGGACTCCAAGGTCTTTCTCAGGTGCACCCTTCGAGCTTTTTAAGGTTTTTACTTGGCCCTTCATGTTCTGGCCAATATTTCTTGGTTCATTTAGCTTGAATCTTCATAATATTGAAGGAATTGAAGCATTTTGGGTCCCTGACACGTAGAATTTGGCCGCAAGTTAAAACGGTGTGGGGCTGCAAGTGGGCCTCCAAGTGGTGCACAATGAAGGCTTGAAAGGCTTTTTATGTCTCCTTTTCCTTTTTCCTTACGAAAGGCCATGTGCTTATTTTCAATAGATCCTTAGAAGTCCTAAAAACCTCTGAGCTTGATGGTCTTCCATCACAAAACGTTAACCAAATTGTAAGGAGTAAACCTTCCCACTATAAAAAATTGTAAAGAATAAACCTTTTTCTCCCTTGGACGATTAAAGACCTCTACAATAGGAACCATCCTATCTTTTAAAAATTTAAAGGGAAAAATGATGGGTTTCAGGAGCCAAACAGTGCAGCGGAATTTAACTAAAACCCTCCAGGATCCAAGTGAAACGGGGTAAACCGGGTGTTCGAAAATTTTCATACCTAATTTTCGGTTGAGATCTCTCACTCAACTGTAGAGTCGAATCACAAAACCTGAATAGTTGACGTGTTCAGGCTCTCTATGGTATCCACACGAGCCTCTCGGGATCACCACACTTCCACCACGTCCCGGCAGATGCGTTTCTCTTGCGCTCGCAGTG
Source organism: Aquilaria sinensis (assembly GCA_005392925.1). NCBI lineage: Eukaryota > Viridiplantae > Streptophyta > Magnoliopsida > Malvales > Thymelaeaceae > Aquilaria > Aquilaria sinensis. Next base: position 14,875 of record SMDT01001541.1, on the reverse strand, counting down.
CTAGCTTGCGTCCTCCAAGGAATTGCAAGAAAAGAGTGTGGCTGTCCTTTTTGGAGGCTAGGGCAAGGAGACCTATGAATTTCTCACTTAAAAGTTGTATTTATAGTGAGACTCAACTTCCAGGCCTAATGGGTTTCAAAGCCCTAATCCAATTAGGATTTAATTTCGGGCTTAATAATGGCTCAACTCTTTGGCCCATTATTAATACGAAATTAAAGTGAAACCATAACCCAAATAATTAGCCCATGCACTCTAATGATCCAAATAGCTCTATGTGTGCGACCCAATAGGCTCTTGCCATGTTGGCAATGATCATAAATCACATTTATGATCATAAGCAATGAGCGGTGTCTAGCAACACATCATTGCTACCCAAGTGACAAGATTGTCGATGATTCGACTAAACCTTTATGATCATCACCGATATATGCCATTGTCCCTTTGTCCAAGATATCAAGACTAAGCATGAGACATGGAATGTGTCACTCTCGTATAGCCCAATCTTTGGTTTCTTGATTACCGAGTAGACCAACTTAAACTGATGACATTGATATCGTATATCAACTCATCCGAGCATGGCCATGCATTTTTCTAAGTCTCACTCTATCAAGGGGCCCGAAGATATCACTCCCGTTACATAGGAGGGACAAATCCCATCTTGATCATACAAATCCCTCCGCATGATATGTGACATACCCAATGACCTCCTTCAAGTTCACTCAGTTACGAGCAACAAAGGAAAGTATCAAAGTATGTGACTCACATGTAGGGAACCTTGATGATCTTAGGTCGAAGGACTACATATACCATGATCACTATGAGAATCACTTATGACACTCATATAACGATCCATGTAGTGTTCTCATGGTGGGTCGGTCCAGTACACAAGTTCTCCAACTTGTACCCATATGTAGACTACATATCTCATATTAGTCTCCACATATGCTAGTCATTATGTATTATTGCAACCCGCTCCACAATAATACTAGACCAGGGACGTTTAAGAATATCATTATTCTAGGGTTACAATTATGTTTGTTACGTTACGCAGAAACAAAACAACAAACATAATTGCTGGATTAATGCCTTAATAAAATATCATGACTCAATGTGCAAAAAATACAATCATCTCATGATTGGCCTTTTGGGCACAACACTAACAATCTCCCACTTGCACTAAAAGCCAATCATCCATGTATCTAATACCGATGGACCTAGAATGGCTATCATGCTTTTGCTGCGTAAGGGGCTTTGTCAGCGGATCAGCAATGTTGCTATCTGTCGAAGTCCTGCATATCCTTACATCACCCCTCTCGATGATCTCCCTGATGAGATGATAGCGTCGGAGTATGTGTTTGGATCGCTGGTGAGATCGAGGTTCCTTAGCCTGTGCGATTGCTCCATTGTTGTCACAATAGAGCTCTATCGGGTCGGCAATGCTTGGAACCACTCCAAGTTCAGTGATGAACTTCTTGATCCAAACTGCCTCCTTCGCAGCATCAGAGGCGGCAATGTACTCAGATTCTGTTGTAGAGTCAGCTACTGTCTCTTGCTTTGAACTCTTCCAGCTCACAGCACCACCACCAATACAAAACACATAACCAGATTGCGATCTAAAATCATCCTTATCGGATTGGAAGCTTGCATCGGTGTAACCCCTTACAACGAGCTCATCTTCACCTCCAAAGACCAAGAATGCATCCTTAGTCCTTCGTAAGTACTTAAGGATGTTCTTAACAGCTGTCCAGTGACTCTCACCGGGGTTCGATTGGTACCTACTCGTCATGCTCAAAGCATATGAGACATCGGGACGAGTACATATCATGGCATACATGATAGATCCAATTGCTGAGGCATATGGAATCTTACTCATGCGCTCTCTCTTCTCAGGTGTACTCGGACACTGAGATCTAGAAAGAGTGATACCATGTGACATGGGCAAGAATCCTTTCTTGGAATCTTGCATGCTAAACCTCTTTAGCACCTTGTCAATATATGTACTTTGACTTAGGCCAAGAAGCTTTCTAGATCTATCTCTATAGATCCTGATGCCTAACACATAGGCTGCTTCACCCAAGTCCTTCATAGAGAAACATTTCCCCAGCCAAGTCTTCACAGACTGTAGCTCAGGAATGTCATTCCCGATGAGTAGTATGTCATCTACATACAACACCAAGAAGACAATAGCGCTCCCACTAACCTTCTTGTAGACACAAGGTTCATCTTCATTTTTGATAAAACCAAACTCTTTGATTGCATCATCAAAATGAAGATTCCAACTTCGAGAAGCTTGCTTCAGTCCATAAATGGACCTTTGCAACTTGCACACTTTATTGGCATTCTCAGGAGTGACAAAACCCTCAGGTTGTGTCATGTACACATCCTCAAGTAGCTTTCCATTTAGGAATGCAGTTTTGACATCCATTTGCCATATCTCATAATCATAGTGTGCAGCAATAGCGAACAAAATTCGGATGGATTTAAGCATAGCAACTGGTGAAAAAGTTTCATCATAGTCAATACCATGAATTTGCTTGAAACCTTTTGCAACCAATCGTCCCTTAAAGGTAATCACATTACCATCCATGTCAGTTTTCTTCTTGAAAACCCATTTGCACCCTATGGGTTTTACCCCTTCAGGTGGGTCAACCAAAGTCCATACTTGGTTTTCATACATGGATTCCATCTCGGATTTCATGGCCACTAGCCACTTCTCAGAGTCAGGCCCTGACATAGCTTGTTGGTAGGTTGTGGGCTCATCCTGATCCATGAGCATCACATCACCGGTGTGAGTCACAAGAAATCCATATCTCTTGGGCTCACGCCGAATCCTACCAGACCTACGTGGGCTCTGTGCTACAGGAACAGACTCTTGAACCACAACATCTTGCGGTGTCTGTTCAGGTTCCATTTCAGGTTCGATGTCTCCTTGTTGTTCTTGAATTTCTTCAAGTTCTACTTTCCTCCCACTAGTTCCTTTAGAGATAAACTCTTTCTCTAAAAAGACACCAGTTCGAGCAACAAACACTTTTTGCTCAGAAGGATTGTAGAAATAGTAACCCTTTGTTTCTTTGGGATACCCAACAAAAAGGCATTTTTAAGATTTGGGCCCTAGTTTGTCAGAGGATTGACGTTTCACATAAGCGTCACAGCCCCAAATCTTCATAAAAGACAAATTGGGACGCCTCCCACTCCATATCTCATATGGTGTCTTTTGAACCGATTTAGATGGAACTCGGTTTAGTGTAAAAGCGGCTGTCTCTAGAGCATGTCCCCAAAAGGAGTTTGGAAGGTCAGCTTGACTCATCATAGAGCGAACCATGTCTAACAGAGTTCGATTTCTCCTTTCAGATACACCATTCCATTGAGGTGTACCTGGTGGAGTGAGTTGTGATACTATACCACACTCCTTCAGATAGTCAAGGAATTCTCGATCCAAGTACTCTCCACCTCGATCTGATCGAAGCACTTTGATACTCTTCCCGAGTTGATTCTCTACTTCATTCTTGAATTCTTTGAACTTTTCAAAGGATTCTGACTTGTGTCTCATAAGATACACATAGCCATATCTGCTGAAGTCATCAGTGAAAGTAATGAAGTATTGGAAACCTCCTCTAGCTTGTGTAGACATAGGGCCACATACATCACTATGTATGAGTCCTAGTAAGTCATTAGCCCTTTCACTTTGCCCTGTGAATGGGGCTTTGGTCATCTTGCCCAACAAACATGACTCACATGTCTCATATGATTCAAAATCAAATGAGTCCAAGAGTCCATCCTTATGGAGCTTGGATATGCGGGTCTCATTTATATGGCCCAAGCGACAGTGCCAGAGATAGGTCGGGTTCGAATCATTTAATCTGACCTTCTTGGTATTCACATTATAGATTGGATCTTCGAGGTCTAGAACATACAACCCATTGCTAAGTTGAGCACTACCATAAAAGATTTCATTCAAATAAATAGAACAACATTTGTCCTTTATTATAAATGAAAAACCTTTCTTGTCCAAACAAGAAACAGAAATCAAATTTCTACTAATAGTAGGCACAAAGTAGCAGTTGTCTAATTCTAAAACTAATCCACTAGGTAAAGTGAGAACATAAGTCCCTACGGCTAAGGCAGCAACCCTTGCTCCATTTCCAACACGTAGGTCCACTTCACCTCGGGCCAATCTTCTACTTCTACTTAGATCCTGCACATTTGCACAAATGTGAGATCCACATCCAGTATCCAATACCCAAGATGAGGAAGTAGAAAAGTTAGCCTCTATAACAAAAATACCTGAAGTGGAAGTCTTACTTCCCTTTTCCTTAGCAAGTTCTTCAAGATAGAGCTTGCAGTTGCGCTTCCAGTGTCCAGGTTGCTTACAATGGAAGCACTCCCCTTCCTTTGCCACACCACCCTTTGGTTTCAGTGCAGCTGAAGAAGAATTAGCATTGGACTTTCCATTAGCTTTATCCTTCTTCTTGTTGGCTTTTCCCTTTCCCTTGCCCTTTTGAACCATCAAAATGGGCTTAGCCTTCTTAAGGTTTTGCTCAGCAGTTCTCAACATGTTGAGCAATTCAGGAAGGGACTTGTCAAGGTCGTTCATGTTATAGTTCATGACAAACTGACTGTAGCTTTCAGGCAACGATTGCAAGACTACATCAATAGCCAACTCTTTCTGAAGAGCAAATCCCAAATTCTCAAGATTCTCAATGTACCCAATCATCTTGAGCACATGAGGACCCACGGGACTTCCCTCAGACATCTTGCACTGAAACAATGCCTTAGAGGTCTCAAACCTCTCATGCCTAGCTTGCTCTTGGAAAAGCATTTTGAGATGTTCGATCATATCGAACGCCCCCATGTTCTCATGTTGCTTCTGAAGCTCAGATTCCATGGTAATAAGCATGAGGCATGCAACATCCAAAGCATCATCAGAATGCCTCTTGTGAGCATCCCTTTCAGCTCTTGGAGCAGTGGCAGCAGGCTCATTCGGAATGGGCTGCTCTAGGACATAAGCCTTTCTCTCTTGTTTGAGGACTATCCTCAAGTTTCGGTACCATTTGAGAAAGTTGGTCCCATTCAGTTTTTCCTTCTCAAGGATCGATCGCAACGAAAGTGTCGATGTGTTTTGTGCCATGGTTATCTACAACAGTAAATATGCAGTGTAAGAGTCATGTATTTTAATTCATTTAATAAGGACTTTTATTAAACGATACTCCCACTATTTTTCTCAAAATAATAACCCTCGATATTATTTCGGAACACCTCGGCGCTAAGGTATTCTAGTGGGCCAAGATCCATATTTGACCACAACCTGAGTCAGCTTTGGCTTTTCTCTCAAGTTACAGCTATTTAGGTAGGCAACTCCTTGCCAATTGCATCTTATGCAACTCTTGGATAGTTGGGTGAACAACACTTGTCCAAGCTCATCTCATGAGCTTAAGCCCAACTCTATGCCTCTAAGTCCCTAATCCTATTAGGATGACTTAGTTAAGTCAGACCCAAAGTTAGCAATTTGGATATCACTATTATCCCATCGCGCCTTACCAAGATGAACATAGGTGCTTTGCTTTGGCAAACCCACCTAATGTTGATCAAAGTCTTGACGAGTGCCAACATTTGGAAGGCATCACATTTAATGACTTAATATTTGTTTGAGGGATTTTTTTCCGTTTGATCTCACCAATTTGTTATCTCCGGTTGTCTTATACATGCATCACATACAAATATAAAACATGCATCTCATGCTTACAAGAAAGTAAACATGACATGGTTATAGCCCAAACTATGCGATATTCTCAAGCCAATGAGAATATCATAAAAGCCTAAGAAAAGAAAAGAGTCTTCACAAGCTCCTTATCTTCCTTTCTTGGCTGCCCTTTTGTTGTCATCTCCTTGGACATGCCTCCTTGGATGATCCTTAGACATACAACCTTGGATGATCCCATAATGCACTATTACATCAATAATAGAAACCTCGAGTTACATTCGAGGGGAGTAAGGTGAGAAGAGAATGTACAATGAGAGTGATAAGAAAAGGCACGACTCGCAGGCCGTATTTACAAGTACAACCAATCAAGGGCTATAACCATGCACCATGCTTCAAACACCAATCAGCATATCATGTCAAATCTCATTCAACAAAGATGCATGCCAATTTTCGCGCGTTGATTAACCAGTTTTTATTTATGTGGCACTTCGCATACGGCAGTCCCGCTGGCCGGTCAGCGGGCGGTGGTTCCGCTGACCGGTCAGCGGACGGGGTCAAGGGGAGCTGAGGTTCCAGTGATCCCTTGTTGATGGGGGGGGAGCCGCCCTTTGGGGGGGCAGCGCCCCCCGGCGCAAAAAATTTTCTTACAATTGCTTAGCCCGAAATCTTCTCTTCATTTCGAGCAAGTAGGCACCCGAGACTCCTCCATTCGAGCCACCAAAAATACCTTACTTTCGGTGCCCGAACAGGCCGAATCCGAACCAAGCTAGGGTTTTTGCAACTATTGCAAGAATCCTAATCCATATAGGTATCTCATACCTATCAATTTCGGGTTAATCTCATTAACCAATTTGTGTCGTTTCTTCATATATCTCATATGTTCATTACGAATTCCAGTTTCATGCATCTTGAATCAATCTAATTAATCATGGCCGAAAAGCAACCGAACACATAGCATCATGCGATTCAACACTCAATCCCGATTTAGGGTTTCACCAGTAGCTCTGATACCACTGATGGGTTTCGGGAGCCAAACAGTGCAGTGGAATTTAACCGAAACCCTCCAGGATCCAAGTGAAACGGGGTAAACCGGGTGTTCAAAAATTTTCATACCTAATTTTCGGTTGAGATCTCTCACTCAACTGTAGAGTTGAATCACAAAACCTGAACAGTTGACGTGTTCAGGCTCTCTATGGTATCCACACGAGCCTCTCGGGATCACCACGCTTCCACCACGTCCGACAGATGTGTTTCTCTTGCGCTCGCAGTGCTAGCTTGCGTCCTCCAAGGAATTGCAAGAGAAGAGTGTGGCTGTCCTTTTTGGAGGCTAGGGCAAGGAGACCTGCGAATTTCTCACTTAAAAGTTGTATTTATAGTGAAACTCAACTTCCAGGCCTAATGGGTTTCAAAGCCCTAATCCAATTAGGATTTAATTTCGGGCTTAATAATGGCTCAACTCTTTGGCCCATTATTAATACGAAATTATTGTGAAACCATAACCCAAATAATTAGCCCATGCACTCTAATGATCCAAATAGCTCTATGTGTGCGACCCAATAGGCTCTTGCCATGTTGGCAATGATCATAAATCACATTTATGATCATAAGCAATGAGCGGTGTCTAGCAACACATCATTGCTACCCAAGTGACAAGATTGTCGATGATTCGACTAAACCTTTATGATCATCACCGATATATGCCATTGTCCCTTTGTCCAAGATATCAAGACTAAGCACGAGACATGGAATGTGTCACTCTCGTATAGCCCAATCTTTGGTTTCTTGATTACCGAGTAGACCAACTTAAACTGATGACATTGATATCGTATATCAACTCATCCGAGCATGGCCATGCATTTTCTAAGTCTCACTCTATCAAGGGGCCCGAAGATATCACTCCCGTTATATAGGAGGGACAAATCCCATCATGATCATACAAATCCCTCCGCATGATATATGACATACCCAATGATCTCCTTCAAGTTCACTCAATTACGAGCAACAAAGGAAAGTATCAAAGTATGTGACTCACATGTAGGGAACCTTGATGATCTTAGGTCGAAGGACTATATATACCATGATCACTATGAGAATCACTTATGACACTCATATAACGATCCATGTAGTGTTCTCATGGTGGGTCGGTCCAGTACACAAGTTCTCTAACTTGTACCCGTATGTAGACTATATATCTCATATTAGTCTCCACATATGCTAGTTATTATGTATTATTGTAACCCACTCCACAATAATACTAGACTAGGGACGTTTAAGAATATCATTATTTTAGGGTTACGATTATGTTTGTTAATTTACGCAGAAACAAAACAACAAACATAATTGTTGGATTAATGCCTCAATAAAATATCATGACTCAATGTGCAAAAATACAATCATCTCGTGATTGGCTTTTTGGGCACAACACTAACAAAAAAATCCTTCCCTTTTTCTCATTAGGCTAAAGAACTTTCATTGCCTTTTCATAATAAAAACTTTTTTATTGTTTTCAACCCTCGGATAAAAACTCTTTCCTCTTTTCTTAAGATGTTAGGGAACCATCCTTACCTTTTTCTTAATAGAAAACTTCCTATAGCTATATGGAAGAGAGAAACGCTTCTCTCATTCCTTTTTCCTTTGTAGAGAACCTTCTCTTACCATGATTTAAAAGGTAAAAAACCCTTTCTTTGCATGTTATCGTCTTTGAGGTAGAGAAAATTGTCTCTTTACCACCTCTATCTACATTTGAAGTTGAGAACCCAGTCTTTTTACCATGTCTACTTTTATTTGAAGTAAAGAATTGTGTCTCCTTATCACCTATATCTATTCTAGAGGTAGATTACTCTATCTTTTTATTACCTTTGCTTACCTTTGAGGTAAAGAATGTTGTCTCTTTATCATCTCGAATTTCTCTTAACCAACTCTAGTTATATTTGTAGTAGAGACTACTGTCTCTTTACCACCTCTGTTTTTTCTTAAGGTGGAGAACCCTTTGTCATTTAAATGCTTAGTTAAACTATATTATGAGGAAAAGAATTATCTTGTCTTTGGAACCTCCATGACTTAGCTTTATACAAAATTAAGGAACCTTCCTTCTTATCTCATGTAAAAATGTCCAAGCAGACAACTGAACTTAGATCAAAAGTGCAAAATATCAAAATGAGTTTTTTTTAAACAAAAAAATATGAATAAATGGGTGAATTTTAAAAAAATATATATGAAACTTTCACAAAATTAGTGAATTTTAAAAACATCAAACTCCTAAAAATGAGTGAATTTAAAAAAAAATCCACAAAAATGGGTGGATTTAAAAATAAAAAAAAATTCACAAAATGAGTGAATTTAAAAGATAAGAAATCTCATCAAATGAATGAATTTCTAAAAAGAGAAAATTTAAAACATAAGTGAAATTCATAAATAAGAAATTTGACAAAATGAGTGAATTTGGCAACTAGAAAGTCTATAAGATGAGTAAATTTTAAATTAAAAAAAGAGAAATTTCTCAAAATGATCAAATTTTAGAAACTAGAAATTTTGAAAAAAAAAAAAGAGAATTTAACACATAAAAAAGGAATTCAAAAAAAATACTTATTTTTCATAAATTCCAAAAAATAGTAAATTTTTAAAAGCTAGAAATTCTTCAAATAAGCAAAATTCAAAAATATTAGAAATTCAAGAAAATGAGTGAATTTATGAGATGAGAAATTCCATAAAATGAGTGAATTTCAAAATCTATAAATTTAAAAAATATTATTCAATTTAAAAAAATATAAATTCAAAAAAATTTGAATTTTAAAAACATAGAAATTCCACAAAATGATTGAATTTCTAAAATTAGAAATTTTCAAAAATGTGTGAATTTCAAAGGCAAGAAGTTTCACAAAATGAATGAATTTTGAAAATGAGAAATTCTAAAAAATAGGTGAATTTGAGAGAAAAATGATAAACTCCACAAAATGATCAAATTTTGGAAACTAGAAATTCTAAAAAATGAGCAATTTTTTTAAAAAAAATTGAGGAATTGTAAAAAATCAGTGGATTTTAAAAAATCCAAAAAATGAGTAAGTTTTTAAAAGCTATAAATTCCAGAAAATGAACAAATTTTGAAAAAAAAAAAGATTTTTTTTGAAAATGTGTGAATTTTTAAAACAATCAACTCCACAAAATGAATGAAGTTCAAAAACTAGAAATTCCAAAAAAATGAGCGAATTTTGATAAATGCTACAAAATGAGAGGATTTCAAAAATTAGAACTTCTTGAAAAATGGTCAATTTTGGAAAGTTAGAAATTAAACAAAAGGAATGAATTTTAAAAAGTGAAACATTTCATAGAATGAGTGAATTTATAAAATGAGAAATTTTGCAAAAATGATTCAATTGCAAAAACTAAATTTTTTTTTAATGAAATTGAGTTTCAAGAAATTTCTACTAAAAGTGTAAATTTTTTGAAACTAGAAATTCTACAAAATAAGAGAATTTTGAAAAGTGAGGAGCTCCACAAAATGAGTGAATCTCAAAAAATTGAAATTCTAGACTATGAGTAAATTTCTAAATCTAGAAATTTGACAAAACAAGTGAATTTCAAAAACTAAGAAACTTCACAAAATAAGTGAATTTCAAAAACTAGAAATATAACAAAATGAGTAAATTTCTAAAATGAGAGATTCTATATGAATACTTTGTTTAGAAAATGAAAATGGTTCTAAAACAAACCTGGATAGTTGAAAATGCCTTAACATACCCTTAAAAAATTGTCTCAAAATTAGCTTTAGGAAAAAATAATTTAGTAAAAAATTAATTTCTCGAACATGTCTTTTATGACAATTCATAGATATCAACCTCTAAAATTTGCCCCCCAATTATGAAATTGAACCACGTTTTCTTTTTTAGTGAAAACTTACCTTGATTTTGATCTTGAAAACTCCTGGCATGTACATGTTGGTGTCCTTTGGTCTCATTTTAATTAAACTTGCCTTCAGAAGACCTGATTTTGGAATTGTTCAAAAGAAATATGCATTATGCAAGATGGTCATGTTACTTATGATGAATAGCTTATGACTTTGAAAGAGTTGATAAGAACTACAATAGGTGAAATGCATAGGTTTATGGAGAAAACCGCGATGCGTGAGAGATGAATAATTGCTAGTCCTAGTTTAAGTTTACCTCCTTTGATCACTGCAAGAAAATCACCGCAAAGCGACTGCCATTTCGCTAGCTAGATGGTTGCCAAGTCACCTTTTAGGCGACCAAAATAGATGGTCAGCCAACAGTTACCAAAACCATGATTGCCAAGGGCTAGCGACTGAAATGGTTACCAATGGTATCGGTCGCTAGAAGGGTCACCATGCTAACCGAAGCAAATGGTCACTACACCAACAGCAAAACACGATCGCCAAAACAACCAAATAAGATGGTCACTCAAAGCGACCACCTTTGCCAGTCACCCCTTATAATATCTTTAATACATTTTCATATCTAATTTAAATTTATAATATTACTAGATGAACAAATAAAACAATAAATTAGAATAAAAAAATCCAAATATAGAACATAAATATTAATTAATTAAAACATCCATAATTTATATATAATTATCTAATTACCAAAACATCTAAAACTATTTAATAGTAGTGTTTTTCCTAATCCCCCTAATCCTTACAAAATTGATCATACTACTCCTGCTCATGCTTCTTAGCCCTCTCCTAAGATGATGGAGCGATGTGTGTATTGGATGATCCAATAATCTAAGTCAGGTCTATACTAGGTGGTAGGAGCCCAAGTGCCTATAACCTCGCAAGAGTGCCCATTATGGCACACTCCTTACCCTTCTGCACTCTCCTGCATGGCCCTCATTTGGATATACTAATTCTTCATGACATTGTTATGATCAAGCTACAACAAAAATGCACACTGTTATGTCTCTTGAACCCTTTGTTGCAACTCCTCAACTTGAGCCTGCAATGTCTAATTTTCAAGAGATAAGCGATGAAATTGCTGCTTAGTTCGTGAATTAGAGTAGCCTTATTATGTTTATAAAGAAAGCAAACAACAAGGATAATAAACTTAAACGAATCATACACTATACTAAAAATAACTATAAATTAAAAATTTTGTTAAGTTTTCTTGAAATAAATGTAGCAAACATAATAAAAATAACTCTGATCGAGATTACTGATATCTATTAAGAAATTCAAGAAACACTAGCACGCCCATCCATTCTCTCTTCTGGGCCCACAAGTGATTGCTTGCCATGCCACTAGGTCAAATTGGGGATGATTTTTAGGATCAACCCAGTGACGCAATCTAACTTTTTTCATGTAGTCCTCCTAGGAAACTATAAAAGTTAATCAAGGTGTCAAGTCAACATGGAACAACAGAATTCTTGACAAAGCTTAGGCAGTGGTAGTAGTAGTAGCTTTATGGACAATTTGGAAGTGTAGGAATGGTATGATGTTTAACAACCACACTATTAGTTGGAAAGAGGCATTTTTTTAACGCAGGCACTAGCTCACCCATGGATTACTAGATAGGGAAAAATTCTTCAGATGTCTATGATGGAATAGAATATTTAATTCGATATATGTTTTATGAAATTGGAGTAGCTAAAATAAAAAAATGACTTGGATCACTTGATTATGAGGTTGACTTTGTTTGTTTAGTTTATAATTGATTTCCAGCTATGCATTTTTCCCAACAACTTGCTAGGTTTTTTTAATGAAATGTTAGTTTCGATAAAAAGAAAAAAAGTTATTACTGAAATGAATTAGAAAAATAAATATGTGCAAAGGTAATGAAATTCGATTTTAACCTGCAACTTCCTCTGTGACTAAAAAAACCTTTCATTTGTGCCTTTTTTTTGTAATGAACCTCGCATAGAACTCGTACCACATTGGCTGCCTATTCATCTTAACAGCCTGTTTCAGGTTTAGGGTTACTTTAAATAAATTTAGAAAACTATGAGTTAAATATACAAATTTGAATAGAATTTTACCATCTTATCAAAGAACATTTCCTTGGTTAGACTGCCCATAGAATACTTTGGACCTTTAGCATCTAGTGGAGTATCTTTCCTTATTTTCTTCTTCTTCCCTTGCAGGCCCTTCTACTTCCACTTAGGGGAATTCCAAATTTCACACAATTTCATCAAATCAATAGTAGCAATCTCAGTTGGCCGATGTGGAATGATGAGTGAAAAATCTTGGTCCGGCTAGAAATCAAGGCCTACCTTTTCTATTGCCATATTCCGCAATTTACTTAGCTTCTTCTTGTACCTTTTTCTCAAAACCTCAAAATAAGCATTATTCACCGCTAAGTCATCCTTAGGCACTCATCTGTATGTTTGCTGCAATTCCCATAAGACAAACAATTTGTATGATATAACATAAATGTAAAGTTTGGTAAAAAAAATTTATGAAAATTATTACAGTTACCTATAGCATATCTAGATACTCCTGCCTTCAACTCATCTTGAAGTCCTTAAACTTTGGAGCTTCACCCTTAAAAAGTGATAGTGAGATGTGGCTTGCCCTATCATGAACAACCTTGTTGTCAAGAAAGCTATATATTTTTGAACAAAACATAATAATTAATGAATATAATAATAAAAAAATTAAACTATTATATGAATGTCATTTAAACTTACTCGGATTGGACAATAACAGGTCATGGATCATTGTCTTGATGACCTTACTACTATGTCTCTGGGATGGCTTCATTGTTGGCTATGCCACTTGGTTGATTCTCCAAACCAGACTTTGATACTTGAGCAAGCAACTCATATGCCTTAGGGAAATAGCCGATGTCATAGTGACTCCCACAAACCACCCCCTCACACTGAGCAGAAGTCAAAATATGTGGATGTGAATACTGAAACGAGGCAACCATAGATAGATCACGCCATGTGTATGAACCCTCATTTGTGGCTGGATTTGCCCAATAAATATGACACCACTGGTCCCCCTCCCTTGATGAGCAGTCTGGTGTGAAGTATGCAAATCTTAAGTGGGATACTCAAATGATTGATTCTGCCCAATGACATCCCTCCCACAACCAAATTGGTCACAAAACGAGTGCTGATCACCAGTCTGTCTGGATGGAAGGGGCCCGTCCACCATCACTTGAAAGAGAAGGTATACACAATAAATTTAAAAATAAACAATTTGGTAACAAAATTTTAATTACTACTAAATTAAATAAATAAATCTTACTTATGACACAAGAAAATTGTAATTGAATGAAATTTCTAATAATTGATATAAGGTTAGTAAACCTATGATTTCACAAAATTCATTCGAATTTTATCGGTTCTAGGTAAAATAAATCTAACACCTCAGCAACATTATTTCAGCAGAATATATATATTCCAGCAACAATACTTCATAAAATTTTCGCATATCACATTTTAGGTTTGATATTTCAGCAACAATACTTAATATTTTTTTTTATTATCATATTTTATGCCAAAAATGACACATTTCAGCAACAATATTACACATTTTTTTATTATCATATTTTCAGCAAAAAATGACACATTTCAGCAAAAATATTTTATATTCTTTTTTATTATCATATTTTTAGCCAAAAAGGACACATTTCAGCAACAATATTTCACATACTTTTTTTATTATTATATTTTCAGCAAAATATGATACATTTCAGCAACAATAAATGCATACATATCACATTTCAAGAACAATATTTCTAAATACTTCAGTAACAAAGACTAGCAGAGAATTGAAAAAAATAAAATAAAATATAAAATAGACACGAAAATTTTAAAAAATAATCGTGAAAACATAACAGTGATGATATGAGTTCTAGTATAAGCACAAGGAATCCAAACAAATTGAAGAACATGACACGGATGATCCAACAAACAAGTTGTCCTAAATTATGAACAAATGGGAGCCTAGAGGATAAAAGGGAGGAGGAAAACCAATAATGCCAAGAAACTAAGGTAGCGTTTAGTTGCAGAAAACAATTTTCATTTTCATTTTCTGTTTCTAGTTTTCATTTTTCATGTACAGTTTTCTAAAATGCTTTTCAGAAAACATGTTTGGTTGTGTATACAAGAAAACAGTTTTCTGAAAATAAAAAATTGGAAAATATGTTTAGTTAAGAAATTTTTCTTCACAACAAAATTCTATATTTTTACATTGTTAAAACATTCAAATACAAT